>OW386285.2:197189807-197789807 GCA_936432065.2 Rutpela maculata | reverse complement strand
AACGACAATGTCTTCTTCATCCTCTTCACATAAACCCTGTAAATAGAATAAGTATTAAACAGATTAAGGCAAGATATAACTCCTTTCAATTTACCTGTGAAACAAATCTTTGCAAAGTAATACAAATCTCTGATTCATCATCCTCGCAATTTGCTCCTATAGAATGGCTTGATGTCAGATCTTTCACCAAAAGACTTTTATAAAAAGGGGTAAATGATGCACATGTTGGGTTATTGTACCTTGCTCCCCTTTGCCTTATTTTTCCAAAGAAATTTTCAGTTGGATCCTGGTTGAACATTCTTAAGGACATCATTTGTTAGCATATCATTGTTGTCAAAATGTTTGTGGCATACTCTACAACTGTTATAAATTTGTTCTGGTGTCATGTGCTCGGTTTGTAACCGTTCATTATTACATAGTGTGACCCATTTATTGAACAGATCCAGATTTTTGGCCGGATTTGGGAAACGATGTTTCTTAGCTGAACCTCCATGGGGTTCCCAGCAACCATTCACGGAACAATATATTCCTACCATCTTATAACCTAAAAAATGATTACAATTACCGGTAAATATGCGCAAAAATATTAATCTGAAAAGAAGGCACTGTAATGATAAAAAATAACTTAGTTACTCACCTTATTTCGTTAGAAATTTTCAAGGATGAATAAACGCTTTTATAGATATTTTGAAATACAGGTGAAAAGTGACAAACATCAACCACAATCTGCAACTAAATTAAATGATCACCAGTCGCTGTTGCCAACATGATAAACACACACGCATATCTTATTAGAACCTGCAGCAAAAATTGACGAAAATCGTTAGTAAAAGCGACAATCAACTTTCCATGTTTTCTTATGAATATTAATAAATTATGTTAACTGCCACTAACTGAATTACTTATTTTATATCTGGAGTATTTCGAAAACAATTATCATTTGGCAACGTTGTTTTTCAACAGTAGCGACCTCAAACGGATAGGAAGAAACTAAACGCGGTTTGACCTTCGTAACTAGAGTGCACATACCCTGGATATGCTGCTTGCGTACCTACCACAGAAGACCTATACCAGAAGCGTCACTGTCGGAGGCACGTTCGATGTTTGGGTGCATTTGCAGGCATCCAGTAATTTAGTCGAGTAGAGAGACGGTCCAGTAATTTAGTAATTGCTTTCCACTAAATTACTTGACTAAAACACGCTGTCCGCATTGGTCGAGTACTAAATTACTAAGCGACTTGACTAAATTACTGAGTGCGTGCAAACGTACCCTTTCATTGGTAAATTGGGGTGACCTTCGGCCATCTTGTCGGTGGTATTGTCAATCTATAAATCCGCACCTTTCTAAATTCACCGCTGGACGCATTGGTAGATAAAATTCGAAGCTGATTTTGGCTTTAGTTTTCAAAATAGCCAATCATATAATGTTATTGCTTACCGGTACGCTCCACCGGTGAATTTAGAAACCTGCGGATTTATAGGTTGACAATAATACCACCGACATATGACATATGCACATAAAATTCAATATTGGCGGGAAGGCCAGAGAGTCGTTTCTGGTATAGGTCTTCTGTGTACCTACTATTTTATGTGCCAAAATTGATTATTAGTAAAATATACTTGCCTTTGAAAACGATGATGTATATTTGTATGTATGCTAAAAGCACTTCGTTCTTCGTTGCTAAACGTACACAACACAAAATATGACAAATGGCCGCTGGCACTGGCGAATCGGCGCGAGACAATGACACAATAGGAGACACACAATAGGTATGTTCATTTGTGAACCCAGAACTTTCAGAAAAGTACAATGTAGTTTATCTCCCTCTGCCTTATGTTGAATATAACTGTCTTTCTCTTTTTATCTGCTCAAAGCTGCCAGAATTCCTCCAACTGATATCAAGGTCTGTAGAGGACAGGTTGCGTGGTAACTAGGAGCGCCATATTACGCGTCATCCAGAGGACCCGCTTCTACAACTCACGTCACAGAGGTAAAAGATACAACAGTCGACCAGTGTATCCCTAACCTCGTTGATCTCGTCGTACTTTGTTTAATATCTTTTATTTCTGCTTACACAGTTATTGAAAATATTATTTTGGATATTCATATTTTAAGTAGGTCATTTGTTGTGCGTGTTAATTTTAAAAGGTCCTCTGGACACGTCACTCCCGCGAAAGAATTTTATTGGCTCCTGAGTTACCAGGCAACCTGTCTCTTTTACAAATCTTGAACTGATATACCTAAAACATGTGTATCTTGGTGGACGATGAGTGCGATGACGAATGATGATCAGATAATTTCTCTTCCATCTCTCTGATAGGTTAAAATTGATCACATGTAAGAAATAGTTTTACGCAGAATCATAAAAATGTGTTTATAAAAATTAATGAATTATTCCCCACTTTTCTAAATTCACCGGTGGACGCACCGGGTGGACAAAATACGAAGCTGATTGGCTATGCTTTTCAAAATAGCCAATCAAATAATGTTTTTGCTTACCGGTGCGATCCACCGGTGAATTTAGAAATCTGCCCATTATGGCTAGTATAAGGACTATTAATGAGTAAAATTATTTTTTTCTTAAATGAATTTATTTATTTTATATTATTCCGATTTTAATTCTTAAAGATACACTATTATTTAAAAAAAAAATGTAAAAGTTTGTTCCTGACCAATAATAAGTAAGTGTCGCCATCTTTGTAATATCAGTTTAATCGTAATCATGCCAGTACCGCAGCAGCAATACACAGAGGGAAAAGAAATTGTGTCAGCCCTGCATCTTTTATTTCTTTTAGTTATGTTGAGAATTTATACCATAAAACACTTAAAGAGTATGTTAACTTGGAATATAACAATAGATCACACAACACTTCATAAATGTTTCGCCAACCAAGTTAGCATTTTGTGTCTTAAATGATTACATACTAAGTTTTTCTTCAGCTTGGCTGGCGAAATAGGTGTCGAGTGTATTATGTAGTGTAATCAGAACTAATTACAGCCGAAGTTATTTAATTTTAACAAACGTCTATTCAAGCATGTACCTACCATGTGACGGGTACATTTTAAAACAAATGTACATTCATCATTCACTTTGTACTGTGGGGTGTAGTACATAGAGGGATGTCTATACAACATTCAATTATGTATGTACCGACACCATACATTTAGGAGCGTCAGAATTACTGCACGTCTTTATAACATCATACGAATATCCATACTCGCATATTAGCTTATGTATGCTGTATGTATATTATATAGTAGTACATATCAAATTCATCACGTTATTTTCACATTATGTATCACTGCCCACTAAACAATGCATTATTACTTTAATAGAACCTCAATATTACAAAGTTACATGTAATGTTATGTAAAACAGATCATGAACAGTGTCGTAATGTTGCTACAAAGTAATTTGTCATACTATTAAATGTTACTCTGTTACATTGTTAAAAAGGTAACATTGTGAAAATATTACTTAATGTTCATAACATATTGACGTAATAATTTATCAATATAACTTGCCACATTACATACTTATTTAACGTGTTACATTACATACTTATTTATATCTCACCATGAATATCATTGCTGCAATGTATGCTTAATATTCGAATCAAGCGCGGATCTAGAAATTTCAATCATTTTTTTCTCGTCTGTGGCGCATGGGACCCATACGAAATATGGGAAATAACATCTCGAGAAGCACTTCTCTAACGACCCCTAAAAAATTTTGAAAAAGCAGTTTGCGAAAATTTTTTTCAAAATTCGGTTACCCCCCAGGTCTAGACACTCCTGTTTAAAATAATTTTTTTTTGTTATATGAATTTTACTTTTCACAAAAATACATCAATACATATCTTGTATTTCTGCTTACATCATTGTTATAAAATATTATTTTGGGTATTCAGCAGATAACTTTCAAAGAAATCATTCGTTCCTTTCATATATTATTGATCTAAATCTGATCAAGCTAGAATATCAACGAGTAGTCATCTTACAAACAAACTTGTCAATTTCTTTATACATTTACTATGTCTAACATTCAATATGAAAAACAAGAAAATAACCATTCTTTCTATATATTGAAGATCTAAGTCTGATCATGCCAATATATTGTCAGAAATCCACCCTTAAGAGGAAATCTTTCAAGCATCTCTAGCCCTACCTAGAGGATACTCTCATTCAATACGATAAACAAGAAAATAACCATTCTTTCTATATATTGAAGATCTAAGTCTGATCATGCCAATATATTATCAGAAATCCACCCTTGCGAGGAAATCTTTCAAGCATCTCTAGCCCTACCTAGAGGATACTACATCACAAACAAACATTAGTTACATTTCAAAGCCAAGAACTACTGAAAAGCACAATGAAATATATGAATAAAATTTCACTTACATGTCATAATAAATAAAATATTTCAATCAATGTTTGATTGACCAAAACTCTGTAAAAATTGCGCAACCTTTTTCATTCTCTTTAGAACTCATCAGCAGAGATATATGTTCAATTCAAAAACATAATTACTATAAAAAAATAGGAAAACATTTTCTTGTAAAAAATGACAGGAAATATTTATTTAGTTGACACATATCAAAAATAAAAAAGAATCACTCTTTTTTTGAGCCCCATAGCTCGTGTAGTTTTTAAAAAATAAATATCTTGTATTTCTGCTTACATCATTGTTATAAAATATTATTTTGGGTATTCAGCAGATAACTTTCAAAGAAATCATTCGTTCCTTTCATATATTATTGATCTAAATCTGATCAAGCTAGAATATCAACGAGTAGTCATCTTACAAACAAACTTGTCAATTTCTTTATACATTTACTATGTCTAACATTCAATATGAAAAACAAGAAAATAACCATTCTTTCTATATATTGAAGATCTAAGTCTGATCATGCCAATATATTGTCAGAAATCCACCCTTAAGAGGAAATCTTTCAAGCATCTCTAGCCCTACCTAGAGGATACTCTCATTCAATACGATAAACAAGAAAATAACCATTCTTTCTAGTTATCTGCTGAATACCCAAAATAATATTTTATAACAATGATGTAAGCAGAAATACAAGATATTTATTTTTTAAAAACTACACGAGCTATGGGGCTCAAAAAAAGAGTGATTCTTTTTTATTTTTGATATGTGTCAACTAAATAAATATTTCCTGTCATTTTTTACAAGAAAATGTTTTCCTATTTTTTTATAGTAATTATGTTTTTGAATTGAACATATATCTCTGCTGATGAGTTCTAAAAAAAAAAAAAATTCTGCCACCAACTCCCTAGCTATTACGTTGGTCGAGCAGCCAACTTAAAACAGGGACAATTGATCGGTGGCCTAATATCAAATTTTTATTTTTTTTTATCCCCGTGATTAGGACCACATATGCAACGGATCTGGGGATAAACCCCTAGCCTCCGACGAGTAAAGCAATAAATAACTGACCTAAAATAAGCAGGTTGAAACAAGAATAATATTTTAATGTTATATGTTTATCAATAAAATGCAATTAGTGTGCTTCGACAAATAAAAGGCGAGTTTATAAAAAAAGTCCCAGTCCTAACTTAGCCTGTCTTAGTCTTAATTTTTCCCTAAAATATATCTGATGTTTTAAGACGGGTTTATAAAAACTGACCTTTGTCTTAAGTTGATCGTAAAATAGATACGCGAACTTTTCATGCCAATTGGAATTGATTTCTGATCTATTCAGTGGTATTAGCCCCTAGGAAAAAATAATCTAAAAATTTTAGGTTAAGTTAGGACAAGACAGGATTGCGACTTTTATAAACGGCATACGGGTAAACATAGTTAATCATTATCTTTATTATGGTACAAAAACACGAGACCATAGGTCGAGTGTCTTTCAGTTATCGAGTTATATTATCAAAATGGCAACCAAGCTTAAGTGCAAATAAAAATGTAGGCTATTCAAAATAGAAACCTCGAATGGTGTTTGGTAATTTGTTAGTTTTTATATCCATTAGCAGAGAAAAACATTGGCTGACGTGTACGTTGCTGATTTTCAGAAATATTCTCAATTTACTCCAAAAAATGTCAAAGTAAGACAATCAGTCGGGAATTTTGCCCTGCAAAATGTGGAGTATTAATGATTTTGACATGTGTTGTTTAAGTCGAGGCCATGATAAAAAACACAAGTTTTCAACCTTGGGGGTGGGGAGGAGGCGCGAACCGCCATCTTGAATTAAAGGTGCAAAAAATTGTTTTTCAAAATAATTCGGCAACGCTCAATCCTACGAGAAAAATGCTGAAGACAAAGTTGAAGAGGACAAAATTTCCTACATTTTTTGTATATACATTTTTATTGTAAGTCTAATGTTTAAAGAGATACAGCGTCAGACAAATGGGTTTAAGAAAAAATTTTTTTATTATATAATGCATGTTCACAACATAACAAATTTTATATTATTATAATAAAGATATATTATAATAATACTTGTATTGAAACTAAAAAAAATATTAAATTGACGGAATAGTATTACAGTGGCTTACATCATTTCTCGAAAATAGGAAACAAAAGTTATTAAATTTAATGACAGGTATTCAGAAGAATTGGCAATAAAAATGGAATACCTCAAGAGTCGGCACTTGCTCTTATACTCTTTTTATAATTTCTAGATAATCCAACATTTTTTAAAGAAATTTCAAATTATAAAATTTTATGTCCTGACTATTGGCTACAAAATTTTAAATCCCTTACAAAATCCTTACACACATTTAATCCTTACAATTGCTTAGAAACATTCAATATACCAAAAGTGTAAGTAATTATTATCAAATCAAAAACACTGCTCTCTAAGCCTGTACGTATTAAAGGCAGGACCGTCCGCGCAACAAAGGAGTTCGAGCATTTTTTGAAAAAAAAAAAAATCAAACATTTTTCCACCGCTGTATCTTCTTACGTATTAGACTTACAATAAAAATGTATATACAAAAAATGTAGGAAATTTTGTCCTATTCAACTTTGTCTTGAACATTCTTCTCGTAGGATCGAGCGTTGCCGAATTATTTTGAAAAAACATGTTTCACTTTTCAATTATTAATAAGAAACGTCAGCCAATGAGAAATCAGCATTGTAGATTTCAGTCATTATTTTTTTTATGTTCTTTACAAACAAACAAAGCTTCCTGCAAAGTGGCTGAAATAATAAAATAATATAGAAGCGTTTTTTTTTTCGCATTTTTGAAAATTCACCCTCTTTAAACTCAGCAGTACGGGTAACTGAAGTTTGTTTTATTGTTTCTTACCGCTTTGCGAAACTTTTGATATATGGTACAGCGCCAATAAAATCACTTAATTTTTAGTATATCATAAATTAATAAAAAAAATTAAATTACAAGAAAACGCAGACACAGATTTCAGACGACTGCATTTATATCAATGTCATATTGACACTGACAGGCAACATTTAAAACAAATTACTGACACAATAAAATTATATAGGAGCGTTTGTTTTTTTTGTACTTTTAAATAACTGTTAATTAAAAAATCAGCAATGCCGTAATGACTGAAATGGTTTTTCCGGCTTGTTATTATGAGATCTTTACACTTTTCGACTTCAGTCACATGATAAAATCATATAAAAAATTCTGCCACCAACTCCCTAGCTATTACGTTGGTCGAGCAGCCAACTTAAAACAGGGACAATTGATCGGTGGCCTAATATCAAATTTTTATTTTTTTTTATCCCCGTGATTAGGACCACATATGCAACGGATCTGGGGATAAACCCCTAGCCTCCGACGAGTAAAGCAATAAATAACTGACCTAAAATAAGCAGGTTGAAACAAGAATAATATTTTAATGTTATATGTTTATCAATAAAATGCAATTAGTGTGCTTCGACAAATAAAAGGCGAGTTTATAAAAAAAGTCCCAGTCCTAACTTAGCCTGTCTTAGTCTTAATTTTTCCCTAAAATATATCTGATGTTTTAAGACGGGTTTATAAAAACTGGCCTTTGTCTTAAGTTGATCGTAAAATAGATACGCGAACTTTTCATGCCAATTGGAATTGATTTCTGATCTATTCAGTGGTATTAGCCCCTAGGAAAAATTAATCTAAAAATTTTAGGTTAAGTTAGGACAAGACAGGATTGCGACTTTTATAAACGGCATACGGGTAACCTGTACATTTAACTTTTTAGGGAAAAAATTAAGACTAAGATAGGCTAAGTTAGGACTGGGACTTTTTTTATAAACTCGCCTTAACACAGGGTAAGGTAAGTAAATAAATAAAATTTAAAGTTTATTTTTATTTTGTTGCTAAAAGTTTCCACGAATTTCTACATTACTGTAATTATCTACTCACCTTATTCTCGCTTTATCACCCATTTCTGAAATTAAAGGCATTAAAGCGCAACACACTTACTCACAAAATATCGAAGGTTTTAAGGTTATGTAGAAACGACGCGTTCTGTGAATAGGCGAGTTTTCATAGAAGTTCATGGTAGTTACATAGAATAAACGTTGCAAATAATGTTAATGTATGATCAAATGCATATTATTCATAATGTATGAGATTCATTCGTAACACATTTACAGTTATATATATGAAATATTTTCGTGTAATATTACAAGTTACATTCTTGTAATATAATATGCTTATTTTAATGGCAATATTAAAGATACATTGATTATAATATGTGACATACATTTGTTAAATATAATTTTTTATATTACGGAAATATTTTCGAGCTAATATTAACTAAATGTTTCTTCAATATTTTGCAATTTAACATTTCTCAGCTATACCAAAGTTAGGTTATTTTAATATAAATATCATATTGCAAGAAAACATTTAATATGTTACTTCAGTTTAATATTGTGTAATATTACGGATATATGTTTTGTTTAGTGGGTGATGTATATACATAGGATATCAAATGCTATGTGGGTGTATTGATGACTCATCAATAGCGACAGTTGCCCGGCAATAAATGCATTGGCCCGCCACTTTGCCGGATTTGCTATGTTTACTGGGATCGTCTTTGATCTTTCCCATACCCACAGAACATGGACTAGCCCATGACATCAAATAATGCGCATCAAATCCCAATAAATATGCGATTAATTCTAGACGTTTGATTTCGATGCCAATCTGCCGTTCAAGTGCCAATTTCGGGCCAACGTTTACCATAAACGTGACTTTTTGCCACCGCTAGAAAAACGTTGTTACTTAATTGGCATTTGATGCCACCGATTCCCCATCATTTCCATCATTAAACCGCATTTCGGCCGATGCTTGTGTGTTTGCTGGGTGCATTTGACTTTTCATAAAAATACAATAGATTTTGGACTTTGTGAAAATATTTTCATTACTAACTGAAATACAATGAACTGAAATTTTGTAAATTATAATTTAACAAATTACAATATTTCAATTCGTTGTATCTCAGTTAGTAATGAAAATATTTTCATAAACTCCAAAATCTGTTGTATTTTTATGAAAAGTCAAATGCATATGACAAAAAAAAAATAAACAGGAGTCCCTAGACCCAGGGGAGGCTAACGAATTTTCAAAAAATGTTTCGCAAACTGCTTTTTCAAAATTTTTTAGGGGTCATTAGAGAAGTGCTTCCCTAGATGTTATTTCCCATATTTCGTATGGGTCCCATGCGCCAGACGAGAAAAAAAATATTGAAATTTCACCAGCCGCCACTGTTGTGTTATGTATTCTATATTCCAATACAAATCCGAATTGCAACGTTCCTAATTGTCGTGGACGCCTGGTAACTGGATCGATGGTACCTAATTTTTACAATGTAAAAATCAATTAAACAGTAAAACACAATATTTTTGGCCAATATATTTAATTAATATGACTTAATTAATATGACTTAATGTCTGTGATTGATTACTGCATTTTGCTTTTAACATTTTAACTAATAAGCAGCCAAATACATACTAATATATTTGAAATACGTTTCTATTTTTTTAAATATTCTTGGGTATTAATCATGCATTTACTTCTTGAATTTCATTGATTTTCACATGGTCTAATATGACTAGGTAATCAGAAAGAAAATCCACCATAGTATTAAAAATAAACAAGTAGGTACCTTACTCTAAGTATCCAATCCATCACCTGCCTTCTCACTTACTCACTTGCGTTCATTTTTAGTAATTTACTAAAATGGGCAATAAAATAAAGGACCTGTATAACTTGAAGCCTTGATTAAATGGCAACTCGGACTTGCATTATTAATTACCTAATTATTATTATCACAACGTTCGTAACTTCGTAAAGCTGTAGGACAAAACAGAACACAGAACATCCAAAGCGTGGTTTAATGACGTAATACATATGGCGAATAGGCTCATTTAACATTTTTCTATTAAGTATTACATATTCTTAAAGAACTTGGTGAGTATAGTAAGTATGCCAAAAATTAAAATTTTCTGACGTCGCCTTCATGTATAAAAAAATTATTAAAGTCGGCGCGCTTAAAAACGCTCGGGATAACACAGGCTATGCGCACTCCCACTAATTTTCAAAACTGCGTTTAGTCTTCCATTACCTCGCTGTGTCGCTACTTGTACATGAATCATACGACGGCTGCGCAAATCTGAATTTTGCCCGACTATCATTACCTTCGAGCATATAGGGAAAAATAGATCAATTTTACAACAATGCGTATATTTGTTCTCAACACATATGGCAAGGGACGCGAGAGGCGTAGTAAACACCCACAAAACACAATAGAACACGAAAGTAAACAATACGCAAATTATACTAAAAGCCATATTAGAGAGCATCCTCTACCGAACACATTATTTAGTACAACGAGGTCTAAAGTATAGAGGGGCAATCCCAATTCAGTATACGTACGGTTTGTTTGGACATACAATAAACGCCCGAGGGACGCAGTGGGGGTGCATTTGTTGGCCCTAGTTGCCAAGATTTGCAGTGGAGTACTGCTTTGAGGGATACAATTAATGAATGAATATTGTTTTTTATTACACTGTTCTATTATTAGTTGAGCTCAAATCTATTAGTCAACGCTGTAGAAGTAGTAATAAATTATGTTATATTTAAAAAAGGAGTAAATGCTGCTCTATACATTTTTAAAATATTCGCAAATTCCATAACGTTAAGTTCAAGTGACGCCCATGTGGACTAGTTGCTTGAATATGTTCTGGCCATGTGCCACGCCTACTTTTCCAGTCTCTCCTTATTATGTCGCTGATTTAGTACCAGTCAAGAGAATCGGGGATTAATAATTTCTTGTTTACAGTTGTGGGCCGAACAAACAAACAGCCATTTAGCAATCTCTATTTTCCTCTATATCCTCGAGGGTCACTACTTTCGTACTTTCAGCTTTCAGTTGTCACGCCATTATTGTTTACGTATGTGTGCTAATCCGTTTGCTTATTTGTAAATAATATGAGTTTCCAATAAAACGACGCTGTTCTGTTAAATATTAAAAACTGTGATGTTGTGTTGTTCTAACACGAGTACGTGAAAATGCATATTGATTTGTAAAGAACGTGGCTCCCAGGAAATTGACTAAAAACGACTATAGTATTATTGAATTTTAAAGACTGATGGGTTCTACGTGTTGTGTTGCTATTTCAAAAAATTCTAAGGATGTGAAAATACATATTATTGATTTGTAAAGAACGTGGCTCCCAAGAAATTGACTAAAAACGACTGTGGTATTATTGAATTTTAAAGACTGATGGGTTCTACGTGTTGTGTTTTTACTTCTAAAAATTATAAATAGGGACGAGAAAATGTATATCATTTAATTGTATTACAGGTATTTTGATACATTAGTTACTTTAACACTTTACTTATTTCAACGCAGCTTGAACATCTTAATACATTTGTAATAATTTTACTTACGTTAGTTACTTTTTAAATGTATTTTTAATGTTATTGCATTTATTGTAATGATTTTCCGTTAAGTTAATAAATAATCAATTTCTAGTTTCGAAATGACTTATTTAATTTTAAGCCCACCATTAGATTAGACTATAAAAGTTCTTTGACAAAGATCTTTTATAAAAGATATTTTATATGTAATTTGATAGATATTTTATCTCATAAAATATTTTTTATAAAAGATCTTTGTCAAAGAATTTTTATAGTCTAAAAAAGGTGGCCTAAGGAATTCGTTTAAAAATCGTTTAAAATTCCCGCCTGTACCAACCCCGCCTATATAAAAAAGGCGGGAATACAGTGCCACCCGCGACGTAATGTTTGCTGTTCAAAAAAATACTGGGAGTTTCCTATCTATATATAATATATAAGTCTTTAATCTATGGGATAACATGTAGTCGAGTTGTGACGTCAGATGGCTGAACCGCCCAGTGAACACGGCTGTGAATGCAAGTTAGTAGAGTAAAATTTGGAAGTAAAGTCGCTTAGTTTTCGAGAGAAAAAACCGGCGTAGAACCAAACCAGACTTAGTGGGATTCTTTAGTAAGATAATCGTGTACACGAAATCATTTTTTACATTTTTTGGTGCTCGGTGCTGGGTTTCGGAAAAACTCAAACAAATAGATTTTTAATGAAATATGTTTCTTAACGTCTCCACCGCTATATCTCTGAAAATATTTGTGCTATCAAGCTATTTTTTTTTTAGATTAAAGTAGACACAATAGCGCTTCGAACAACGTCCCACGTGAACCCGATTTATTTTTCTTTTTTTAGTTGGAAAAATAATAGGAAACTCAAACTTGTTATTTTCAGTAGCGTAATTTTAGACAATCGAGAAAAAAATTTATTTATGAAAATTTGTATATACATGCTGCGTACAAATTGAAGCCAATAGTTGAAAAAAGTTTTTAGGATAAACTTTTTCATGTCCCGTTCATAGTATTGAGTCAGCGATTTTTTTTAACGGGCCAAAGTCATATTCTTGCGCGCTCGGCTGTAGCAAGCCTGCCGACTGCAACGATCTGACGGTCCCGGTCGGGGTGTATGTAGTAGTTTAACTTATATCAATAGATACAAAACCAGTAGTGATCAAAAGCATCTAGGGGATCAATATTATTGTTCAATATTTCATATATTGTACAGTAGTATTGATCATATGTTGTTAATATTAAGAAATTGTACAATAAATATAAAATAGTCTCCTTTTAATAATAAAAAGACAGGTAGGTAGATATAAATACCTAATCTATAAATATCAATCAGTGTTACTAACTACCCACCTAATTAGTAAGTTTATTAGACATTTTTAAATGAATGAAAGTAAAAACGTACGCATAAAATGAGTTTTATTGTTGAAATAAATTTTCTATTTTGATAGATAAATATGTAGTATGTAGTTTATGTAGGCCCTACATTAATAGCATTCTAATTCGTTCATATCTGCCTCGAAATCTTTAATAATGTTGTTACAGGAACGACATTTGCACTCGTTGCAACATTTTAGGCCTTCCTTAAAACAAGCACATTTTCGATTGTCACAATTTTTACCCGAACAATGATGAATACTTAATGATTTTCGACAACCACCACTTCTACGCGACCAACCTGCATGCGAGGTGTATTAATTGCGTTCCAATGTCGCATTTAGCGCTGATAAAAAAAACGCTATTGCCTCACGGTACATTTTAGGAAAAAAATATATTGTTTCAAAAACTTTTGTGATTATTAGGCTTTATTTTCTTCGCTGCATGTATGTAAATATTTTCAAAAATAAAAAAGTTTATCGATTGGTGAAGATTTCAATACATAAAATATATATTTTTAGTTTATCTGATTTTTAGAGAAATGAAAGTGCGAATTGTGCCCAAACCGTTTATATTGGTAAAAGCGCTACAGTGTGTGCTTTATAGTCCAATTAAATAAGTCGGCAAATCAAAATTTTGAGGTAAATACTTGAATTTTTGATATAAGTTACTTTGATGTATTAGAACACGATTAATGAAAGAAATTTTTTTCTGAACCCCCGGGAAGGGGTGAAAAAAAAATAAAATAAAGTGTTTTTTTCAAAATTACTCAAAATGTGTAAAAGCTAATAAAAAAAGTTTCAAATAAAAATTATAAAGCATGAAATTTTATATAAAAATGATCTCTAGACTTTTTTTGGTATTACTAAAATTAACGGAGTTAAGCTGGTTAGAAATTAAGGGATGATATGTACAACTTTAAAAAATCATAGCGTGCTGAAAAGTTAATAAATTTAAAAAAAAAAAATTTTTATTTACTCAGAAAAATATAAACATTCGTTTCAGAGAAATGAATTTTTTTTTAAATTGTTAATAAAAAAGTTATAGAAATTTTATTTTTTTTATTTTCAATTACGTTCACTTTGAACGGTGAAACGAATTTTTTTTTTATACAATTCTGTTCATTATTTAATATATTGAACATTTGCTTTTGAAATTTTTTTTTACCCTTCATTTTCAAGAAGGTATGAATTTATTTACTTGCTTAATTTTTTTCCAAACGTAAGACACTGCTCTTGTGACGTCATGATAACTGAAAAGAAATAAAGAATGCATACGACAAAGATAAAATTGTTTCGTAGCTGCTGCGTTGCCTACAAGATGCGCATGCATCACATCTATAGGGCATCTGCACGTGACGTCACAGCTAACCTCAAAAATATGTGTTTCTTAAGATTGAAGAGTATTACGCAGCTATTATTAAAATTTCTGCCTGGTTCCCGTATTTTCAACTAAAATCTAGTTCAGTGTAAGGTTTATGAAGTTCTAAACACTTTGTCCTAATAAAATAGGCCTCTTTTTGTAGGTTGGAAATCTAACCTCTAATTAGCAGTCTATTTCTATTAATCAAGAATATTGAAAAATTATTTACGTGAATTTTTAAATATTTGCTTGGAGCAGTAGCGGCTCCAAGCTAAAAATGCGTATACAAACATTAAAAATGAGAATAAACTTGAAAAACTTAAAATTTAAGGTTATGTTAGGTACATGATGCAGATGCAGACTAGTTTACAAGTTCAAGGCCGTGTTAATGCTTGATAAAGCTCGTAAAAATAAAAGTTTCACTCCCGCACATAAACAGTTGCAAAAGTTATAAACAAATGAAGATTGAAAATATAACGAGTTTCGTCTTTTGCAAATAACTCGAAAACTATTAATATTTAAGAAAATTGAAAGAACGATTCTTAAAGAGGAATGAATTTCCAATAAAAAAGCCGAACTCCCGAAACTCTGTCTCTCAGCGCTCTGCGCGGCGAACACTAAGCCGTTACGATGCTCTGAAATCGGCCGTAATAAGTAAAAATATTTTTTTATGTTATTAAATATTAATTTAAAAAATTTGAAAAATTATGGTATTATTTAGACACTTAACGGAACAATATCCCGTTGAAAAAAATTGTTTCAGCGATTTTTCATAAAATGAGCCTATTAATTGTTAATTAACAATTTTTTTTAGAGTTTACGTTTATATTTCAAGTCGAATAATTGTTAAACAAAAGCCACTAAAATTATTTCGCTTCATGGAGACCTTATAAAATTTTTTTTGCCATTTTATTATAAAATATTGTGATTAAAAATTAAAGAAATTTCTTAAATTTTTTTTTAATTGTTTATAATAATGTTTTTCTTTTTTTCATTATTTAAACAAATTTTTTAAGAAAAAAATGTATTCTTAAAATTTATTATTTCCAATTCTCTACAAGACGAAAAACAGAAAAATTTTTGTTGTTAATTTATTTGTTTATTTAATAAACAGTTTCTTAACAATCGCCGAATGTTTTTAGATAGAAAACAAAAACAAAAACAACCGTATACATATACATAAACATGTAAAAAGAAAAATAAATTTAACATGTTTATCTATACGGTTGTTTTTATTATTTTTTTTTCTATCTAAAAAGAATATAAACACATTCGGCGATTGTTAATAACAAATTGTTTATTAAATAAACAAATAGATTAACAACATTTTTTTTCTTTTTTCCATCTTGTAGAGAATTGCAAATAATGAAGTTTAAGAATAATTTTTTTCTTAATAATTTATTTAAATAATGAAACAATGGAACGAAATATTATAAACAATTAAAAAAAAATTTTAAAGAAAATTTTTTAATTTTTAATCACAATATTTTTAGGCTATCGTCTATGTCCAAAAAAAGAGAGTTGAGAAGAACTAAAACGTTAAAGGGTTTTTATTGTTTCTAATGTTCAATTGATCCCAAAATATGAGAAAACCGCTGAGTGCTACCATTTAAAGGGGTGCGTTTTTGAGATCGAAGTAAAACGGTCCACTTTTCACATTTTTGAGTTTTACTGGAAAACTATGCATTTTTCCTATAAACACGTCAATTGAAAAGTTGTAGAGAATTAAATTTCCAATCGAAATGGTACCTTCAGAAGTCATTTTTTTTTTACAAAAATACGCCCAGAAAATAAAACAAAAAAAACGGAAAAATGCATTTTTTTTTTTAATTTAAGCCTGTAACTTTTTTTCAGGTACATTTAGGCATAGATATTCTGCATAAAAAAAGCTGATGTTTTACCCGTTAATAATCATTTTAACGGTAAAACGCCAGCTTTTTTATGCAGCAATGTCTATGCCTAAATGTAACCGAAAAAGTTACAAGCTAAAGTTTAAAAAAATAAAAAATTGCATTTTTTCGTTTTTTTTTGTTTTGTTTTCTGGGTGTATTTTTGTAAAAAAAAATTGACTTCTGAAGGTGCCATTTCGATTGGAAATTTAATTCTCAACAACTTTTTTATTGGCGTGTTTATAGGAAAAATGCATAGTTTTCGAGCAAAACTCAAAACAACAATATGCTCATTTTATGAAAAATCGGTGAAACAATTTTTTCTAACGGGATATTGTTCCTTTAAGTCTCTAAATAATACCATAATTTTTAAAAATTTTTAAATTAATATTTAATAACAAAAAAAATATTTTTACTTATTACGGCCGGTTTCAGAGCATCGTAACGGCTTAGTGTTCGCCGCGAAGAGCTCCATTTTCAACATTAAATTGAAATTATTAATAATAGACATAGAGTTTCGGGAGTTCGGATTTTTTTATTTGAAATTCTTTCCTCTTTAAAAATCCTCCTTTAAATTTTCTTAAATGTTATTAGTTTTCGAGTTATTTGCAAAAAACGAAATTCGTTATTTTTTCAATCTTCATTTGTTTATGACTTTTGCAATTGTTTATATGCGGGTTTGAAACTTTTGCACATTTTTCTAGGTGTCATTCCGAATCCAATGAGCACTCACTCATATTTTCACGAGCTTTATTAAGCATTAACACGGCTTTGAACTTGTGAGCTAGTCTATATATCTCAATGCAGCGGTGGTGTATGTTTTTGAAATTAAGAAGAAAAATTATTTCAATTGTTAATGTGGAAAAAAAAATAATTTTCACTATTGCAAATATTCATTTTTGCAAATAATTTCTTACTTCTACATTATGGATTAGTTTATTAATTTAATCGAAAATGCATAAAAAAACCATTTTTTGCAACCTTGGTTAAAATACGCGAATTTTGACTAATTTAAAACGATGTTTCAAACAATTATTTCCAATAATTCGTCTGCAAAATTTTCTCGCAAAAAAAATTATATTGTGTACTTCATTTTTAATTTATATCAATAATGTCAAACAAATAATTCTAAATTTAGTAGAAATCAGCACCCAGACAACACAAACATATCTCTGAAATATGATGAGAATATTTATTACGAATATTGCATTTTAGCAGGAATATGCCATATCCACGCAATTATATCCAGAGCATATGCCTGGGACCATTGAAAGACACCTTCTTTCACATCCCTGGGATATCTTTTTTTCCCACGCAGAATATGCATAAGATAAGACAAGGATATATTATTTATATCCAAATAGAATATCCGATAGATACACTATTTGTATTCAAACGCAATATCCGATAGATATATATTTATATCCAAATAAGATATCTCACAGATATACAGTGACCCATTTAAAAGCGAGGCATCTCTCTAAAATGTTTATTTATTATGCGATTTGATTTGAATCAAATTTTACTCAAGTATAGAACAAATTAGGATCTAATTACGAACCAGAAAAACATTCGTCTCCTACAAATGCAAAGCCATCTACACGGTACCGAAACATGCAGAGAAAATCAGATTAGGCATTTTTTATCGGAAAATTTTGTTAATGAAACTTGTTCGAAATTGTCCAAAACCTGTAAGTCCAAAATTCAATCAGAATAAAAAATTATTGAAATTTTGATTTGCAGTTCTTTTTTTTTAATAATTATTTTTAAAATTTAAATTTTTTAATTTTGATTAAGTTTTTGGACAATTTGAACAAGTTTTATTAAAAAAAAAATCCGATAATAAAATGCCTGATACGATTTTTTTACTTTTTCCGCATATTTTGGTTGGCAGGTGGCTTTGCATTTGTAGGGGGCAAATGTTTTTCTGGCCATAAGTAGATCCTAATTTGTTCTATACTTTAGTAAAATTTAATTTAAATCGCACAATAAATAAACATTTTAGAGAGGTGCCCCGCTTTTAAATGGGCCACTAAAATTATTTTTTATAGTTTTCTTTCTGTCCTGATTAGAAAATATTATTCAGATATTAAACAAATCATAACTTTCACACGTTTTAATTTCAATATGAAATTACCTACCTTCTGTAATTGTCTTCCATTTATGAAAAAGTTGCTCACCAAAAATAGCACATTTCGTTTTTCCTAATACTGGTACCTAGGGGTTACTAACTTAAAAAGGCAATGTACATGTTAAATGTTATTGAAGGAAATTACTTAGATTTTTTGAAAAAAAATTGCCAACTAGTAGTAGTACTTTAAATATGAATCAGAATTTGGAAAAACAAAAAGTGTCTATTGTTTTTTCTAGTGAAAAACTGTTTAAAAAAAAAAAGGTGCGAGCATTCTAGGACCACTCAACATATAGATATCCACATATACAAGGTGTGTAACCTAAAACTACTATTCTATAAATCTTTCAATTTTAAAGGTACTAAGGCAGAGCTTCCAGATACATAGAATACGATTAGGTATTTATCGTGGCATCTAACTTTTTACTGAATTATAATTCTGATTAGATTTCCATCAATATGTTACTAAAAAGTTCCAAAGCTTCACATTTCAAGGGAAACAGGAATGTAATGAAAACCGTTATTTTTTTTTAACACATATTATTCAGATATTTCATAAGTAATTATAAAAAAATTTTAGAATCTTATTCCATATTATTTTCTTTTCCAGTGTCCTTTTTCCTAAAAATAATAAACAATATTTAAAAATTAATACCAGGATAAAAATTAGTGATATTTATTTTCATTAATTTGATATTGTTAATATTCAAGACAAACTTCGTTCACCTCGTCGCCATGTGACTTTCTTGTCTGTAATTATAACCAGTTTCAGAGGGAAGGTTCGTTGGTGAAACCTTCATAGGTATACTTATTTGACTTAGAATCTTTAAAATCATTGTATTGATTTATCAGTGAATTTCACATAAAATAACTTCAACTTCATAATAACTAAGTATTAAAATTTTGATCTGTCATGTGTAAGAGACCAGGCTGTTATATCCTAACCTTTAGGTACCTAAACAACACAAGTGTAATTCAACACAAAAATGTAATTATAGATCTTTTTTAGACTAATTAGCATCTGTTGGTTAGGTATGCCAACGAAAGCAAAAGTTACCTGATATTTGTAGGAACACACTGGTTAATGTGGTAATTAAAAGTTAGGTCTTATTCATATGTCAAGTTGTAAACTTTATCCAACGTCAAAGTGACAATAAAGTATGACATGACGTATATATGAATTTTGATACATGAAATAAATATCACTATTGTTTATAAATAACAGAGAACTGAAAATATGTTCATTGCGATCTACAAAAGATGAAACAACTAATATTTAATATTATGTCTAAAAATGCCCACCTGATTTTTTCTATTTTTTTTAAGCAAGTTATGGCCTAGATCCCCGAGTCAAATTTCTCGATTTTTGTGATTTACATAGACTATAAATTCGAAAAATCAGTTTAATAAAAATTGTTGAAACCCTATAGGGTCATGTAAAAAGACTCATTGAAAAATACGATTTATTTTGAAAAATTTTAAACAAAAAAATTTACTCCTTCCACCTCCGAATTACCACTTGGCTGAGGCTGAATATGTGCGGTGATCGAAAATATACCCCCGTGGGTCGTCTATAAAATTTGAGACTTTTCTGTCTTTATTGGCAAGATATATTAAACCACGTAGGTATCAAACACGACATATATTATTGATAGATATTACGAAGTCCTTAAAAAACATACTTTTTAACCAATGTTTACAAGGTAGAAAAATATTTAAAAAAAACAACACTTTCAATCCCAAAACTACCCCTTCAAAGAGACGATTGAAAATGAATTTATTACACTTTCAATAACTTATTTATGTTAGGTAGGTACCTATGTAAAATAAATAGACGTACTTACTGTTAAACACAGGGATCTCTTTCTTCTAAAAATGACTACCACCAGATAAGGTACTAGCATAAAAACATAAAACTATAATCACAAAAAAAGATAAAAAATACACAAAACAGTTTACAGCTCTCATAAACGCTATGTATAACAAATAACAAATAACAATGGCGACCTCACTTCAAAAATCAAGTTCGTACTTTCGTACTGCGAGTGCGCAGTAATTAAGCCAGCCGTGTATGTAATATCATGTGATCCCACCAAGGTTTTATCATAGGAAGATGCAGCAAACTTTGTAAATACCTCGATTTTACATATAAATATCATGTATACGACTGCGGTGTATTTGCATATTATATTAATATTACTTTATTACGGGTTTTGTGTATAATAAAAGACAATATGGTATTAACAAAAATATAAATGAAAATTGACAATTATCTGTGACGTAACAAATAGCGACAGACATTACCTTCTTGTAGCAAAGCTTGCTTTGCTTTAACGCTGTTTACGTCATCCTTGGTTTGGCGGTTTACTGAATACCCTACCGCGGCTGATGACAAAATTCATTTATAAAGGCGAATGCCATTAGAAATTAGAACTAACATAAGATTTAAAGCAAAAATAACATTTTAGAATTACATGACGAACTTGTCTAGCGATCCAACGAGACGATAAGCAATTTTACCTATCATACCTGTATATTTTGGAGTTAGAACAGCGTATAATAATACCTTCTCACCAAAACTATTAGAAAAAAAGCGACATAATAAAGGCATTTTACATTTCCGCAGATTTCTATTTAGGTATCTATTTTTTGTAGGTTATAATTCAGATATTCCATATGTTTATAAAGAATATTCTTCACAATTTAAATGAAATAAATATAATCTTGAGATATGTCAACCATATATCCTGAGGATATTGGTAAATCATATGCGTACAATATTGATATCTGTTAACGAATATCCCGGATATATCTGGAATATATCAGGCATATTCAATTAATTGCGGATATTCTATAGAAAACTGGCATGTAATTTTCATATTCAGTGAATATAGTGTGCCGTCTGGGGCAAGTATTGACAGTAATAATAATTTCTTTCATTACAATTCAAAGATTAATTTTTAAAATATTTAGATCACATAAACAAAATTCCACGTGTCTAATACCTATAACCAAAATGTACATAAAACGAAGCGTGTAAAGTATGTAGATTTCGCAAAACAATCTTATTATACTTGACCACAATTAAAATTTGTTAACAATTTGTAGGAGCATTTATTCACCAAAACATTCACAACCGCTGCATTGAGATATCGGGCCTCTGCATCATGTAACCAACATAACCTTAAATTTTAAGTTTTTCAAGTTTATTCTCATTTTTAATGTTTGTATACGCATTTTTAGCTTGGAGCCGGTATTGGCTCTAACCAAATATTTAAAAATTCGCGTAAATAATTTTCCAACATTGTTGATTAATAGAAATAGACTGCTAATTACAGGTTAGATTTCCAACCTACAAAAAGAGTCCTATTTTATTAGGACAAAGTATTTAGAACTTCATGAACATTACACTGAACTAGATTTTAGTTGAAAATACGGGAACCCGGCAGAAATTTTAATAATAGTTGCGTAATACTCCTAAATCTTAAGGAACACATATTTTTGAGGTTAGTTATGACATCACGCGCGGATGCCCTTACTGCCGCCATAAGGTGAAAAGCCGCATCTAGATATTTGTCATAAATGAGATTCTAATAATATATGAGCACCCAAGAGTTCTGCAGTTAAAAATATTATTAAAAAATTATAAAGTACAAAAACATAAGTGGATAAAAAGCAGCTACATGATTTTCTTATTTAATATTTACCAGTTGGGAAAAAAACAAACGCCTTTGTTACTTTCCTCGCCAACCGACAATTTATAGATGGGCTATTCTCCTTATGACTAACGGCAGTGGATGTGACGTATACGCGTCTTGTAGGCAACGCAGCAGCTACGAAACCATTTTATCTTTGTCGTACGCATTCTTTATTTCTTTTAAGTTATCGTGACGTCACACGAGCAGTGTCTTACATTTGGAAAAAAATTAAACAAGTAAATAAATTCATACCTGCTCGAAAATGATGGGTAAAAAAAAAAATTTCAAAAGCAAATGTTCAATATATTGAATGATGAACAGAATGGTGCAAAAAAAAATTCGTTTCACCGTTCAAAGTGGTTTTAATTGAAAATTAAAAAATTAAAATTTTTATAACTTCTTTATTAAAAATTTAAAAAAAAATCCATTTCTCTGAAACGAATGTTTATATTTTTCTGAGTAAACAGAAAAAAAAAATTTTTAAATTCATTAACTTTTTAGCACGCTATGATTTTTTAAAGTTGTACATATCATCCCTTAATTTCTCACCAGCCTAACTCCGTTAATTTTAGTAATACCAAAAAAAGTCCAGAGATCATTTTTATATAAAATTTCATGCTTTACAATTTTTGTTTGAAACTTTTTTACTAGCTTTTACACATTCTAAGTAATTTTGAAAAAAACACTTTATTTTATTTTTTTTCACCCCTTCCCGGGGGTTCAGAAAAAAATTTCTTTCATTAATCGTGTTCTAATACATCAAAGTAACTTATATCAAAAATTCAAGTATTTACCTCAAAATTTTGATTTGTCGACTGATTTAATTGGACTATTAATTTGACACAAAACAAAGTCCGGTACTTTTAATAGTTTTAAAAATATGGCGGTGGAAACAAAAAAAAACAATTTTATTTAAAAATACGTTTTTTTCACTTTTTATTGATTTAAAAAGTTCGAGACCACAAAAAAAATGTAAAATATGATTTCATATGCCAGGTGACATACTCAAAGGAACCTAACATGTTTGACCTGGTTTTACGCAAAAAAAAAAAAACGACACGATAGACTTACGAAATCGCTGCTCTAATATAGGTATCGGCGCACGCCAAGTGACGTCACTCTACGGACTGTTGGCCGGCCGAGCGTGTTTCTATTCAAATGTGAATATCTCTGTGGTTATTGATTCAATTGAGATGAAATTTTTTTCTGAGGCTATTGGTTTTTCATACTTTAAAATGAGGGAAAAAAAGTAGGAAACTGCCATATTACTAAATGACCCTATTGGCGATGGCGATGTTGAAGTAAACTTATAGTTACAATATTTCAGTAGGTTTATAAGGAATAATTAGCAGCAATATTACACGTGCAACATGTTATTAGAAATATTTATGTTAACTTAAAAAGTTTACTTTACTGTAATTTTTAAATAAAGGTAACAGTAATCCCTGTCAAAAAAATCTCATCAATCCGTATTGAAAATTATCAAAAATTAATAAGTATCTATGGGAACCTATATGGTCAATAAGTTTCTATAAGAGTTAGGTAAAGTTGCTGTTGAAATTGTTATCAGTTTATATCCGCATTGACCAGCAAAATGAGTCAAGCCATATCCATTTGTTAATCCAAACATTTACTTATACCATATCAATGAGAATTTATGAGCACAGTATCTAATGTAATTCGTGCGGCTTTCCGTGATTAAAAGACAAGTGTTTCTTTAAGAAACGAGCTGCATTAGGTTAGAACAGTTTGGATTTGCAATTGAAGATTACAAATGATAATGTTTGAATAGGGATTTATGAGATCAGTTTCTATGAGTATTAATGTTTTTTTTCAGTTAAATATTAAATGTGTTTTCATTTGTTTGAATGGGTAAAAAGAAAGGTCAGTTTTTAACTGCAATTACAAATACAAGTTTAATCGCTTCGAATGGGATTATATGCGATCAATTTCTAAAAGTATTTATGCTGTTTTCCGAATATAGTTATGATGAGGTTTAATCAGTAACAAATTGTTAACTATTTGTTATGATATGGTCGGAAATTCCAAGTACACATTTAGTATTCCTTCAAGAGGATTGATGAGAGCAGTTTCTACGAGTATCTATTTGTTTTGTTCCTATAGTAAATTATATAAGTCTTTATCAGTACAGATTCGGATTTAATTTAAATATGAAAATTATATCAGAATAAAGCAACCAAATATTTTAAACAGTATCTATTTGTAAATCCAAACATTTACTTATACTATCTCAATGAGAATTTATGAGAACAGTATCTAATGTAAAACGTGCGGCTTTCCGTGGTTAAATGGCAAGAGTTTCTATAAGAAACGAGCTGCATTAGGTTAGAACAGTTTTGATTTGCAATTGAAGATTCAAAATTATAATGTTTGAATAGGGATTTATGAGATCAGTTTCTATGAGTATTAATGTTTTTTTTTCAGTAATATATTAAATGTGTTTTCATTTGTTTGAATAGGTAAAAGAAAGGTCAGTTTTCAACTGCAATTACAAATACAAGTTTAATCACTTCGAATGGGGTTAGATGCGATCAGTTTCTCAAAGTATTTATGCTGTTTTCCGGATATAATTGTGAAGAGGTTTAATCAGTAACAAATTGTTCACTACATGTTATGATATGGTCGGAAATTCCAAGTACACATTTGGTATTCCTTCAAGAGGATTGATGAGAGCAGTTTCTACGAGTATCTATTTATTGTTCCTCTAGTAAATTATATGTCTTTATCAGTAAAGATTCGGATCTAATTTAAATATGAAAATTTATATCAGAATAAAGCAACCAAATATTTTAAACAGTATCTATTTGTAAATCCAGACATTTACTTATACTATCTCAATGAGAATTTATGAGAACAGTATCTAATGTAAAACGTGCGGCTTTTCGTGGTTAAATGGCAAGTGTTTCTATAAGAAACGAGCTGCATTAGGTTAGAACAGTTTTGATTTGCAATTGAAGATTACAAATTATAATGTTTAAATAGGGATTTATGAGATCAGTTTCTATGAGTATTAATGTTTTTTTTCAGTAATATATTAAATGTGTTTTCGTTTGTTTGAATGGGTAAAAAGGAAGGCCAGTTTTGAACTGCAATTACAAATATAAGTTTAATCACTTCGAATGGGGTTATATGCGATCAATTTCTAACAGTATTTATGCTGTTTTCCGAATATAATTGTGATGAGGTTTGATCCGTAACAAATTGTTCACTACATGTTACGATATGGTACATATTTAGTATTCCTTCAAGAGGATTAATGAGAGCAGTTTCTACGAGTATTTATTTGTTGTTCCTACAGTAAATTATATAAGTCTTTATAAGTATGCATTCGGATCTAATTTAAATACAAAAATCATATCAGAATGAAACCCCAAATATTTTAAACAGTGTCCACCTGTAAATCCAAGATAATATTATAATGAGAATCCATCACAACAGTATCTAATGTAACGTGTGCGGTTTTCCGTGGCTAAATTTTAAAATTATTTGCAATAAATAAGCTTTAACGGATTCGAACAGTTTTGCATTTCCAGATGAATAGTTTTAATTGTTAGGGATCTATGAGGTCAGTGTAATGTTTTTTTTTTCAATAAAATGTGTTTTTATTGGAAAATAAACATTACACAAAGACACTGATCTCATAGATCCCTATTTAACAATTAAAACTATTCATCTGGAATTGCAAATTAAGACTGTTCAAATCCGTTAAAGCTATTTATTAAAAATACTTTTAAAATTTAGCCACGGAAAGCCGCACGCGTTACATTAGATACTGTTCTGATTGGTTCTCATTAAAATATATCTTTAAATGTTTGGATTTACAAGTGGATACTGTTTAAAATATTTGGTTGTGTCATTCTGATATAATTTTTGTATTTAAAGTAGATCCGAATGCATACTGATAAAGACAAATTTTCTATTGGAACAACAAATACATACTCATAGAAACTGCTATCATCAATCCTTTCGAAGGAATACTAAATATGTACCTGGAATTTCCGACCATATCGTAACATGTGGTGAACAATTTGTTACTGATCAAACCTCATCACAATTATATTCGGAAAACAGCATAAATACTGTTAGAAACTGATCGCATATAACCCCATTCGAAGTGATTAAACTTGTATTTGTAATTGCAGTTGAAAACTGACCTTTCTTTTTACCCATTCAAACAAATGAAAACACATTTAATATACTTATTACTGAAAAAAAACATTAATACTCATAGAAACTGATCTCATAAATCCCTATTCAAACATTATAATTTGTAATCTTCAATTGCAAATCAAAACTGCTCTAACCTAATGCAGCTCGTTTCTTATAGAAACTCTTGCCATTTAACCACGGAAAGCCGCATGTTTTACATTAGATACTGTTCTCATAAATTCTCATTGAGATAGTATAAGTAAATGTCTGGATTTACATATAGATACTATTTAAAATATTTAGTTGCTTTATTCTGATATAATTTTCATATTTAAATTAGATCCGAATGCATACTGATTAAGACTTATATAATTTACTATTGGCACAACAAATACATACTCGTAGAAATTGCTATCATCAATCCTTTCGAAGTAATACTAAATATGTACCTGGAATTTCCACACGTAACATGTAGTGAACAATTTGTTACTGATCAAACCTCATCACAATTATATTCGGAAAACAGCATAAATACTGTTAGAAATTGATCGCATATAATCCCATTCGAAGTGGTTAAACTTATATTTGTAATTGAAGTTGAAAACTGACCTTTCTTTTTACCCATTCAAACAAATGAAAACCCATTTAATATATTACTGAAAAAAAAAACATTAATACTCATAGAAACTGATCTCATAAATCCCTATTCAAACATTATAATTTGTAATCTTCAATTGCAAATCAAAACTGTTCTAACCAAATGCAGCTCGTTTCATATAGAAACTCTTGCCATTTAACCACGGAAAACCGCACGTTTTACATTAGATACTGTCCTCATAAATTCTCATTGAGATAGTATAAGTAAATGTCTGGATTTACAAATAGATTCTGTTTAAAATATTTTGTTGCTTTATTCTGATATAATTTTCATATTTAAATTAGATCCGAATGCATACTGATAAAGACTTATATAATTTACTATTGGTACAACAAATACATACTCGTAGAAGCTGCTATTATCAATCCTTTCGAAGTAATACTAAATATGTACCTGGAATTTCCGACCATATCGTAACATGTAGTGAACAATTTGTTACTGATCAAACCTCATCACAATTATATTCGGAAAACAGTATAGATACTGTTAGAAATTGATCGCATATAACCCCATTCGAAGTGATTAAATTTGTATTTGTAATTTCAGTTGAAAACTGACCTTTCTTTTTACCCATTCAAACATATGAAAACACATTTAATATATTACTGAAAAAAAAACATTAATACTCATAAAAACTGATCTCATAAATCCCTATTCAAACATTATAATTTGTAATCTTCAATTGCAAATCAAAACTGTTCTAACCTAATGCAGCTCGTTTCTTATAGAAACACTTGCCATTTAACCACGGAAAGCCGTACGTTTTACATTAGATACTGTTCTCATAAATTCTCATTGAGATAGTATAAGTAAATGTAAAGACTTATATAATTTACTAGAGGAACAACAAATAGATACTCGTAGAAACTGCTCTCATCAATCCTTTTGAAGGAATACTAAATGTGTACTTGGAATTTCCGACCGTATCATAACAAGTAGTGAACAATTTGTTACTGATTAAACCTCATCACAATTATATTCGGAAAACAGCATAAATACTTTTAGAAATTAATCGCATATAACCCCATTCAAAGTGATTAAACTTGTATTTGTAATTGCAGTTGAAAACTGACCTTTCTTTTTACCCATTCAAACAAATGAAAACACATTTAATATATTACTGAAAAAAAACATTAATACTCATAGAAACTGATCTCATAAATCCCCATTATAATTAGTAATCTTCAATTGCAAGTCAACCTAATGCAGCTCGTTTCTTATAGAAACACTTGCCATTTAACCACGGAAAGCCGCACGTTTTACCTTAGATACTGTTCTCATAAATTCTCATTGATGTGGTATAAATAAATGTTTGCTGCTCCATTCTGGTAGAAACTGATAGAAATTTCAGCAGCAACTTTACTCCAGGCTCCAGTAGAGGGAGCTGTATACGTGTAGCTAGTTCATATCTAATCTAATGTGACCTAAGGAACTGAAGTGTGTTTGTTAAATTAAAAACAAAGCAGTCTCTTTCACTGCTAACTCATTCATTGCTTCTAGGCTAGAACAAGAACACCGAGGAAATAAGGACTTTGCAGAATTTTGTGTTTACCACATTATTAGTATTTCTATTTGAAATATGAAATTTAAACTGTACATTTGTCGGCATGCATATCCAAATTAATACTAATAAAAAAGCAAAATGGAAGTTTACAATAAAAATACATGTAAAATATACAATTGAAACTGTACATTTGTTGACATGTATATCCACATTAATACTAATAAAAAACAATGTTGAAATTTACAATAAAAACATGTTGATAAATGGTGTGTTACATACGATAGATACTGGAAAAAGGACGGACTGGAACTCTTATGATATTACTTATAGAAAAGTTTAGAATCTCTTTAAAGTTGTATCTGTAATTCCATATGTTTACAGATATAAGGGCAAGGGTGCATTTGCAGACACTAAACTGTAGATTTGTTGTATATTTCATATAAGTACTCATGAAAGGGCAACATGATAATTCCAAATAGCTCATTCGGAATTACTGTTTCATAACCGATTTAAAACTTAATAAAACAGATAAAATCCTGTCTGTATAATACTAATATAACTTATAGGAACGATAAAACCGCATCACTTTTTTTTTATAAGTTTCTATGTGGAATTTTTGGCAGGGATCTTACAGATACATTTTTGAATTGGCAAACTGTATGCAATATTACTAAACATAATTTTTTTAAACATTACGTAAGGTAACTCTAGTAAGATTTCCGCAATATCACGTAAGTACTGTAAGGTTCCTTGCTTAGTGGGAAAATACAATTGAAAATGAAGGTTTTTTGTCGATCCTTCTGTGGATAAAGCTGGCTTCTTTTTTTCTAATTCTTTCAAATAGGTAAACTATCCCAGGGTCTATATTCTTGACGGCAGTAAAATAGAACAATCGAGAGAAAGTGGGCGTGTCTCTATTGAAATTCACAAAACCGTATTCTTGAACTTATTTCTATCATCGCTTCTATCAAAAACTGATCCCCGATGCTTCTCTTGATTATTTTCAGGGAACAGTCGGGGAATGCCGCCATTTTCTGTTTTTCTAACCTAGAAAAGTGAATGTTGTCAAAAACTAAATGTTTTATTTCACTTTTGATTAATATTCTTGTGATTTTGGACTTAATATAAAGATGAATCTGCCTGAAGTAATATACTGGGACGAAATAATCCACAACGTGAACGATTCTCAAGAACTCCTAGAGGTTGAGAGAGATTCTTCCACAGAGATCAGTTTTTATTATAAAATGAAAAATGTATGACATTGTTCTGTCTGACTAAGCGCGTTTGCCAGGATTTATTAGAGATCTTAGATATGTAAAGCAGTCGGTCCCTTGTCTATTAAATGTTAGGCAAGTAAAAGATCTCTACTCTTCTTACGAGAAGAGGTTCGGCAAAATTTCCAGGTTGGGGGTAGTCCGTCTCCTGGCATCAGTGATAGGCCCTGGTAGCGGAAATAGACCGACGTTAAATAAATAGAAATCTCCCCTGTCTGTACAAACTATGTACAAAATATATTTTAAGTAATAATAGGTAGCATTATTTTTTTTTGTTTATTTAAAAATACCACATCAACAAATTAATGTTATACATGGTAGTGTGTAGTAAGACAGTACATAACAATTGAAAATAAAATAAAGAACAGAAACAAAATATTTGGTTTAACATAACAATAGAAGGATATTGATATTAATATCAATCGGAATCGCTACCGGAAGTAAGATATCTTGTGGTAGTCTTTTTCTTAACCTATTATTACGAATCTTTTCATTTAGGTGTAAATTTCTGGCACTTGCACAGTTGTTTATAGTTTTTGAAAAATGTCTGCACATGATTTCATAGTCTTCAATTTGTGGCACGTCAAGCTCTCGATGGATTTGACTGTTTCTTATAAGCCAATGGGCATTTATATCAGATCTCAACACTTTGTTTTGAAATGTTTGCACCTTCTTAATATTAGTTTTGTTAGCAGTTCCTCTTATCACACAGCCGTAAGTTACCGATGGTCTTAAGATCGATTTATATATTAATGTCGGGCACTTCCCCGTCAAAAAAATCTCATCAATCCGTATTGAAAATTATCAAAAATTAATTAGTATCTATGAGAACCTATATGGTCAATAAGTTTCTATAAGAGTTAGGTAAAGTTGCTGTTGAAATTGTTATCAGTTTATATCCGCATTGACCAGCAAAATGAGTCAAGCCATATCCATTTGTTAATCCAAACATTTACTTATACCACATCAATGAGAATTTATGAGCACAGTATCTAATGTAATTCGTGCGGCTTTCCGTGATTAAAAGACAAGTGTTTCTTTAAGAAACGAGCTGCATTAGGTTAGAACAGTTTTGATTTGCAATTGAAGATTCAAAATTATAATGTTTGAATAGGGATTTATGAGATCAGTTTCTATGAGTATTAATGTTTTTTTTTCAGTAGTATATTAAATGTGTTTTCATTTGTTTGAATGGGTAAAAAGAAAGGTCAGTTTTCAACTGCAATTACAAATACAACTTTAATCACTTCGAATGGGGTTATATGCGATCAATTTCTAAAAGTATTTATTCTATTTTCCGGATATAATTGTGATGAGGTTTAATCATTAACAAATTGTTCACTATACATGTTATGATATGGTCGGAAATTCCAAGTACACATTTGGTATTCCTTCAAGAGGATTGATGAGAGCAGTTTCTACGAGTATCTATTTGTTGTTCCTCTAGTAAATTATATAAGTCTTTGTCAGTAAAGATTCGGATCTAATTTAAATATGAAAATTATATCAGAATAAAGCAACCAAATATTTTAAACAGTATCTGTTTGTAAATCCAGACATTTACTTATACTATCTCAATGAGAATTTATGAGAACAGTATCTAATGTAAAACGTGCGTCTTTTCGTGGTTAAATGGCAAGTGTTTCTATAAGAGACGAGCTGCATTAGGTTAGAACAGTTTTGATTTGCAATTGAAGATTACAAACTATAATGTTTAAATAGGGATTTATGAGATCAGTTTCTATGAGTATTAATGTTTTTTTTCAGTAATATATTAAATGTGTTTTCATTTGTTTGAATGGGTAAAAAGGAAGGTCAGTTTTCAACTGCAATTACAAATACAAGTTTAATCACTTCGAATGGGGTTATATGCGATCAATTTCTAACAGTATTTATGCTGTTTTTCAAATATAATTGTGATGAGGTTTGATCCGTAGCAAATTGCTCACTACATGTTACGATATGGTCGGAAATTTCAGGTACATATTTAGTATTCCTTCAAGAGGATTGGTGAGAGCAGTTTCTACGAGTATTTATTTGTTGTTCCTACAGTAAATTATATAAGTCTTTATCAGTATGCATTCGGATCTAATTTAAATACAAAAATCATATCAGAATGGAACCCCAAATATTTTAAACAGTGTCCACCTGTAAATCCAAACATTTAAAGATAATATTATAATGAGAATCCATCAGAACAGTATCTAATGTAACGTGTGCGGTTTTCCGCGGCTAAATTTTAAAATTATTTGCAATAAATAAGCTTTAACGGATTCGAACAGTTTTCATTTGCATTTCCAGATGAATAGTTTTAATTGTTAGGGATCTATGGGGTCAGTGTAATGTTTTTTTTTTTCAATAAAATGTGTTTTTATTGGAAAAAAAAAACATTACACAAAGACACTGATCTCATAGATCCCCATTTAACAATTAAAACTATTCATCTGGAATTGCAAATTAAAACTGTTCAAATCCGTTAAAGCTATTTATTAAAAATACTTTTAAAATTTAGCCACGGAAAGCCGCACGCGTTACATTAGATACTGTTCTGATTGGTTCTCATTAAAATATATCTTGAAATGTTTGGATTTACAAGTGGATACTGTTTAAAATATTTGGTTGTGTCATTCTGATATAATTTTTGTATTTAAAGTAGATCCGAATGCATACTGATAAAGACAAATTTTCTATTAGAACAAATACATACTCATAGAAACTGCTATCATCAATCCTTTCGAAGGAATACTAAATATGTACCTGGAATTTCCGACCATATCGTAACATGTGGTGAACAATTTGTTACTGATCAAACCTCATCACAATTATATTCGGAAAACAGCATAAATACTGTTAGAAACTGATCGCATATAACCCCATTCGAAGTGATTAAACTTGTATTTGTAACTGCAGTTGAAAACTGACCATTCTTTTTACCCATTCAAACAAATGAAAACACATTTAATATACTTATTACTGAAAAAAAAAACATTAATACTCATAGAAACTGATCTCATAAATCCCTATTCAAACATTATAATTTGTAATCTTCAATTGCAAATCAAAACTGTTCTAACCTAATGCAGCTCGTTTCAGAAACTCTTGCCATTTAACCACGGAAAGCCGCACGTTTTACATTAGATACTGTCCTCATAAATTCTCATTGAGATAGTATAAGTAAATGTCTGGATTTACAAATAGATACTGTTTAAAATATTTAGTTGCTTTATTCTGATATAATTTTCATATTTAAATTAGATCCGAATGCATACTGATAGAGACTTATATAATTTATTATTGGCACAACAAATACATACTCGTAGAAACTGCTATCATCAATCCTTTCGAAGTAATACTAAATATGTACCTGGAATTTCCACACGTAACATGTAGTGAACAATTTTTTACTGATCAAACCTCATCACAATTATATTCGGAAAACAGCATAAATTCTGTTAGAAATTGATCGCATATAATCCCATTCGAAGTGGTTAAACTTGTATTTGTAATTGCAGGTGAAAACTGACCTTTCTCTTTACCCATTCAAACAAATGAAAACACATTTAATATATTACTGAAAAAAGACATTAATACTCATAGAAACTGATCTCATAAATCCCTATTCAAACATTATAATTTGTAATCTTCAATTGCAAATCAAAACTATTCTAACCTAATGCAGCTCGTTTCTTATAGAAACACTTGCCATTTAACCACGGAAAGCCGTACGTTTTACATTAGATACTGTTCTCATAAATTCTCATTGAGATAGTATAAGTAAATGTAAAGACTTATATAATTTACTAGAGGAACAACAAATAGATACTCGTAGAAACTGTAGAAACTCATCAATCCTTTTGAAGGAATACTAAATGTGTACTTGGAATTTCCGACCATATCATAACAAGTAGTGAACAATTTGTTACTGATTAAACCTCATCACAATTATATTCGGAAAACAGCATAATTACTTTTAGAAATTAATCGCATATAACCCCATTCAAAGTGATTAAACTTGTAATTGTAATTGCTGTTGAAAACTGACCTTTCTTTTTACCCATTCAAACAAATGAAAACACATTTAATATATTACTGAAAAAAGACATTAATACTCATAGAAACTGATCTCATAAATCCCTATTCAAACATTATAATTTGTAATCTTCAATTGCAAATCAAAACTGTTCTAACCTAATGCAGCTCGTTTCTTATAGAAACTCATGCCATTTACCACGGAAAGCCGCACGTTTTACATTAGATACTGTCCTCATAAATTCTCATTGGGATAGTATAAGTAAATGTCTGGATTTACAAATAGATACTGTTTAAAACATTTGGTTGCTTTATTCTGATATAATTTTCATATTTAAATTAGATCCGAAATGCATTCGGATCTAATTTTCATATTTAAATTAGATCCGAATGCATACTGATAAAGACTTATATAATTTACTATTGGCACAACAAATACATACTCGTAGAAACTGCTATCATCAATCCTTTCGAAGTAATACTAAATATGTACCTGGAATTTCCGACCATATCGTAACATGTAGTGAACAATTTGTTACTGATCTAACCTCATCACAATTATATTCGGAAAACAGCATAAATACTGTTAGAAATTGATCGCATATAACCCCCTTCGAAGTGATTAAATTTGTATTTGTAATTTCAGTTGAAAACTGACCTTTCTTTTTACCCATTCAAACATATGAAAACACATTTAATATATTACTGATAAAAACATTAATACTCATAAAACTGATCCCATAAATCCCTATTCAAACATTATAATTAGTAATTTTCAAGTGCAAGTCAAAACTGTCCTAACCTAATGCAGCTCGTTTCTTATAGAAACACTTGCCATTTAACCACGGAAAGCCGCACGTTTTACCTTAGATACTGTTCTCAAAAATTCTCATTGATGTGGTATAAGTAAATGTTTGCTGCTCCATTCTGGTAGAAACTGATAGAAATTTCAGTAGCAACTTTACTCCAGGCTCCAGTAGAGGGAGCTGTATACGTGTCGCTAATTCATATCTAATCTAATGTGACCTAAGGAACTGACGTGTGTTTGTTAAATTAAAAGTAAAGCAGTCTCTTTCACTGCTAACTCATTAATTGCTTCTAGGCTAGAACAAGAACACCCGAGGAAATAAGGACTTTGCAGTATTTTGTGTTTACCACAATATTAGTATTTCTATTTGAAATATGCAATTTAAACTGCACATTTGTCGGAATGCATATCCAAATTAGTACTAATAAAAAAGCAAAATGGAAGTTTACAATAAAAATACATCTATAAAATATACAATTGAAACTGTACATTTGTTGACATGTATATCCACATTAATACTAATAAAAAGACAATGTTGAAATTTACAATAAAAACATGTTGATAAATGGTGTGTTACATACGATAGATACTGGAGAAAGGACGGACTGGAACTCTCATGATATTACTTATAGAAAAGTTTAGAATCTCTTTAAAGTTGTATCTGTAATTCCATATGTTTACAGATATAAGGGCAAGGATGCATTTGCAGACACTAAACTGTAGATTTGTTGATGTATATTTCATATAAGTACTCATGAAAGGGCAACATGATAATTCCAAATAGCTCATTCGGAATTACTGTTTCATAACCGATTTAAAACTTAATAAAACAGATAAAATCCTGTCTGTATAATACTAATATAACTTATAGGAACGATAAAACCGCATCACTTTTTTTTTATAAGTTTCTATGTGGAATTTTTGGCAGGGTTAACTCTGAGCTTCGATTTTCTATTAATAATGGGATATAGCATTGATAACCTTGCGTAACCATCATTAAGTTTTTTATTGATGTGGTAACTCCATGTCGTTTATCTAAGTATACTCCTAGATATTTAATTGCACTGTCTGCAGGATTTCATATTATTTCCTCGTCGTTGATGATAATATTATTGGGGTTTTGTGCTCTTCTTAGGGTAAGCATTATTTTTCAAATAATAATACCTACTGCTTTGGCTCAATTCTGTTCTTAAGAATACCTATTGATACCCCGGCACATATGACAACATTTCTCATCTCTTTTCAAAATATAATAATTATATTGCCGCTTATTTTTTATTACACCGAATCTTTCAAGACACTGCTTCATTTTCAGGTTCTAACAGCTCTGCGTGTCTTTGAATATGATTTTGTTAATATTGTTATTGTTATGAACTATGGTTATGCACATAACCTATGTCGATTGTCAGAATCAGAAATTGCTGGTCTATGATTGGTGAATAAGTTTGGCAACGCTGCGGTATATTCCCTAATATTTTGTTCCCTCCTTTCTGTTCAAGAATACAGTTTAATGCTTGTAATAGAATGGCAGTAGAACAAATCCGGGGAACGCTCCCCGGGGATCGTTCTATTCTATTACGGTCAAGAGTAGAGGCCCAGGTAGCAAGGGTACGTTATAATGACGTCAGAATCTGGTGATTCTGGTCAAAAAAACGTCAGGGCACTAAAAATCGACGACAGAATGACGTCTTATAAATGACATTAAAATGACGTCATATTGTCGTCTTTTTTTGGTGTTAAATTTATTTATATTTTATCGGATTACAAACTTTAAAACTCGCTAATGGCATTTTTTTATCGTAAGCAGAGCGTAAAGTTTAAAAAAAAATAAACCGTGTCGTGAGGGATAAGTATTGGCGTTTTTATTCGAGGATATAATGTTTTTTTAACATTATCCAAAATAATTTATATTCGAAAGAGTTTGCAAAGATTCGACAGTTTATTTGTTTAAATTATATTTCTATCTATTCTTTTAATAATAAAATTAGATTAAAATGCATTAAAAAGCAAAATCTATCCGTTGCGTGTTCCAGTTCCAACTATAAAGTCTTTAGGTAAGTAGCCTCAGAAAGGTTGGTGGCCGAGTGCTTAAGGCGTCGTCTTTGTAATGCTAATGCTAAAATGCGTCGTCTTCCAAGTCATGAGGTTGGCGGTTCGGCCCCTGCTCATTCCGTTTTTTTTATTGCGAAAAAAATTTTAGTTATTTTTTTTTAAGGTAATAATTGCTTATTGGTTTTTTTCAATTTTAGGCCTATTTTAGACCATTAAATATTCTATTTATGTTGTAGATGACGATATTACACCTTTACCATTTCTTCTCCAACACGCTTCCCAGGTTTGTATAAGTACCTCAACTTAAAACTTTAATTCTTAAAATAGTTGACTCCTGACTTCCCCTCCACCGTTCATCAAATTTGAGATAAGGAATTTTTTTTTTCGGATTTCTCCCTCTCTGCTCTTCAATTTCGAGATCTGGGGAAAATATATTTTTTTTAACGAACCGCCACTAATACTAATTAATGCAATAATTATGTTCAACAACTACTCGTACTTCTCAGGTGACACTGGTGACAGTTAAATTAAATTAAATAAGTTCTTCTTAATAATTATAAATAAATAAAAATACTAGTAACTCGAAGCGAGAACCTGAAAGATTTGCATATATTTTAAATAAGGCAAGAAATTCAATTTCACATAATAAAGACTTCATTCACCACAATAAATACTGCTTTTAGCATCCGAAATAGCGGTCGCCAAGCTAGCTCAGCTGGTTGAAGCGTCAGTACTGTAATACGGACAACGGGAGACATGTAGGTTCGAATCCTACGGACCGCAATTGGTAAAGGTAAGTAAAAATGAATTTAATAACTTATAATTTGCAGGCAATCCTTGTGAAAAAAAGTTGGAGTGATGGTAAACAAAATTAGATATGTTAATGTAAATAAAATTACGGATGGCTAACAAACAAATTCATTAGGACAAAACTTATTTATGCATTAAGAGTATAATCTGCGGTCAGTGAAATGAAGAAACGAATTATTCGGCTTATTTTTGAAGATAGAAACTTCAAATTTTGTACGTATGTATTAAAATATATATTCTAGTTCGTCACGTTTTTATTTTTTTGTTTTAGTCAAAAACACGTGATCAACGAAAAAATGGACGTCGAAAAATTGGAATTTACAAAAAACGAAATCGTGACGACCTAGATAGTCCATAATTAATTACGTGGATAAAATATAACCTCTTGTTTTTCAAACATAGATTCAATAAATAGTTTCCAATTTTGCCGTCAATAGATGGCACTCGCCTCGGCATTCGCATAGCTTTACACGCTCTCAGACTTTAGGGAGGAACTTGTTGTCATGGAGACCTGACGCGAATGAATGCTTGCCAGGGAAGCATTTAGGAGTTCTGGTAATATCTTAAATTTATTTATAAATTATTTTATCTTACAGGAATGACTTAATAGATGAAATTCTTGAAAATGTTAATACATAAATAAAAGGTGCCAAATAGAGAGGACCGTTTTGTATAAACACTCCTACAAATTTTATTATGAAAATTTGAATGCGGTTTTTAGTTAGGTCAGAAATCAATTTATTCGAAATTATTACCAAGCAAAATGTACAGGGTATCCCAGTCAACGCGCTATGCTGGGTTTTCTCGGTAGTTTCTGAGATAAGTTTATGGTTCAAAATCCAATCTGACGTAGGTTTTCCGAGGAATCTCATACTGCTAAGATATTTAGGAATCCAAAATGACGGACGAATTTCGTCATCTACGATCCTATTCGACTGAAAATCGATATCTGGGGGTTTTCGGGGATGCGGTTTACGAATTTTTGGTCAAAATTTAGGAATCCAAGATGGCGGACGAATTTCGTCATCTATGGACCTATTCGACTGAAAATCGATATCTGGGGGTTTTCGGGGATGCGGGTTATGAATTTTTGATCAAAATTTAGGACTCCAAGATGGCGGACGAATTTCGTCATCTATGGTCCTATTTGACTAAAAATCGATATCGGAGGGTTTTCGGGGATGCGGGTTACGAATTTTTGGTCAAAATTTAGGAATCTAAGATGGCGGACGAATTTCGCGATCTATAGTCCTATTCGACTGAAAATCGATATCTGGGGGTTTTCGGGGATGCGGGTTACGAATTTTTGATCAAAATTTAGGACTCCAAGATGGCGGACGAATTTCGTCATCTATGGTCCTATTTGGCTGAAAATCGATATCTGGGGGTTTTCGGGGATGCGGGTTACGAATTTTTGATCAAAATTTAGGACTCCAAGATGGCGGACGAATTTCGTCATCTATGGTCCTATTTGGCTGAAAATCGATATCTGGGGGTTTTCGGGGATGCGGGTTACGAATTTTTGATCAAAATTTAGGACCCCAAGATGGCGGACGAATTTCGTCATCTATGGTCCTATTTGGCTGAAAATCGATGTCTGGGGGTTTTCGGGGATGCGGGTTACGAATTTTTGGTCAAAATTTAGGAAACCAAGATGGCGGATGAATTTTGTCATCTGTGATCCTATTCGAATGAAAATCGATATCTGGGGATTTTCGGAATGCGGGTTACGAATTTTTGGTAAAAATTTAGGAATCCAAGACAGCGGACGAATTATAGCTATATTTTGACCCCCCTTTATTTATGTTATTATTGGAGACAAAAAAAGTTTCGTATAAGAGTTGTAAGGTTGTATACATATTTTTTTAAATGCAATTAAAAAACAATTGCTTGGATATGTCACGTGATATAACAATGAAGGTTGCTTTTTAAATGAAAAACCCTGTATATTTTTACATATTCTTTTAGATCCTTTATCCCCGATTTCAAACATATAAGGATCTAGCTGTAATATTTTTTGATATATCGGACATTAAATATGCTCCAAACATGCATATAGGTATTTTAGGGTTTCTGACGGAGCGCAGTCAGTGGCGGATTTAGGGGGGGGGGGGCTATAGGGTAAAATCCAAGCGCGGCAATTTTTTTGAAAAACACCAAAGACATAAAAACAAAAAATTATTATTATTAATATGTTCTATCAGAACATGTTTAATTTATTTGAGAACGTGTTTTTTATAATAACTAGACTAAAGTTCCTTATTATAGTCAACAGTACAGGGTGGGTGTGCAAACGTTAGAACCTCATTTAACTTCTTTATTTTTGGAGTTACGTAAATACGTTCAAAAATAAAAGTTATGAGATATCACATGTATTTTCCAAACATCATTTCAGCAAAACAATTCAAACAAGTCGAATTTCGGAGATATGAGCTTTACCTTGGTTTTACTTCCACATCCAGTGGAAGTATAGTAACGCCAAAAAAAATTTTTTTAAATTTTTATTGTTCAAATAGGCTCAGAATGTCATGAAACGTCGAGATTTTAAGTTTGAGCGAAAAAAATATTTCTGTCTGTCGGTCTGTAACTTTTTTGTGCGCACGTTTACTCTGTAACCGTTTAAGATATTGACTTGAAATTTGGTACACAAATGTACTTTAACGAGATCTGGAACTAGATTATATTTTCATTTTGTTCCGTCAGAGGGTTGGGGGGTAAATTGAGGTAAATTTGAGGTAACCAGCTAAATCAAGCAGCTAAGAGTCCAGAAAATTAGTATTTAGTATATACAACAGAAGCTAAGGTCTCAAAAAATGTTTGGCATTAGCCACCCCCACCCCATTACTAAATTTTTTCGTTGTGAATGAGTTGGATCGAAAATCTGGATGCAGAAGTAGTGATTCCTTGGGCAGCGGTTTTTTTAAATAGAACACCCCCATATATTTTTACACCATTTGAAAGGCCATAGAAAAATCTTTTCAATGATATATGACCCAGTATTTTTCTTAAAAACTATAGTAGATATTAAGTTTTATATTTTCTTACATTAAGTCATGGTAGTCCGAAAAATATATACAGTCTGTTTCACTTTTTAAATTTTTTTTCCGATTTGAATCTAATTTTACTTATGGAACAAATTAGGATCTACTTATTACCAGAAAAAAATTCACGTCCTACAAATGCAAAGCCACCTGCGGTACCAAAATATGCGGATAAAATCAAAAAATCATATTAGGCATATTTTTATTGGAAAATTTTGTTAATGAAAGAATTGTTCAGAAACCTTAAGTCCAAAATTTAATCAAAAAAAATATATAAATTTTTATTAAAATAATGTCCAAGTCCGAAAATATCATTTGAATGGGTTTTTTCGTTTAGAAAACTGTACTATGACAATTTTGTTTGAAATTAAACCCAAGCTGCCAGGTAGTTGTAAAACAGTTTTTTTTTTAAATACCTAATTATTTTCAAAATTTTTTAAATTTCAAATTTTTCATTTTTTAATTTTGATTAAATTTTGGCCATTTTGGACAATTCTGAACAAGTTTTATTAACAAAATTTTCCGATAAAAAAATGCCTAACATGATTTTCCGATTTTCTCCACATATTTTGGTACCGCAGGTGGCTTTGGTACCGTAGGAGGCGAATGTTTTTCTGATCATAAGTAGATACTAGTTTGTTCTATACTTAAGTAAAATGCGATTCAAATCGGAAAAAAAAATAAAGTTATTGGGGTGTTACCATTTCAAGTGAAACACACTGTATCAATTATTGAAATTCTCCATTTTATTTAAAATAAAGTGAAATTAGATAGAACTAACATATTGTTTATTTTAATTTACATACTTTTGTTTTCCATGGCTAATTTGATAAATTGTAAATTTATAGTAAATTAGACAAAATTTGTTTAAGATAAGTACCATGTATTATATTATAAATACAAAGCTTTTTTTATGGCGTTTCAAATGGTACATATATGGAGTGTTCCTTTAAAAAAAAGCAAAGTAAAGTTCATATCTCCGAAATGCGACTTTCAAAATTTTAATTTCAATTGGGAATGGTAGAATTATCGATATTGTACACTAATTTAACAATAAAAAAAACCGCTGCCCAACTTCCACATCCAGATTTTCTATCCAAGTCACTCACAACGAAAAAATGTTGTATGTGGAAATAATTGTTTAATAATATAATATTTGAAATTCTCTACCTCAAAAACCCATAAAACGATACCCCACATCGGTAATAGGGTGAGGGTGGTGATAGAGGGTGGTAGTGGGGGTGGATAAGGTAAAAAAATATTTTGAGGTTTCTAGTTCTTGTACACACACTAAATTAAATTTTTTTTCATCCCCTTTAATAATGGGGTGGGGGCTAATGCCAAAATTTTTTTTGAGACCCTAGCTTCTCTTGTATATAGTAAATACCAATTTTATGAACTCTTACCTGCTTGATTTACCTATTTACCCCAAATTTACCCCAATTTACCCCCAACTCTTCGACGGAACAAGATGAAAATATAATCTAGTTCTAGATCTCGTTAAAGTACATAAGTGTACTAAATTTCAAGTCAGTATCTCAAACGGTTCCAGAGTAAACGTGCGCACAAAAAAAAAGTTAGACCGACAGACAGACAGAATTTTTTTTGCTCAAACTTAAAATCTCGACGTTTCATGACATTCTAAGCCTATTTGAACAATAAAAATTTTTAAAAATTTTTTTTGTCATTACTATACTTCCACTGGATGTTGAAGTAATATATGTATCCTTATTTTGCCAGTTATTCGTAATAGGCATCACCCCAACATAACGAGGATTTTTGGTAATTTTTCAATAAAAATTCTTGGCCTATGAAGTAAAAAAATATTTTGAGGTTTTTGGTTCTTGTACATACACTAAATCACACTTTTTTTCGTCCCCTTAAAAAGTGGGGTAGGGGTGGTAATGGGGGTAGCTAATGTCAAAAATTTTTTCGAGACCCTAGCTTCTCTTATATATACTAAATACCAATTTTACGGACTCTTACCTGCTTGATTTACCTGTTTACCTCCCCATTTACCCCAATTTACAACCCAACCCTTCGATGGAATGAGATGAAAATATAATCTAGTTCCAGATCCCGTTAAAGTACATAAGTGTACCAAATTTCAAGTCAATATCTTAAACGGTTCCAGAGTAATCGTGCGCACAAAAAAGTTAGACATTTTTTTTTCGCTCAAACTTAAAATGTCGACCTTTCATGACAGTCTAAGCCTATTTGAACAATAAAAATTTTCAAAAATTTTTTTGTTACTATACTACCACTGGATGTGGAAGTAATCAATATTCTATTTTCAAGAAAAAGAACGCCATTGCCATGTAAACCGGAAGTGATATTTAAAATTTACATGCCTTTTTTTACTTTCCTTTAATGCTTTAATAGTCAATTAAGAACATAAATAATCCGATCAATTCTTCTTTGATGTTCAATTATATGTTTCTTAGCGGCATAGATTCCCCGAAAAAAAAAAAAAAATACTTATCTCAAAAACTACCGAGAAAATCGGACATAACACGTTAACTAGGACACCCTGTACACTGTAAATATACATTATGTACCTACAGATAGTTTTTTCTTTTAATTAAAAACCACTGCCTAAGGACTTACTACAACCGCATTCAGTTTTCCTACTTAAATTACTTTAAATAAAAATTCTTGTGCACCCAACGCGAAATTCGACTCTGTACGACAGAAATATGTTTGAACTATTTCTCTTATATATTACACAATATGTTATTCTCCGCCTTTTTACTTGGTCGGCATATTTCATTGATCAAAGGTGCACGCCCACCCGTATATAACTTTTTCATATATATCAATGAAAATATGTTTTGTCTTAACGCAGATTATCCTCTTAACTATTTTATTTTTATCAAGTAGATTACTAACTAGTATGTGTATCATTTCATAACCTGTTCCTTGATCTGTGCTGAAGACACAACACAACATGGCGCTGCGAACAAAAAAGTGAAATAAAAATCCAGAATCATCGGCAAATATATAAAGTACAATACGAAGTAGTATTTAGAATACAAAAGAAGTATTCATATAGATTTTGAAAAGATATTTATTTATCGCCGCAGGATTTCGTTAAAATAAAATTTATATCCTAACCTCAAATACCACGTGCCACTTGAGGAAAGATGGATTTTAGATGCGAATTTAGAGGAGTCCCACCGATGAAAATGAGTGGCAATCTAGCTGAGAATTGGAAATTTTGGCGACAAAGATTTGAGATGTATCTGAAAGCAACGGAGATATCGAAAAAAGATGAAGCCCAGATAGCATTTTTACATTCAGAGCATGTGCTTGGAACGTACTTTATGTACCCATGGAACTAAGAATGAATATTCATTTTGTATTCCATGAAGAAAATCTGAATGTCAGAGAGACGTACAGATGACCGCCTCTCGATATACGAGTAAGATTCCTACAACGTACCCATAGACCAAAACGGAACTTGATATGAACCAGAAACGTATATTGATATACTGATAGATACATGAGTTATATAGGAGGAGGGTCCATCCTACATTCACAATGTACACTGCATGTTCACGGTATATGAGTACTACCTTCGTAGGAATTAAATCGTAGGTGCCTGGTATGTTACACATGGATCATAAATCTATGATGCATGTATATTGTAGGAATGAACATTATGTATCATTGGCAGCTATAAGTACTTCACTCATACCATGTATTTTCTTCAAAGTTTAATTATTATAATAATTTATTACTTATTGTAATCATTGATGAGTCGCTGCTTCATTCCGAATATGTTCAGTATGACGCAGCGACTCATCTATGATTATAGCAAATAATAAATTATTATATAGTCCAGTCAATGAAAGAGTTGTAGAGAACATTTTGGAGGGGAGAATTTTTCTCTTCAGGAATGTGTTGGGGGTAGTCAGGAGGTAAACATATTAAAAGTCCCCGCCCCTATCCCCGCCGCTTCAGGGGGAGAGGGGGGTGGAAAGGTTCCTTTTTTCGATTCTTCGCTTATAACTCGGAAACGATGCGTCGTACGAAAAAAGGTAATCTATGCAAAATTAAACGTAATTAAATTGCCCACAAGAATGTTTATATTCATTTTCTCCCTATGTGTTATATTTTACGAGATATTCCCCAGCGAAAATCGACAATTAATAAAAAAAAATCAATTGTGTACCTTGAATATTTCTATCAAAGTGGTTTACCGTGGTCTACCAATAAATCACAGTCACAAAACAATCTTTATTTTACAACAGTGGACGTATTTACTAACGTAATATTTTGTCGAAATCTAGACATTTCCCAACAAACACATTTACATTGTTCCGCTGTCGGGGGAATAACCCCTTGCCGGAAAACGAAACGTTGGTACGATGCTGGCTTCCAATGCATCTCCAGAATCAAAATGCGCCGGCGGCCACTATTTTTACGACTTAAGCGGCCCGACGTTAAATTCCGACTTAAACCCATCAAACTTAATGGTCCCCTTCCGGCAAGATGCAGTTGTTATGTACTTTTCGAAGAAGTAACGATTGACTACCAATGCTGGACTTACGTACTACCACATAATGTTTAAATAAGGTTCGCCTACAGTGAAATGTCGTTGGTCACACAAATGATGTACATTGGCATTACATCGGTCTATGCTTAAATAACTCAATCGTCCAGATTACTTTTGAAAGTCAGACCTGCATTGCACCATGGACCACCTAGGAAGCTCCTATAGCAGTTTATCCCTGGAGCAGGGGACATGGTTGCTTAAACAATGTTTCGACAGAATTACATATGCCATCTTTAGGTTCTCACTGATATATCAGTGGCATATGTAAAAACGTTGTTTAAGCAACCATGTCCCCTGCTCCAGGGGTAAACAGCCATATAGGGGCTTCCTAGGTAGTGCATGGTGCAATGCAGGTTTGACTTTCAAAAGTAATCTGGACGATTCAGTTATTTAAGTATAGACCGATGTAATGCCAATGTACATCAATTGCGTAACCAAAGACATTTAGCTGTTTACTCTACTGAGGTTTCTCTTTATTTGAACTGACTTAGTTCAGAAATTCTCAGTTCATGTAACGATGGTCCGTAGTAAGCAGCTACCAGCGAGAACCTAAAGATGACCGATGATTCTGTCGAAATGTTGTTCAAGCAACCATGGCTCCTCTAGAAGCCTATTAGAGTCGAGAGACTAGATCCTCCATAGACAGAGACACACACACACACGTATGTATATTTATACATAACACAAATCAGCTAAAGTTAGAAATTAACTAATATTTAAAATGAAATGCCTCGTATATTTTCAAATATTTCGGAAGATTAAAATCGGAACAAAAATAAGGTGTTCATTTTGACACACTGAAAATTATATTTCTAAATTTAAAAAACTGTCATAATGTTTCTATTGTTCGGATTATTATACTCTTTTTGTTCAGTATTTAAAACAATTTTTTTTGGAAATATCTGAAAACATAGAGGGTGACCCATGCAAAAGAAATATGCTACATTTAAATTTTTTGCTTTCAACATTATAATCTGCAAACCAATCTACACTACTTGTGAATCAACCAATGCAACTAAAAATAACAAGTTAATAATAGTGCACATACAGAGGACGACATTAAAACCTTACTCATTTTTAAAATTTTTATTTTTCATCATAGCAATGTTTTCGAGACATGGAAGTTATAGGACTATAAAATTTTTGACCAGTAAATACAAAAAAAGCATTTGTCATCCGTGGTCAAATGGTTCGTTTTTTGTCATTTAACACCTCGGAAACAACACCTGGAGGGTCTAAATTAAAGTACCTACTTGCATATTCGTGCATATTATACCCTCATTTTGGAATTTTGGTAACCAACATCTCAAAAAAATATAGGGTAATGGTCATTAATTTTCAATGGCATGATAAAAGAGTAATGTTTGAAAATTTTTCACGTGTGTTTTGTAAACATAATAAAAATTGTTAATCAAATGTGGGAAAGCTACAACAAGTAATTCTAATGTTATGTAATATATATACTCACTTGCCCATAATAAAAATAGATGTTTGTTGACTTCAGTTTTCTTTTTAATTTGAAAAACTATCTCATCTGTCTGCTGAAAATTCCAACAATCAATCACCACTATCAACGTATAGATATAACCTGCCAAACCTAGAAAAACAGTATAATCAGCACCATCTGTAGGATATATATTCCCGATGGATATTATTTGGCTTCGACATATACTGAACACAATTTGAAAACTGACTAGGTACCGCACATGGTAGAAAGAAAATTAACTAAAAAGAAGTATTAATTAGTATAGCAAACCTTCTATCAAACGGGGGTGACGTAATGGAGCCGTGAGTCTTTTCCCTTCCTGTGTACACACGCTTGTCTCAATTTCAATTTTATCCTGCCGAAAGTGTAATTGACAGACCTTAAAATAAAAATAAATAGAAAATCATACCTAATTTCGTTTTGAAAATAAAATATAAAATTAAAATACTTATTAAATTAATCGAAAAATTGTAAACATAACCTTCAAGCAAATCATGGCACAATTATAAAAAACTGAACATAACATAAGTATATTTTATAAAGCCATCAATTACTTACCTCTTCATGATAATAAAGACTATTCAATAAATAAACAAGTAAAACTTCAAAACTCGAAAAAATAACCAATAACGCCTTGTCCACGAACTTTGTCGTTGTATTGATGACTCATCAATAGCGACAGTTGCCCGGCAATAAATGCATTGGCCCGGCACTTTGCCGGATTTGCTATGTTTACTGAGATCGTGTTTGATCTTTCCCATACCCACAGAACAAATAATGCGCATCAAATCCCAATAAATATGCGATTAATTCTAGACGTTTGATTTCGATGCCAATCTGCCGTTCAAGTGCCGATTTCGGGCCAACGTGTACCATAAACGTGACTTTTTGCCACCGTTAGAAAAAAGTTGTTACTTAATTGGCATTTGATGCCACCGATTCCCCATCATTTCCATCATTAAACCGCATTTCGGCCGATGCTTGTGTGTTTGCTGGGTTCCTTAAATATACAGTGTGACTCACTTAAAATGAAGATACCCTTATAACTTTTTCATTTTGTTTCCGATTTGAATCAAATTTTACTCAAGTATAGAACAAATTAGGTTCTATTTATGACCAGAAAATCATTCACCTGCTATAAAGGCAAAGCTACCTGCGGTACCAAAATATGAGGAAAAAGATTAAAAATCATATTGATTTTTAATCTTACGAACGACGAATTTTACGTAGCCACCACAAATTGCGAAAACTGAGGACCCCCCTTTGTCAGATGAACTTATGTATGAGATATCCCCCATCAATAACCAAATCAAATTTTCGTGTATGTACGTTTGTGGCGCCGATCGGATGCATTTTTTAGAATTTCTAACATTCAAAATGTTTTATTTTTTTTTCAGCATATTTTGGTACCGCAGGTGGCTTTGCCTTTATAGTAGGTGAATGATTTTCTGGTCATAAGTAGATTCTAATTTATTCTATACTTGAATAAAATTTGATTCAAATCGGAAACAAAATGAAAAAGTTATAAGGGTATCTTCATTTTAAGTGAGTCACACTGTATATTTAAGGAAATGTATAGATTTCGACAAAATATTACGTTAGTAAATACGTCCAGTGTTGTAAAATAAATATTATTTTGTGACTCTGATTTATTAGCAGACCACGGTAAACCGCTTTGATAGAAATATACAAAGTACATAATTGATTTTTTAAAATTAATTATCGATTTTCGCTGGCGAATATCTCGTAAACTATAACACATAGGAAGAAAATGAATATAAACATTCTTGTGGGAAATTTAATTATGTTTAATTTTGCATAGATTACCTTTTCCCATACGACGCATCGTTTTCGAGTTATAAGTGAAAAATCGAAAAAAGGAACCTTTCCACCCCCCTCCCCCCTGAAGCGGCGGGGCTAGGGGTGGGGACTTTTAGTATGTTTACCTCCTGACTACCCCCAACACATCCCTGAAGAGAAAAATTCTCCCCTCCAAAATGTTCTCTGCAATCCCCTTTTGGGCATTCAGTGATTGGACTAATAATAATTAAACTCAAGAGAATACATGATATGACAAGGGCGGATCTAGAAATTTCAATATTTTTTTTCTCGTCTGTGGCACATGGGACCCATACGAAATATGGGAAATAACATCTAGAGAAGCACTCCTCTAACGACCCCTAAAAAGTTTTGGAAAAGCAGTTTGCGAAAAATTTTTTCAAAATTCGAGTGCCCCTCCCGAGCCAAGGGACTCCCGTTTAAAATTATTCTTTTTTGTCATATACATTTTACTTTCCATCAAAATCCAACAATAGATTTTGGAGTTTATGAAAATATTTTCATTATTAACTGAAATACAATGAACTGAAATTTTGTAAATTACAATTTAACAAATTACAAAATTTCAATTCGTTGTATCTCAGTTAGTAATAAAAATATTTTCATAAACTCCAAAACCTATTGTTGGATTTTGATGAAAAGTAAAATGTATGTGACAAAAAAGAATAATTTTAAACGGGAGTCCCTTGGCTCGGGGGGGGGGGGGGGGCACTCGAATTTTGAAAAAAATTTTCGCAAACTGCTTTTTCAAAACTTTTTAGGGGCCGTTAGAGGAGTGTTTCTCTAGATGTTATTTCCCATATTTAGTATGGGTCCCATGCGCCACAGACGAGGAAAAAATTATTGAAATTTCTAGATCCGCCCTTGTGATATGAGTGAAGTACTTGCATATAATAAATCCAATATCTAATTTTAAAGTTTAATTGTTACAGTCAATTATTAGGTACTTACTTATTCTAATTTTCCACATTTCACATTCCTTGTGAAGAATATTATGTAAGTAAATGTGGAATATATGCACAGAAAATTTGTTTTTACCACTAGTTTTCAACTAAAGTCAAATGTTTTATTTGTCAAATTTTATTGAATGGAGCACACAAATGCTAAATAAACTTAAATAAAACTGTATTTGCTATAACGATACTTTACAAGGGTCCAAGAATATATGTAAAAAAAATAGTTTTACGTTAATAAGATCTGTTAAAAACCATTTTAAAATAGATCAAACATTTATCACTCTAAAACTTCAGCTTAAAAATCATATTTAACGTGTTATTTATGAAAAAATCTAATGATCATATTACATTACCTTAAAGTTTTATCTATTTCAAATCGTGTTTTAAATTGCCAAGAACAAAACATGATTTTATTTTATTAATTACTTTACATTGTTGTAACAATTAAGTATGCATCTTAAATTATAAAATAGGAAGAGGTATAAATAAAACAGTTGTATCACTTTAAATATATTTTTATTTTTTGTTACAAAAATGAATTGCAATAATAAAAAACAATTGTGACAAAAATTTCAATTGAGATTTTTTTTAACAAAAAAATTTTCTTTGCAACTTATGAACTGTCATATTTTACTATAACGAATTTTTTGTCAGTAAGTAAAAGATAGTAAAAATCGGAGGGCTTACATTTTCAAAACCAGTGTCCAGGTGTTGCCGATGGTGATACTTGTAATTGCGAAAGTCCACTTTTCATTCTCAACACATTATCTGTGACTGATCCTATAGGCGTCTGAAAATAAGGAGTACGCCACCTGATGGTCTATAGTCAAACTAATTATAGGCTTTTCTGTCATTGTCTCTTTAGTGTACGATGATATCAACAATAAGTAAATAATGATAAACTGAGATGCTAAGTTATTAAAAATATAATAGCGTTTAAAGGGGCTACACAAGATACAATTTGCTGGAGCCAACCTAGTCGGTATCCTTTGTAGATTGCAGGGACAACTCGTGAAAGTTGAGTTGGCACGACAATGTTCACAGCATATCCTCTTTGTAATATGTAGACACCTTTAACCAGGCACTGAGAGGGAAAAAGCTGGTGCAAATAACCGTGGCCCGAGGGGCCCGAGTAGCAATAATAATGGCCTGAACAATCACACATTGTAAGTGAAATTTTTGAAATAAGCAAATATATGCAATTTCAGTATATTTATAAAAGTAATATATACTATTGCACCATGCACTATTATGTTTTACCTCTGAATATTTCTATTTCATATTTTACAAAATACTGTTTCATTTATTTTACTTAAAGAATTAATAAATATCTTTTCAGTTACCTATATTCAATGTACCACTAATTTCATGGGTATTTGATCTGACACTTGTTTGTAAACATAGAGCATACACATTTATTAAGTTTTGTGTTGAATTTGGGTTGTACCACACAAAATAATATGTTCTGCATTTAAAACATATTCCCCTTCATACACACACTTTTTTACTTTTTAGTGCTTCCCAAATGTTCCATACATTAGGCGATCCAAACCACGTGACTTCCAACATGGCGCTGAGGGCAAACATCCGGCAATCCTTTATTTTCATTCGTTAAATGAGTTTTTTTTCGGTTGCCTTGGCTACGTTTCCGCGAGTTAATTAAAATAAACCCCATGTTTGCCCTCAGCGCCATATTGAAAAATAATTTTGACAGGTCGTTGGATTGCCTAATTGCAATATGCTTAACCTAAATGTCACTTCATATTTTCTAAAAAAAAAAGTGTTTTAAACTACAACTGTACATAAATTAAAATAAATGTTTACGTTTATTAATATTTAACAAGCCAGACACCGTTTATGTCGAAGAAACTGTACTTTTCAAGGGAAAAACTAGATAACCTAAAATAATATGAATTTTGCTGAATAATGCCATGAACATCTTGCAAATCACTTACAACAAAATCTCGCAAACCTTTAGGTAATATATTATTAATGTTATTATTTTTAACGCCAAAAATAACAATAAACAGAAAAAAATCGATATAAGTATTCGCCAAATAAATAAATGAACGGCCTATAATTAGTTCACGAGTTCTCCACTTTGGCGCTGGGATCTTAAATTCAGACGCCTATTGGCTGAATACTTTCTTTTGGCTTTTCCAATTTTTAGGAGAAGGTATTTCCTTCCCGTCTAGAGGAGATACATGTGCTAGTCCAACTACAAAAGAAAATACATTGTATTATATTTGAATAAGTACTTACTTCTCTTTAAAAACTGGCCATGATAAAGTTGAAAAATATAAAAACATCTTACAAAGATCTTACAGAAAAAATAAAACTGAACAAACATAAATTAAACAAATTGACATTATCATAAAGGACACGGCAGGTACAAAATAAATGGAAAAGAAGGTAGTCAAATGGGCTGAAAATGTAGTACGTTGTACTTCATAATATCCTGATCAAAAGTTTTTATGGGCACAATATCTGAAAATCGCCAGTTTTTGAGATATGAAAGGTCAAAGATCAGGAATATCGGTTCCTGCTGTCATAGTTGAGAGTATCATATTATGACGAGGATTTGTTTAACGTTGTTATTCGAATGTGTTTGCACATATGAACCAAAGAGTTCTGAGTAAAGGAGACAAGCCGTTGATTTGCTGGACGGCACGAGCATTCTTGTCTTTGTCGCACACCTCGTACCCTCTCCTTTGCTCTCCACTATGTTTTACAAAGCAACACAGCCCCCCATGTACTGTGCGACAAAGAGAGAACGAACTGTGTGAGAAGGATGAGAATGCTCACACCATTTGCGCGCTGTCCACTGCTTATACATTACACTTATTCAGCTTGTATCCTATATTTATAGAACTCTTTGATAGGAACACACTTTCACTCTCTCACGCACGCTAACCAACCCCCCCCCCCCCCCTCTACACACATACACACACGCACACCCTTCACTTTAAAGTAAGCCTAGGACCTTAACCTCATTCATGAAACCTGCGGCATTTTCGGTCTTATGAATATGAATAACAACAACTCGTTGTCACATAATACTCTCAACTATGACATTAGTGGGTACCGATCTTCCTGATCTTTGACCTTTCAAACTGGCCATTTTCAGACATTCTGCATTTTCAGCCCATTTGACTGTGCCCTCTTTTTCATTTGTTTTGTACGGTGTCCTTTACCTACAAAACATAGATATTTTTTGGAATTCGGAAATATTTATGCTTGTGATTTTAAATGTACCTGAAATTTCGAACGTTCACTTGAATGAATTTTAGATGAAAAAGAAAAGTTAATAAAAACCACACATCAATTTAGGCATAAACACTTCATTATCACATTTGCTGACAATAAATATCCACAAGACTTAAGTTTTTGCACCTAAATCGAAGTGTGGCTTTTATTAATTTTTCTTTTTCATATGAAATTCGTTCAAGTGAACACTCGAAATTTTAGGTACTTGATTTTAAATGCCTACCAGAGTTATTAAAAGAACAACATATCTTCTTTCAACTTCTAGTAAAGACAAAATTTCTTGGGAAGTCGACGGCTTCCAATATGTTCTTCGATATTATTATGTTCATCTGACAGGAGGAATAACGTGCTTTTTGTACATAGTCCTTTGATTTGTTTTTGTTCACTCTGTACATCAGATGTGATCTCTGCCCTTTTCATTTAATTGCAGCTCTTCTATAATCCTCTGAAATAGGTATAAAGCAAATTACTACAAATAAATACCTATCACAACTCGTATGTTGTAATCAAATCCAATAGTTGTGATTTAAATAAACAAAAGCTCCTTAATATTGAAATAGATCGAACCTACCTTCTTGAAAATAAGATTTAAACACCCCGTACAGTGTCCACGTTTCATCTGTTTTTCAATGATCACCTTGCCAAAAATTCCACATAGAAACTTATAAAAAAAAAAGTGAAGCGGTTTTATCGTTCCTATAAGTTATATTAGTATTATACAGATAGGATTTTATCTGTTTTATTAAGTTTTAAATCGGTTATGAAACAGTAATTCCGAATGAGCTATTTGGAATTATCATGTTGCCCTTTCATGAGTACTTATATGAAATATACATCAACAAATCTACAGTTTAGTGTCTGCAAATGCACCCTTGCCCTTATATCTGTAAACATATGGAATTACAGATACAACTTTAAAGAGATTCTAAACTTTTCTATAAGTAATATCATATCCAGTCCGTCCTTTCTCCAGTATCTATCGTATGTAACACACCATTTATCAACATGTTTTTATTGTAAATTTCAACATTGTCTTTTTATTAGTATTAATGTGGATATACATGTCAACAAATGTACAGTTTCAATTGTATATTTTACAGATGTATTTTTATTGTAAACTTCCATCTTGCTTTTTTATTAGTATTAATTTGGATATGCATGCCGACAAATGTACAGTTTAAATTGCATATTTCAAATAGAAATACTAATATTGTGGTAAACACAAAATACTGCAAAGTCCTTATTTCCTCGGGTGTTCTTGTTCTAGCCTAGAAGCAATGAATGAGTTAGCAGTGAAAGAGACTGCTTTACTTTTAATTTAACAAACACACGTCAGTTCCTTAGGTCACATTAGATTAGATATGAATTAGCGACACGTATACAGCTCCCTCTACTGGAGCCTGGAGTTAAAGTTGCTGCTGAAATTTCTATCAGTTTCTACCAGAATGGAGCAGCAAACATTTACTTATACCACATCAATGAGAATTTATGAGAACAGTATCTAAGGTAAAACGTGCGGCTTTCCGTGGTTAAATGGCAAGTGCTTCTATAAGAAACGAGCTGCATTAGGTTAGGACAGTTTTGACTTGCAATTGAAGATTACTAATTATAATGTTTGAATAGGGATTTATGAGATCAGTTTCTATGAGTATTAATGTTTTTTTTCAGTAATATATTAAATGTGTTTTCATTTGTTTGAATGGGTAAAAAGAAAGGTCAGTTTTCAACAGCAATTACAAATACAAGTTTAATCACTTTGAATGGGGTTATATGCGATTAATTTCTAAAAGTATTTATGCTGTTTTCCGAATATAATTGTGATGAGGTTTAATCAGTAACAAATTGTTCACTACTTGTTATGATATGGTCGGAAATTCCAAGTACACATTTAGTATTCCTTCAAAAGGATTGATGAGTTTCTACAGTTTCTACGAGTATCTATTTGTTGTTCCTCTAGTAAATTATATAAGTCTTTACATTTACTTATACTATCTCAATGAGAATTTATGAGAACAGTATCTAATGTAAAACGTACGGCTTTCCGTGGTTAAATGGCAAGTGTTTCTATAAGAAACTAGCTGCATTAGGTTAGAACAGTTTTGATTTGCAATTGAAGATTACAAATTATAATGTTTGAATAGGGATTTATGAGATCAGTTTCTATGAGTATTAATGTTTCTTTTTCAGTAATATATTAAATGTGTTTTCATATGTTTGAATGGGTAAAAAGAAAGGTCAGTTTTCAACTGAAATTACAAATACAAATTTAATCAGTTCGAATGGGGTTATATGCGATCAATTTCTAACAGTATTTATGCTGTTTTCCGAATATAATTGTGATGAGGTTTGATCAGTAACAAATTGTTCACTACATGTCACGATATGATCGGAAATTCCAGGTACATATTTAGTATTACTTCGAAAGGATTGATGATAGCAGTTTCTACGAGTATGTATTTGTTGTGCCAATAGTAAATTATATAAGTCTTTATCAGTATGCATTCGGATCTAATTTAAATATGAAAATTATATCAGAATAAAGCAACCAAATATTTTAAACAGTATCTATTTGTAAATTCAGACATTTACTTATACTATCTCAATGAGAATTTATGAGGACAGTATCTAATGTAAAACGTGCGGCTTTCTGTGGTTAAATGGCAAGAGCTTCTATAAGAAACGAGCTGCATTAGGTTAGAACAGTTTTGATTTGCAATTGAAGATTACAAATTATAATGTTTGAATAGGGATTTATGAGGTCAGTTTCTATGAGTATTAATGTTTTTTTTCAGTAATACATTAAATGTGTTTTCATTTGTTTGAATGGGTAAAAAGAAAGGTCAGTTTTCAACTGCAATTACAAATACAAGTTTAACCACTTCGAATGGGATTATATGCGATCAATTTCTTAACAGTATTTATGCTGTTTTCCGAAAATAATTGTGATGAGGTTTGATCAGTAACAAATTGTTCCCTACATGTTACGTGTGGAAATTCCAGGTACATATTTAGTATTACTTCGAAAGGATTGATAATAGCAGTTTCTACGAGTATGTATTTGTTGTGCCAATAGTAAATTATATAGGTCTTTATCAGTATGCATTCGGATCTAATTTAAATATGAAAATTATATCAGAATATAGCAACTAAATATTTTAAACAGTATCTGTTTGTAAATCCAGACATTTATTTATACCACATCAATGAGAATTTATGAGGACAGTATCTAATGTAAAACGTGCGGCTTTCCGTGGTTAAATGGCAAGAGTTTCTATAAGAAACGAGCTGCATTAGGTTAGAACAGTTTTGATTTGCAATTAAAGATTACAAATTATAATGTTTGAATAGGGATTTATGAGATCAGTTTCTATGAGTATCAATGTTTTTTTTTTTTCAGTAATAAATATATTAAATGTGTTTTCATTTCTTTGAATGGGTAAAAAGGAAGGTCAGTTTTCAACTGCAGTTACAAATACAAGTTTAATCACTTCGAATGGGGTTATATGCGATCAGTTTCTAACAGTATTTATGCTGTTTTCCGAATATAATTGTGATGAGGTTTGATCAATAACAAATTGTTCACCACATGTTACGATATGGTTGGAAATTCCAGGTACATATTTAGTATTCCTTCGAAAGGATTGATGATAGCAGTTTCTATGAGTATGTATTTGTTGTTCCAATAGAAAATTTGTCTTTATCAGTATGCATTCGGATCTACTTTAAATACAAAAATTATATCAGAATGACACAACCAAATATTTTAAACAGTATCCACTTGTAAATCCAAACATTTAAAGATATATTTTAATGAGAACCAATCAGAACAGTATCTAATGTAACGCGTGCGACTTTCCGTGGCTAAATTTTAAAAGTATTTTTAATAAATAGCTTTAACGGATTTGAACAGTTTTAATTTGCAATTCCAGATGAATAATTTTAATTGTTAAATAGGGATCTATGAGATCAGTGTCTTTGTGTAATGTTTTTTTTCCAATAAAAACACATTTTATTGAAAAAAAAAACGTTACACTGACCTCATAGATCCCAAACAATTAAAACTATTGATATGATGAAATGCAAATGAAAACTGTTCGAATCCGTTAAAGCTTATTTATTGCAAATAATTTTAAAATTTAGCCACGGAAAATCGCACACGTTACATTAGATACTGTTCTGATGGATTCTCATTACAATATTATCTTTGAATGTTTGGATTTACAGGTGGACACTGTTTAAAATATTTGGGGTTTCATTTTGATATGATTTTTGTATTTAAATTAGATCCGAATGCATACCGATAAAGACTTATATAATTTACTGTAGGAACAACAAATAAATACTCGTAGAAACTGCTCTCATCAATCCTCTTTAAGGAATACTAAATATGTACCTGGAATTTCCGACCATATCGTAACATGTAGTGAACAATTTGTTACGGATTAAACCTCATCACAATTATATTCGGAAAACAGCATAAATACTGTTAGAAATTGATCGCATATAACCCCATTCGAAGTGATTAAACTTGTATTTGTAATTGCAGTTGAAAACTGACCTTCCTTTTTACCCATTCAAACAAATGCAAACACATTTAATATATTACTGAAAAAAAACATTAATACTCATAGAAACTGATCTCATAAATCCCCATTTAAACATTATAATTTGTAATCTGCAATTGCAAATCAAAACTGTTCTAACCTAATGCATCTCGTTTCTTATAGAAACACTTGCCCTTTAACCACGAAAAGCCGCACGTTTTACATTAGATACTGTTCTCATAAATTCTCATTGAGATAGTATAAGTAAATGTCTGGATTTACAAATAGATACTGTTTAAAATATTTGGTTGCTTTATTCTGATATAATTTTCATATTTAAATTAGATCCGAATCTTTACTGATAAAGACATATATAATTTACTAGAGGAACAACAAATAGATACTCGTAGAAACTGCTCTCATCAATCCTCTTGAAGGAATACCAAATGTGTACTTGGAATTTCCGACCATATCATAACATGTAGTGAACAATTTGTTACTGATTAAACCTCATCACAATTATATCCGGAAAACAGCATAAATACTTTTAGAAATTGATCGCATATAACCCCATTCGAAGTGATTAAACTTGTATTTGTAATTGCAGTTGAAAACTCTTTTTACCCATTCAAACAAATGAAAACACATTTAATATATTACTGAAAAAAAAAACATTAATACTCATAGAAACTGATCCCATAAATCCCTATTCAAATGCAGCTCGTTTCTTATAGAAACTCTTGCCGTTTAACCACGGAAAGGCGCACGTTTTACATTAGATACTGTTCTCATAAATTCTCATTGAGATAGTATAAGTAAATGTGTGGATTTACAAATAGATACTGTTTAAAATATTTGGTTGCTTTATTCTGATATAATTTTCGTATTGAAATTAGATCCGAATCTGTACTGATAAAGTCTTATATAATTTACTATAGGAACAACAAATAGATACTCGTAGAAACTGGTCTCATCAATCCTCTTGAAGGAATACTAAATGTGTACTTGGAATTTCCGACCATATCATAACAAGTAGTTAACAATTTGTTACTGATTAAACCTCATCATAACTATATTCGGAAAACAGCATAAATACTTTTAGAAATCGATCGCATATAACCCCTTCGAAGCGATTAAACTTGTATTTGTAATTGCAGTTGAAAACTGACCTTTCTTTTTACCCATTCAAACAAATGAAAACACATTTAATATATTACTGAAAAAAAACATTAATACTCATAGAAACTGATCTCATAAATCCCTATTCAAACATTATAATTTGTAATCTTCAATTGCAAATCAAAACTGTTCTAACCTAATGCAGCTCGTTTCTTAAAGAAACACTTGTCTTTTAATCACGGAAAGCCGCACGAATTGCATTAGATACTGTGCTCATAAATTCTCATTGATGTGGTATAAGTAAATGTTTGGATTTACAAATGGATATGGCTTGACTCATTTTGCTGGTCAATTCGGATATAAACTGATAACAATTTCAACAGCAACTTTACCTAACTCTTATAGAAACTTATTGACCATATAGGTTCTCATAGATAATTATTAATTTTTGATAATTTTCAATACGGATTGATGAGATTTTTTTGACAGGGCAGTCAAATTGTTTCCGTTTGAATGGTGAACACCAAGCTTCCTTTTCGTGGACCGAGACCATTACAAAGACCACGTCGGGTTTTTTCCAAAAATCGATACCTACTAACGCCGTAATTACTATAACTAATATAGATGGTATGCTTAGTATAATATGTACAAAGGGATACACATTAAACTGTAGTGTCTAAATATAAAATATCTGCAAATGACAACAAACTTTAGTGTCTAAATATAAAATATCTGCAAATGACAACAAAACTATGTGGTAGTTATATTGTATACAATTGTAAAATACTTACTGCAATGCAATTAATGTATACTTGGAATAATTATAATAAATCACGGAAAAATAAAAAACAAAACACAAATTGAAATCGACATTTGACAGCAGAAGCGTGACTGACCTTGGAGCATGCGCACTAACCTAAGGACCGTGGCGCGCATTTAAAAAATTCTACAAGGGGATTGTAATGACATGGAAAACGGAAATCTAAATATAAAAGATAAAATGTAATTAAATAACCATTCTAAGTCTGAACTACCTGCTTAAGAAATGCCGATAGTTACCGAGATAGTTACTAATTAATTGAACACAGTACATAAATAAAAAAGGGTTATTATTCATTATTATTTAATATTTCATTCATTATTATTTAATATTTCATTCATTATTATTTAATATTTCATAGTCATTATTATTTAATATTCGATTACAAATCTAAAGTCTGGATTCAAAATTAAAAACATATTTCATATAATACAATATTGACGAACGATTTAAAATTTATAAAACGTCATACACCGCACAGGGGATGATTATAAATGTACTCGCTTAAACCAAATCTATATAGATAGAGAAATATTATAATTATTTTTATAGGTAGGTAGATAGGTACTATAAAACTAGCGTTGCTGTCTCATCAGTTTATGATGCAGGTTTATTTTTATTAGTTCAAAAATTGAACCAATCAGCGTTCGCGTTAAAAGTGCTGAACTTTTGATGATATTGCTGTCTGCGCGGCGCTCGGGCGATGCAAATATTTCTAAAAAATATACCTGTATTATACAGATAAAATCATTGACGAATGTTCATACGATGTACATGAACACATATACGAAGAACGTTCCCTGATACGTGTACATGTCGACGGACCTTTTGCACAGGACCGTCGAATCTCCCTGCAATTTATAAGGCACACCCTGTATGTTCACACTATACCACATAAAAAATTCCAGCCTCGTATCTCAAGAAATTACAAAGTAAGAAGTGCTCAAATAAACTTGAGAATGAAAAAAAAATAAATAAATAAAAAACTATTTCTTTTCTTTTTATAGGCAACACGAGACGCCCCTGTCCGGCCAGCGTTCAAGAGGCTTCACCTCGACCCGGCAGGCAAAACTGGTCCGCTTGAAAGGGCTGGCTAGGCGCCGGTTGTCGCGTAGGAACACAATTACGCACCATTACGCGTCTTTGCATTAAATAAATATTTAAATTCAACCAATCGTCATAAAATTTCACACAATTAGTCTAGAAACCTTCAGTCATATCTCGTCAAAATTTCAGATCCCTACGGCATAGGAAAATATTTTATTTTTGCCCTCAAAAGTGCGGATCGCGCTTTTAGGCCAGGTAATCGATGAGCACGGGGAAGCCTCGCGACTCACAGGTAGTCAAGTGGTCTCATTCGACGAGGCTCGTCGTCCCGCACACAGGGCGCGAGCTATTAACCTAGTAGGTCGCAACCGCGGGGCGTAACTCCAAAAACAACGCGGAGGGCACTCTAGCGGGGAGACTAAACTCTTTAATATTAAATAATTCATAGCTGCCGAGCCATTCACGGTGAAGCGCTAAAAATTGGCGACGAGGGGTAGAAAATCCTCAACTTTACGATGGGACCATCCGCGGAACAATCTGCCGGGTGGTTCACGAATTATCATCAAATGAATCACAATTATGCAATTTTGCATATGACCACTTGACCTATGGCAATAAGGGTCCTTATGTTCCGCTCGAAACCTACGCCACAAAAAGCAACACCCAAACCTTCGAGGGTACAAAAGCAAAGACAAGGAAAAAGGGAGGCAGTCTCCATTTTTTCGCCAAGTAAGAAACACTCCCTTGCATAAGGGTGTTCGCCGTGTCGAGTTCTTTGTTCTTTCTATTAATGTTAAATCTCATGTAAATTCAGTGAAACAAATCATTGCAGTGTCGCAAACACGTTCAGCCAGTCAATAAAAAAAAAACATTTTTTTTATTAGCGATTTCCACGAGCTAGTAGAACTTAGCCGCAAACCGCGAGAAATTCCGCGGCGTCATTGACGCGACGCCGAGTTGTATCTGAGTCTTCGGTAAATTAACGATCATTTTTAAACATTAATGAAAGCACTTTGACAGTCAGCGAAACCACGGAGAGCATCTCCGCTGAGTTTAATTTTTTTATATATTCATCTATGACTTCAAAGAATAATTTCAGACAATCATAAAGTCTTTTTCTTTCACACTTTCAAATTCATCTAGATCACTCTAGGAACCCTGGCTGGAATCGCGAGTTACTCAACCTAACTGAGTTAATTAAATTCTCCCCCGTCGATCCGCGAGTGTAAACCATAGTGCGAGCAACAGGTGTAGTGTATTCTTCAGGGATTACAGCGAGGGAGAGGAGTAAGCATTTTTTTATATTCGACGTCATCGAGCCAAGCTCAGGCGAACAGTTTCGTTGTATTCACCTGTGCTATAGCTACCTGTATTGTCTGCAGATCAACTCTCAATTATTACCTATCACAGGTGGGCTGGCGAAACTAGCTCCTTGAGCACGGATCCTGTACTTTTTTCTTTTTGCATTGATTTCATTACCTTATCGTCAGTGTGTACAAAAAAAATAGTGCGACGTAAGGGAGAGCTATTGTCGATCTAAACAACAATAAGATTCATAAACCTTTGCTTGAAAATAAAATATAATAAACTTAAGCCGACCCCGGCTCTCGAGGGTTGTCAAGAAGTGCTTTTACAGCCTCCTCGAATGATGAATTAGTCCCTCAGGCTAATCGCTGCCAAAATTGCGTAAAATCACGAATTTAAAAAAAAAAGAAAATTTAAATTAAATTCAAATAAAATAAAGGGCGCTTGGGAAGTCGCCATTTTTACAGGGTTGTAAAGTGCTGTGTCTGTTCGTTTAGAGGGCGTGGGGAGTTGTTACGAGAGTGGCTTCGCGTCAAAGTTAATTACCAGCCTAATTAGTGATGGGCGATATCGTGATTTTTCAATCACAACGTAAATCGTTACTGTGATTTTCTTATATCAGTGAATTTAAAACGTGATGTGATCACGACTTTCATAATACGACGTACAGGAGAAATTGTTAATTATTATATTGGTCTTGGTTGAACCACGGCAAGGGAACGAAATACGGAAGGAAAGTCGTGATCACGTCACGCTTTTCTGCCAACTTTACTAACAGTCGTTACCTGTGATTTCTTAATATCAGTGATTAAATCACAGTTCGTGATATATCGCCCGTCACTAAGCCTAATCAGTGGCGTAAAGTACGAGATAGTAGGTCCTAGGTCAAGGGCTAGTGGAACGCGCGAAACCGCGTAATCGTGAATCATCTAAATTGTGTCAAAATAATTTTTCTCTTTAAATTATTTAAATTACAGTGAGCCATTGGGCATCCATTTCGCCTAGCGGAGACGCGAGGAGCTTAGAGTCTGCTTTTGCGCAGTGGGAAGCTCCGCCTCCCTCTACGACGGATCTTGAAATCAACAAGAAGGTCCGCCATTTAAATTTTAGCATAGCGTCCTTTCAAAATTACTAAAACAAATTCTAAATCATTTAAATTCTTTTCGTTCTGGCTTTTCAATCATCGCAGATACAACTGCCACCTCCTAAATTAAAAGGTTAAGCTCCACTAAGCAGTTGTCAAGGACTTAACGTTTCGCGGGGACAATAATCACCTGCTGCAGACACAGACACCTGTCAACTACCTGTCGAAGGTAGCTACCCGGTGCTTGACCCATATTTAGTGACCCACTAACCGAGTTTCAAGCGTTATGTCCCCTTTTGCTATTGATCAGCTGTCTAGAATTCACAAATTATATTAGTTAAAGCAATTAGCCTTAGCAAATGTCATTAGCGCCCAAATAAATATAACAAATTAATAGTGTAAGCTATTCGGGACTCATATCGAGCTTAAGGTTTGAGAGTACAACTCGCTATCTCGCAAGTGCACGACTATAGCCCCCCTTCGTCGTACTACTTCCAGGTGCGCCAGGTAAAGGGTGTTAGCGTCCAGGTACGAAGGCCACGAAACCGTGAAACCTTGCCTGCACTTCATGCAAGTAGAGGCCGCGTATTTTTTGTGGCAAAGTGCGTTGCTCGTGCTTCCGTTCTCTTGTCTGTATTGTTTACTTATCTTACCGTTCGCTTGCTGTATAGAAGTGTACAGGTATTGCACCAACCACCTGTCACTCGTCCGTAGAATATATGCAGTATTAGAGATACCAAAAACCGCGACTCTGTATTAACTGATGTTAACTGTCATCGAGCGGCTCTGGTACCGTACCTAGGCGCGACTCACCTGGATCCTAAACTTCACCATAGAACGGCGAACAGGTGAAACCGAAGTTCAGTTACCGAGAGGTGAATTAGCTCCTAAGAATAGAACTTGCCCGGTTCCTTTTAATTTTTTTATTGTTCTTTATTATTGTTATTATTATTCATCCTTTAGGCCCTGATTCTAAATTTCAAATTCATAAGTTACAAGTAGGATAGGTACTTAGTTTAAATTCCTTAAAACCATAGGTGGAGCACCACGTTTTTTTTTTTTTTTTTTTTTTCATTTTAGTAACGAACTAAGGGACTTCTTCTTGTACCTACTTATTTTATTATTTTATAGTTGTGTTGCCTGGCTCAGTTAGTGTTAATAATTTTAATTAATCACGGCTGGTACTTTAGGTTTTAAATCGTTGCGAAATCAAATCGGATATATCTAGGACTTTTAGAATTTTATTTTTAATTTTTAGGTTTTAGTTTTAGGGGAGGTTTTAATTTTTTTTACGTTTTTGTTTTTTTTTCTCCATTCAGTGGAATGCATTATTAATTAGAAATTTCTCGTAATTGTACATTATTATTGCTTCAATCACATTAATATAGTCCATATTCGAAGGTATACAATCCTTCAGCGGTTAGCTGTATATGTATATACCATTCAATTTTTTTTAATCTTTTTTTATTAATAATTTTTTTTTATTATTTTATTATACATAATTTTTTTATTTCATTTATTTCCTTAATATTATTATTAAACTTATTTACACTCATACATTATTGCTCTTAATTAATTTAAAAGCTCCGTCTCTTTCATTAAAGTAACTTTTATCACACCTCAATCCCAGCCAGAGGCAGGGCTTGGTAGGACTTTTAAGACAGGTCTTTGGCATCACCCTCTAATGTGAGGATCTTAGTACTAGCCACCATAGTTGTGATAGGACTTGTTGTTGCTTGCTGGTACATCTGTACATGGACTATTAAGCGGAGATTAACCCCCAACGAATTACCTGGTGTTAGTTACTCTGTCATCTTACCGGGACAGTTTCCAAGTTCCAAGCGTAAAGTAGTCATCGTCAGGTGACAATCCGCTATAGCCCTGTCGGTCGGCCCGTCCACCTTTGAGGACCCCTGCGCAGGTCAGAATACCTAACAATTTAGAGTCTCGGGCGCAGTAGCCCTATTCGCGGGAAGAACGACGAACACTAACTCTCTGAGAGCCAGGTAGATTTAAGCCTGGTTACGGTGTTCGTCGCGTTGTTACTTTTTTCTTTTTCTCTGACCTGAGGCATCCTCACTGGCTGCGCTTAACGCGCCGACTTTCGTGATTGAAGGATAGGGCGACTTTCGTGATTGAAGGATAGGGGGTTGGTCCTCCGTCCTCCACGGACCTCACTGTCCCGAAGCTCACCAGAACCTAACCCTGAGAGGTCGGCAGTAGCTGCGTGATACGCATAGGTAGGTAGGCGCTGGCGCCCGACTTCCATTACATAAATTTGTGACCTCCTACCGCTTAATCCGGGGTCTTCCCCAGGACTGGCCGCCCCTATTTCGCCCCCGCACGCAGCAATCTCGTCGACATACACAGTATATGCGACTGTGAACATAAACTTTTCTGTAGATTCCATTTATATCGTATGTATAATCATATTGTATATGTGAAAATATTATTTATATGGGAATGTTGAGGGAACATACATGGCAAGTACAAAATGCAATTAAAACATTGGGAATGCAAAATGTACATTCGTGGAATAATAAATGCTATCTGGGATGTACTCAGTGTGCACAGTTGTTAACGCTGGTTGGGGAAGAAGGAATAAGAATTTTTAACACGTTTGAATTCACGGAGCAAGAAAAAGAGAAAATCAAAATTTTACTGAAAAAATTCGAGGATCATTTTCGTCCAAGAAGCAACTTGACCTATGAGAGACACAAATTTCTAACGCATAAACAGACAGATCAAAGTATAGAACAGAGTATATCACAGAATTAAAAAATGTATCACTTTCATGTGAACTGGGTGACTTACGGGATAACCTAGTAAAAGACGTGCTCATATGTGGCATTCGGTCACATGAAATTAGAAAGAAACTGCTTCAGGATGATCACAAAAAACTGGAAGATGCAGTAAAAATATGCATCACCGCAGTAAGTGTTAAAGAAAAAAATCATGAAATTACGAATGGAAATGGCCAAGGAGAAAATTCCCTAAACATTGACGGAATCAGAAGAAAACGAGGGTATCAGCAATTTGGTAGGACAGGACGTGCCAGAGGAAATCAAAGTCGAGGAGCTATGAGCAATCGAAGCGATCAACGGGTGTGCCAGAAGTGTTCGTATCGGCACGACCCCGGCAAATGTCCTGCATTTAATAAAACCTGTGGAAATTGTGGTAAACAGAATCATTTTGCAAAAATGTGTAGACAGAAAAAACTACAAGTAAGAAATAAAAATATTCACTTACTAAATAATGTAAAGGAAATAAATAGTAATTACGATAATCGTAATAGTAATAATGTTAACTTAGATAATAATAATTATAACAACGAAAATGTTTCTAATCTTGATAATCTTAATAACACAGATTTTATTTTCATAGATACCATCTTAGATTCCATAAATGCAATGTCAGAGGATACATGGGTTGCTGGATTAGAGATCAACAATCATATCATCGAATTCAAGTTAGATACTGGAGCGATGGCGAATGTTATCCCTGTCACAACAGGTCTGTAGGATTTGATTGTTCACAGTTAAAAAAGCCAAATATTAAATTAAGACCAACCCCCTATGGTCCTCCGTCCTCCACGGACCTCACTGTCCCGAAGCTCACCAGAACCTAACCCTGAGAGGTCGGCAGTAGCTGCGTGATACGCATAGGTAGGTAGGCGCTGGCGCCCGACTTCCATTACATAAATTTGTGACCTCCTACCGCTCAATCCGGGGTCTTCCCCAGGACTGGCCGCCCCTATTTCGCCCCCGCACGCAGCAATCTCGTCGACATGGCGCCCAACGTCAGGGCTCCCACTATTTAAAGAGCGCTACCACCCAGCATCACATCTCCGGAATCCCCGGAACAAATTAAACTTGCCTTTCAGTTGTTCCAAAAAATGTTTTTTTCTCTTTTCATTTTTTTCATTTTTCCTCTCTTCACGTTAAGCTTTCTTTCGTTGCGTATTCCGCTATAACGACTAGATAAGATTCCCCCATGCATAGAAGCCGCGCTCTAGTAGTGGACCAGTCCGGAGAGTCGGACGAGTTCTTCGGGGCAATAAATACAATTCCAATGGACCTGCCTGATTCAAGGACTTTGTCCACACCTATCGAGCGTGCTGGTAATAGGTACGTGTCGATTAACATGGAACCCTCGTTCGAGAGAGCATCCCCCGCTCCCGCTCCAAGGCCTCGAGAAGCCCAGTCCCCTCTGGACTTCGAGGCCCACATGGAACGGATGTTTTCGAAAATGACGGACGCGTTCGTGTCCGCTCTCGGACGCGTAACGCCCAGTCCGTCGGTCCACCACAAGCCACTACCCCTGCCGGAATTCCGAGGCCTCGAACACGAGAGCGCGGGAGACTTGCTCCAGCGAATGGAAGATCATTTCCGACGCCTCAGGGTCAGGGATCCAGCGATCCAACTGGCCTTGAGCGTGGATCAGCTGCGCGACCAGGCTAAAACCTGGTACGAGCCGTACCGCTATTTGATCAACTCGTACGAGGCATTCTGCGAACGCCTCGTCGAGAAATACGACGCCACAGAAAATCTAACGCGGGCGACCACCCAACTTTATGGCGAGCGGCAGAAGTCCGGCGAAGCCGCTGCGGTTTATTACCCGAAAAATGTGTTTGTTTAACCGGGTGGCCCGAAGTCAACCGGAATACGCCCGGATCTCCATCGTGTTAGACCTCCTGGAGCCAGAACTCTGCTCCCGGATTAGGTGCCACCCCTTCCGCTCGCTGGAGCAACTTGTTACCCTCGCGAGTAAAGTAGAGGCGGACATGAACCGCGCAGCTCCTTCCAAAACCCACCGGCAACCTGATCGTCCTAATGCCGAAGGTGGAACTCGGCCCAAACGTTCCGAGGAGCCCAACAGGCCTCCTCCACTTCCCCAGGGAGCCACACGTAACCCCCCGTCAGTAGCACGCATACCGTCTACCCCATGTCGCTATTGTCAGGGCGCTCAATTCCACTTCCACAACGAGTGCCCTAACAATCCTTTCAGAAACCAACGACAGAACGCGGGTCGGGAGACCGACCGCGCTCGACCCCCACCTTCACGCGATGATAATCGCCAATCCTGGAGGGATCATCCCCCTCGCAACTCACCTAATGGGTTTCAGTCTAGGCCAGACAATGGCTATCCGGCCAACCGCCCGTTTAACACCGGCGCGACATCCAGAGCTAGTACTAATCCCTTCTCGGGAAACCGAGAGCGGGCCGAGGGCAACAACGGTCTCCCAGCCCCGGCCACGAACTCGAACCCCACTACGACCCAAAATTAACTGACCCTCGTCAACCAGATGACATCCGCCGGAGGGCGTTAAGCTCAGCCAAGTCCCCTGAGTCCCGCTCACAGCGGAGTCCCCCCCGTTCCGGCGGTAACTTCCCACCTTCGGAACTCCTCCGCCGGAGGGCGCTAAGCTCAGCCCCTGACCGGTCATCAAGCCCCCAATGCCCAAACCCTTCGGGAAAGTTTCCCCAAACACAAGACTCCGCTAACTGGAGACACCCCCCAACTCCCGTTGGCCGCTACCCGCACTCCCGCACGCCGTGGAACAGGGCCAACCCCGATGACCGGGTCCAGTTACTGGACGACCTACGCCGGAGGGCGTTAACTTCAAAACAGACCCCAGAGCTCGGAGAGAGCCCAGACTCCGACGTTTTTCCCCTCCTCGAGGCACCACCCCAATTCAGGGATCCAATCACACGAGTCCCCCCGCACGACGCGGACCGCCTTCCCCACACGGAAGCCAAGGTCGAGAGGCACCAGCCTTTCCAAGGCGAAACCCCGCCCACTTCTCACGGTCCACAATCCGCCCCCCCACGCCTCGAGGAATTGCCCTCGCACACCCTCCATATCCCGGGAGGTCTCGCCGCTCACCGTGACCCTCCCGGAACGTCCACTTGGGACAACTTCCCCCGCTCGGCCACATCGGTCGACAAGCCCCCCTTCTCATTCGCTGAACCCCCGCTCCAACCTGAGCACATTACCAACGACTCCCCAGTCCCACACATGCATAAGAACCCCACCACATCGGCCACAGCAGAGGCCCTACCTCAGGTCGCGCACGCAACCAGAATCATCCCAGCAGGGACACCAACCGTCAAGCGCTTGACGCCTCACGTCAGCGCCGACATTCCTGCTTCTTCCACCTCTACGGAGGCAGTTTCATTCCCTTCTCCGGGAGAGTGTCCTTCCAGCTCCCCGAAAGAAGTTTCACTTCCCCGACCTTCGAGTAAAATTTCATTCCCTCAACCCAACGAAGGACTGGGAGGCACAGGTCACGACTTCGACCACCTCTGTCCTGCCTCCCCTTCGTGTCGCGATGTTAGTGACCGTCAGGGTTCCCCTGCGTCTAGAACCAACAACTACTTGACCAACAAACGACTAGGACGCCCACTAGAAACGTTGAACGCCGTGGAAGAGCTTCCGCGTCTTCCACGGGTAATCGTCCAGATTGGCGGACACCGCCACTCTGCGCTCATAGACTCAGGTGCTACCCGTAATATTATTAATGCTCGTTTCGCGTCTGAGTACCAACCCGGCGAAGGACACGTACAGTTCGGGATGGCCTGCGGCGCCGATACCATCACTTCCCTAGGGAACATATCTATAACTTTTTACATAGACGACCGCCAATACACGGCGCAATTTAATATAATTACCGACCTTAACGAGGATATAATACTCGGGGCCCCGTTCCTATTCAAGGAACGCGCGGTCCTAGATTACCAACGAAGTTGTCTGTACGTTGGCACTGACGACAGACAGACGGTGTTTTGGGATAACACCAACAGAGACCACGTTCCGCGAACTGACGCCGTATTGCCAGAGACAATTGAAATACCTCCCGAAGGCAGCACTCTTCTGGCGCCGCTCTTCGAGGAGTTCGCTGACATTTTTTCGGACTCTCCGTCCCAAGCCACCACAATAACGACGTGTCATCGAATCATTCTCACAAATCCTACCCCGATACATGTCCGCCCTTACCCCCTATCACCGGGGAAGAAGCGGATCCTCAATGAACAGGTTGAGGAGATGCTTGAGGCGGGCGTTATTGAGCCAAGCACATCACCGTACAGTTTCCCTCCGGTTATCATAGAGAGGCCGGGGAAGAAACCGCGCTTTTGCGTCGATTATCGCCGTCTAAACGCGGTGACACTCGACGAAGCCTCAGTCTTGCCGAAGATCTTCGACACCATAAAAGACTTCGGGGATGCACGGTTCTTCACACTACTAGACTTGAAGAGCGGTTATTGGCAAGTGCCAATGCACCCTGCCAGTAAACCATACACCGCCTTCTCGACTCCAGACGGAGCAACTTACCAGTTTCGGGTTATGCCTTTCGGCCTAAAATCTGCCCCGGCAACTTTCCAAAAGTTGATGGCCCGCGATGTCCTCACGGGTTACCTGCACAAATTCGTGCAGGTATACCTGGACGACATCATCATATTCAGTACGGACATGACAGAACACGCGAGACATCTGCGACAAGTCTTCGAGCGACTGAGGACACATAACCTCACGGTGTCACCCAGCAAATGCACCATTGCGGCGCAGGAGCTGGACTATCTAGGACACCGGATTAGAGGTTATACGACGACCCCGCAAGACAAGCACGTATTAGCCATCAAAGAATTTCAACCTCCGGCCACCAAGAAACAGCTTCAGAGCTTTCTTGGGTTATTCAACTGGATCAGGGAGTACATACCAAACGTCTCCTTGTTGACGAAGCCCCTGACCCAGTTGTTGGCCAAAGACCTGAAATTCAGATGGACAAGCGAGTGTCAGCGGGCGTTCGATGAGCTGAAGGAGGCTGCTTCACAGCCGCTTCAGCTACACCGGTCAGATTTTGCGAGGCCGTTCGTCCTTCAGACGGATGCATCTCTTATCGGGATGGCCGCGGTACTGTACCAGCTGGACGAAGACGGCGAACGACGCATCGTGTCGTACGCCAGCTCGACGCTCAGCGAGACTGAGAGGAAATATCATATAAATGAGCTCGAATGCCTCAGTCTGGTGACGTACATCAAAAAATACGCACTCTACTTACAGGACCGACCATTCACGGTCCGTACAGACAACCGCTCGTTGCTTTGGCTCAACAAACACCGAGACCAAAAGACTAAATTTATGCGTTGGTCACTCCTCCTCCAGGAGTATTCCTTCCAAATAGAGCATTGTCCGGGAAAAGAGAACCTGCTGGCGGACTTCCTCAGTCGGCACCCCGACAGGGAAGCCGCCCGGCCGGAACTCGATGAAGGCAGGATGTTACTGCCAGATCGCGCGAAACAATCGGAGGCCATCCGAACATTGACTACCACCGGACTATACAGAGAAATAACTGACGCCCAGCGTCGATCCACGGCAACACAAGCCCGGATCGAGCGCTGGAATAGACTAAATACAGATGGAGCAGTAACAGTACGTGACATAGAATTCCACCGCAAACACCGAGTACGAGACGGGTTGTTATGGCGCTATACTGATGGGCAACATACGCTTTGCGTACCTTGTTCACGAATCCCGAGAGTAATAGCGGGACACCACGATACGAAGGGAGCAGCACATCCGGGGCGCGATGAGACCACACGGGCTATACTCCGAGGGTATTATTTTCCAAACGTCTCCCGACACGTCGGGAGCTACCTAAAATCATGCTTAATTTGCCACGCAGTCAAGGCTAGGCAACTACAGGATAAAGCTCCATTTAAAGCGCACTCTCCGAGCACATGTTTCGAGACCCTCAGTCTAGACATACTGGGACCATACAAAGCCGCGGAGGGCACCGGGAACCGTTACATTCTCTTGGCGGAGGATGTCTTCTCCAAGTGGGTGGAAGCGATTGCAGTGCCCCGAGCAACCGGGAAGGTACTCGTGGATTTCTTGAGGGATTCGATCTCCTCACGGTACGGATACCCGCGCAACATAATCTCAGATCGCGGGGGACATTTTGTCGGAGGGCAATACGTCGCGTGGTGCGAGAGAAACCACGTGGAGGTTTTCCACGCAGCCCCGTACCACCAACGGGCCAATCCAGCCGAGAGGAGGATCCAGGAGTTAAAGAAGGTACTACGAACACTCACATATGGTAAATCAAAGACGAAGTGGGACAGACACCTCCCGGGCGCCCTGCGTGTTCTCCGGACGAGGAGGAACGCAGCCACCGGAAAAACGCCAGCAATGATCGTTCTGGGCTTCGAACCCCCTAGGCCAGGAGAATGGGCTCTCCGGGCATACCAAGATGAACGACGGAAGCAATCCAGGGTCTCCAGGGAGCAGAGAATCGAGGAAGTGCAGGCTCGGCAACGGTCGTACCAAGGGCGGTACGCACCGACCGAGGCGGTTCCTCCGGTCACATTTTGTGCCGGAGACCGGGTCATGGCAAGAGCGCTGCGACCGCACAAAGCCCCATTCGAAGCTCCGTGGGCAGGGCCGTATCTGGTACTAGACAAGCTTTCGCCGGAAGTGTACACCATAAAGAGGGGCAACAGGAAGGTAGATTTCCACGTTGACGACCTACGAGCAGCACCTCCCCGGATCAACGCCGATCCGGAGACAGAATCTGGGGAACCATCAGATTCGGAGGGTCCGTCCGAGGGTGGACGAACACCGCGGCCAATATCCCCATCATCACGGTCAGAGCACTTCGAAGGAGAGAGCCATTCAGGAGAGGAAGAAGGGGCAGAAGGGACAGACAAAGACCCAAACGAGCCCAGAGATGAAGTGGTGCGAACAGACAGCGAGATGGACGAGCCACCAGGACCGGGAGATGGCACTGAGCACAAAGAAGAGACGGACGAGTTTTACGAAATCACGGACGAGTCCTGCACGGCAGACGACGCCGATGACGAAAGAGAAAATGAACTACGTGAGGGAAGTCGGAAAGACAGGTTAGAGCCAGCCGATGCGCTTGACGATCCAGCCTCAAGGTACGACGCCGCCAAGGGTATAGCGGCCGTACCGGGAAGCAGTAATCAGGGCCCGGCAGCCAGTGTACCGATTCCCACACATTCCCCAGACCCAGCACGACGACGAAGACGCCGAACGCGGAAAATCGCATGTTCCGTGTGCTCCGATGAGGAGTCCATCGCAAGTGCCGTGAAAAGGAAGACACTGACGATCATCGCGGGTCCAAAACGCGTCGCGCAAGGGCCAGAAAGACAATAATAATATTAAGCTAGGGAACTACCATAAGGCGCGAGGACAATCATCACACGAATAATCTTACCTACCGCGAGTGTAGTACACGAACCGCTACACACATAGCAGAACACTAAGTAGTGCGCGACGTATTCCGCCTATTCCTCTCGGTGTCGCCGTGGAGGGACGGCCGAGTGCGTGAAAAGCCAATTTTCGAGCCCTGGACTCAGTGCGCTAAGAGTCTGGCGGTCAGTGCTAAGCAATACCCCCGCCCACCCCATTCCATAGACTCCAGTAGGGGAAACGAAAATAGGAAGACACAAAACGCATCAAGATAATGTATCGCCGCATTACCATGTGAAGAGCGTCCCCTTCGTCTGGGGAGACGCTTTTAGAAATTTCGGACACTTAGACTTAAGCACACGGACGACAAGTTATTGTAATGCCGTCCGTCATACCAATTACTTTCTTTTTATTGTTTTTTTTTCTAGGCTAAGACAATAAATTAAATAGGTTAAGTACTAAATTCTTTCAGCCAGAGCTTGGCCGTTGACGTCTCACTTAAAAGAAGGGGGGTGTCGACGGACCTTTTGCACAGGACCGTCGAATCTCCCTGCAATTTATAAGGCACACCCTGTATGTTCACACTATACCACATAAAAAATTCCAGCCTCGTATCTCAAGAAATTACAAAGTAAGAAGTGCTCAAATAAACTTGAGAATGAAAAAAAAAATAAATAAATAAAAAACTATTTCTTTTCTTTTTATAGGCAACACGAGACGCCCCTGTCCGGCCAGCGTTCAAGAGGCTTCACCTCGACCCGGCAGGCAAAACTGGTCCGCTTGAAAGGGCTGGCTAGGCGCCGGTTGTCGCGTAGGAACACAATTACGCACCATTACGCGTCTTTGCATTAAATAAATATTTAAATTCAACCAATCGTCATAAAATTTCACACAATTAGTCTAGAAACCTTCAGTCATATCTCGTCAAAATTTCAGATCCCTACGGCATAGGAAAATATTTTATTTTTGCCCTCAAAAGTGCGGATCGCGCTTTTAGGCCAGGTAATCGATGAGCACGGGGAAGCCTCGCGACTCACAGGTAGTCAAGTGGTCTCATTCGACGAGGCTCGTCGTCCCGCACACAGGGCGCGAGCTATTAACCTAGTAGGTCGCAACCGCGGGGCGTAACTCCAAAAACAACGCGGAGGGCACTCTAGCGGGGAGACTAAACTCTTTAATATTAAATAATTCATAGCTGCCGAGCCATTCACGGTGAAGCGCTAAAAATTGGCGACGAGGGGTAGAAAATCCTCAACTTTACGATGGGACCATCCGCGGAACAATCTGCCGGGTGGTTCACGAATTATCATCAAATGAATCACAATTATGCAATTTTGCATATGACCACTTGACCTATGGCAATAAGGGTCCTTATGTTTCGCTCGAAACCTACGCCACAAAAAGCAACACCCAAACCTTCGAGGGTACAAAAGCAAAGACAAGGAAAAAGGGAGGCAGTCTCCATTTTTTCGCCAAGTAAGAAACACTCCCTTGCATAAGGGTGTTCGCCGTGTCGAGTTCTTTGTTCTTTCTATTAATGTTAAATCTCATGTAAATTCAGTGAAACAAATCATTGCAGTGTCGCAAACACGTTCAGCCAGTCAATAAAAAAAAAAACATTTTTTTTATTAGCGATTTCCACGAGATAGTAGAACTTAGCCGCAAACCGCGAGAAATTCCGCGGCGTCATTGACGCGACGCCGAGTTGTATCTGAGTCTTCGGTAAATTAACGATCATTTTTAAACATTAATAAAAGCACTTTGACAGTCAGCGAAACCACGGAGAGCATCTCCGCTGAGTATAATTTTTTTATATATTCATCTATGACTTCAAAGAATAATTTCAGACAATCATAAAGTCTTTTTCTTTCACACTTTCAAATTCATCTAGATCACTCTAGGAACCCTGGCTGGAATCGCGAGTTACTCAACCTAACTGAGTTAATTAAATTCTCCCCCGTCGATCCGCGAGTGTAAACCATAGTGCGAGCAACAGGTGTAGTGTATTCTTCAGGGATTACAGCGAGGGAGAAGAGTAAGCATATTTTTATATTCGACGTCATCGAGCCAAGCTCAGGCGAACAGTTTCGTTGTATTCACCTGTGCTATAGCTACCTGTATTGTCTGCAGATCAACTCTCAATTATTACCTATCACAGGTGGGCTGGCGAAACTAGCTCCTTGAGCACGGATCCTGTACTTTTTTCTTTTTGCATTGATTTCATTGCCTTATCGTCAGTGTGTACAAAAAAAATAGTGCGACGTAAGGGAGAGCTATTGTCGATCTAAACAACAATAAGATTCATAAACCTTTGCTTGAAAATAAAATATAATAAACTTAAGCCGACCCCGGCTCTCGAGGGTTGTCAAGAAGTGCTTTTACAGCCTCCTCGAATGATGAATTAGTCCCTCAGGCTAATCGCTGCCAAAATTGCGTAAAATCACGAATTTAAAAAAAAAAGAAAATTTAAATTAAATTCAAATAAAATAAAGGGCGCTTGGGAAGTCGCCATTTTTACAGGGTTGTAAAGTGCTGTGTCTGTTCGTTTAGAGGGCGTGGGGAGTTGTTACGAGAGTGGCTTCGCGTCAAAGTTAATTACCAGCCTAATTAGTGATGGGCAAGTAAGTAAGTAAGTAAGTAAGTAAGTTTATTCCGTTTCATCAGACATACAAATGTATAAAACAGGTCAGTCAAACAAACAAAGTTCATAATTAATAAAAAATATAGATGTAAAAAACATAAAATTTCAGCACAACCAGAGTTACATAAATAAGTATATAAAATACACAAAAGAACATTACATTACAATTTAAAATTTAAAAATTCTTGAATATATCACATATATACTCGAAAGCTTGCTTCTTGAAACAGTTAAGATGAAAATTGTCTTTGAGGCCTGTAGGTAGATTATTAAAAATTTTTATTGCTGCATAATAGGGTCCCTTCTCAGTGAGAGTTAGACGGTGCTTGGGAAATGTATAATTATCTTTATTCCTGGTTTCATAATAATGACTAAATTGGGATGGTTTAAAGTCGCCTTTGTTATTTTTTAGATACATTAGGCAAGAATAGATATATATGCCTGGCACTGTGAGCATGGAATTTTCTTTGAAACACCCCCTACAGGTCTCATTAAACTTTTTTTTGAAGATTATTCGCATAGCTCTTTTTTGCACTTTGTGAATTTTGTATATGTCAGTGGAACCACCCCAAGTTTCAATTCCGTACTTAACAGTAGAATAAAAGTTAGCATAATATACTGTTTTCAGAGTATCTGTGTTAAATGTACGTGATAGGATTCTTAAAGCATAGCAGCTTTTATTTAATTTTCTTAGAAGATCCTCGATGTGGTCACCCCATTTACAATTGCTATCCATTACCACGCCTAGCAATCTAGCACTGTTTGAAGTAGGAATGGGTATTTCATTAGTAAAACAGTTAGGAGTTTCAATTGTTGATTTGTGAGTTTTAAAAATGACACATGTTGATTTAGATTCGTTTAAGATCAATTGATTTGCAGAAAACCAATCTTTTAAGTTTTCCCATGTCTGAGTAGCAGTTTTCTTGTATTCTGTGAGAGTTTTGCCCCTTATTATTAAATTGGTATCGTCAGCGTAATTTACAACGTTTACTTTTGCTTCGTCACTTATAGCATTTACTAAGTCATTCAAAAAAATTATAAAAAGAAGCGGACCCAAGACGCTTCCTTGCGGTACACCATAATTAAAGTTTAGCACATCTGATTCATATTTATTCATGTCCTTATATATACGGGTTTTTTGTTTTCTATTTTTCAAGTAAGATGCAAACCAATGTAAGCTAGCCCCTCGGATTCCTATTCTCTCTAATTTATTCAATAGACAAGTATGATTTAGAGTGTCGAATGCCTTGGATAAATCAAGGAACAGGCCACAAACGGACTCCTGATCATCCAAAGCATTCAACACACCATCGACAAAATTAACAAGAGCTGTAGTTGTTGATTTACTTTTTCTGAAACCATGTTGAAATTTGTGAAAGAAATTAAATCTGTTTAAAAAAGCAAGAAGTCTGTTATACATGAGAGTCTCCAATATTTTTGAGAAAACCGACAGCATACTTACTGGTCGATAATTTCCCATTTGATCTTGATCTCCTTTTTTAAATAAGGGGATTACTACTGCTAGTTTTAATGAATCCGGAAAAATCCCTTGAGAAAAAGATGCATTGTAGATGTCTGAGAGTGGGGCAGCTAATACATTAATGCATTGTTTCAGTAATTTTAATGAAATACCATCAAACCCACTTGAAGTTTTAGGTTTGAATTTGTTTACCACACTGCATATTTCCTCGGCAGAAGTAGGGTATATGAACATAGATTCCTGATTAATATTGATCAGTTTATTAAAGTTATTCGATGTTACATGTTGGTTCATATTTTTTATTAAGTTGGGAACATTTTCAACAAAGAATGTATTGAACTTATTGGCCTGATCAGTATAATCATTGGTAGAAGGTAATTTATTGGGTTTGAGGTTACCTATAGTTGAATTAACTAAATTCCAAGTACACTTCGATTTGTTGGATGCATTATCGATCATTCTGCTATAATATTGATTTTTAGCTTCTTTGATTTTTTTACTGTACTTGATTTTTTGATATTTCAGAACTGGTTTGTAATTAGGGTTATTATTTGAAATATTTTCCAACAAAGCCACTTGATTTTTTAAGTCGCGCAGTTCAGGCGTGAACCAGTCTAATTTACGTGTTTTACGAATTTTCCTTCTAATTAAGGGGAAGTGTCTGTTAAAGTTATTATTAATAATCTTTAAGAAAATATCAGATTTTTCCTGGACACCAGCTGAATTGTATACAGTGAACCAATCTAAGGAACTTAAATCATTAATGAAATTATTTGTATTTTCACGAGTGTACGACCTAGTGTAAATATAGGGTGTTTTCCTAGGTGGAATTGACAAAGTGAATACTTGAGCTTTGTGATCAGAGATCAGCGACTGTAAAACTTGCGTATGGTGGTTATGAGATAGATTAGTTATGATGTAGTCATAGATTTTCTTACTTGTTGGGGTTTCCCGAGTAAAATCGCTGACAGTCATATATAAGCCATAGGATTCAATTACACTTGTGAGTTTAAATTTATCTGAATTTTCGGTGGCAAAATCTATATTAAGATCACCTGAAATTATTACTGCCTTATTTTCATTAAACAAGCTTTCCAGTATTAAACTTAGCTTAAATAACAATATTTCAGAAGACACCTTTGGTGTACGGTAAATGCATAGTACAACACAGTCGAAATTACCAAGATTACATTCGATAGCACTACACTCAAAGTGAAATTTTTCTGACATTTTACATATGTCCTCACGTGGTTTCCAGTCCAGATTGTTCGCTACATAGATAGCTGACCCCCCATGTTCTCCGTGTGCCCTACAAAAACATGATGCGAGATGTAGATTTTTTAAAGCAAAAAGTGATAATTCATCTTTAGTTTGCCAATGTTCAGTAACACAGGCAATTTGACAGTTGCCTATACTTTCTAAGAAAATTTCAAAACTTTCAGCACTTGTACTGAGGCACTGTAAATTTTGATGCACTAGTTTCCAATCTGTAGTTGACTTCAATTTCTTGCATCCGCTGCTAATATTTATTTGATGATTAACGGTTGAACTACTGGCAACAGGCTGAACTTCATCATGTTTCCCTTCACTGCTGATGTTGGTATTACCATCTGAATTGATTATGTCTCTAAAAAAGACTCAGGCCTAAGATCTCCATGTTTATCTTCTCTTATTATATATTTTACATGTTCATTAAAGTTGAACCTTTTAAAGCCCACTCCCTTAGGCCAAAAGCTGGGGGTATAAAAAACATCTTTGAATTTGAAATCAGCTCCTACCATATAACACTTCTTATTACTATTGTCGAAATTTTCCATTTCATTTTTTAATTCGTTCACTATAATATCCTTTTCTTCCTCACCTGTCTTCCTTCTTATGAATTCGGCTATATCATTTTTAGTGGCATCGGACTTGACCCTATATAAATACATCCACACTTTAGGCTTTATCCCTCCAAATTTACCTCCTTGGTCTTCTCCCTGTCCTAATTGTTTTTTATTCATTTTTTTTCTGTTTACTGTTGTCCAGCTTCCTGATTCTTTGTTATTAATCCCTGGCTGGTCGTTTGATGTAGCCGGCTCTAAATTTATAATTTTATTCATCACTTCTATTTGTTTGGCTTGCAGTGTATTTAAATTCATTTTTTGTATTTGTGTAGCTGTTGATTTATTGGGATTTGTTTCTGATATTTCTTTGGAGGCCACTTCATCATATGAGGTTTTTGTGTTTGAACATTTTTTTGTTACAGTTTTTCCTTCTGAGTTGCTAGTGTTTACATTATGCTCCTTTAAATTTATACTTTTAAGTTTCTCATTTAAGTGATGAATCTTTTCTTTTAGTAATGTATTGTTTTCTTTCAAGATCGTATTTTTTTCTTCCATCTCATTCAATAGTTTTTTTAAATATTTAATCTCAAGCTCTAGATTTGATTCTTCCTTAATAGTGGTTGCTTGTTTTTGTGAGATTACAGTTGTTTTTTCTGGGTTATTCCTTTCACAGCATATAATTTTGTTTATATCTATTATTTTTAAATTAGTCATTCTTTCAGCACAGCTTTTGTGATAAACAGCACTACAATTTATACACACTTTGACTGAACACTCTTTTGTTGTACAACATTTGTATTTTCCATTGTAAATATCACTTTCTTTACTTGACTCATCAACAACAACTGCACCATCGGCAGCCATCTTGAAATTTTTCGGCGATATCGTGATTTTTCAATCACAACGTAAATCGTTACTGTGATTTTCTTATATCAGTGAATTTAAAACGTGATGTGATCACGACTTTCATAATACGACGTACAGGAGAAATTGTTAATTATTATATTGGTCTTGGTTGAACCACGGCAAGGGAACGAAATACGGAAGGAAAGTCGTGATCACGTCACGCTTTTCTGCCAACTTTACTAACAGTCGTTACCTGTGATTTCTTAATATCAGTGATTAAATCACAGTTCGTGATATATCGCCCGTCACTAAGCCTAATCAGTGGTGTAAAGTACGAGATAGTAGGTCCTAGGTCAAGGGCTAGTGGAACGCGCGAAACCGCGTAATCGTGAATCATCTAAATTGTGTCAAAATAATTTTTCTCTTTAAATTATTTAAATTACAGTGAGCCATTGGGCATCCATTTCGCCTAGCGGAGACGCGAGGAGCTTAGAGTCTGCTTTTGCGCAGTGGGAAGCTCCGCCTCCCTCTACGACGGATCTTGAAATCAACAAGAAGGTCCGCCATTTAAATTTTAGCATAGCGTCCTTTCAAAATTACTAAAACAAATTCTAAATCATTTAAATTCTTTTCGTTCTGGCTTTTCAATCATCGCAGATACAACTGCCACCTCCTAAATTAAAAGGTTAAGCTCCACTAAGCAGTTGTCAAGGACTTAACGTTTCGCGGGGACAATAATCACCTGCTGCAGACACAGACACCTGTCAACTACCTGTCGAAGGTAGCTACCCGGTGCTTGACCCATATTTAGTGACCCACTAACCGAGTTTCAAGCGTTATGTCCCCTTTTGCTATTGATCAGCTGTCTAGAATTCACAAATTATATTAGTTAAAGCAATTAGCCTTAGCAAATGTCATTAGCGCCCAAATAAATATAACAAATTAATAGTGTAAGCTATTCGGGACTCATATCGAGCTTAAGGTTTGAGAGTACAACTCGCTATCTCGCAAGTGCACGACTATAGCCCCCCTTCGTCGTACTACTTCCAGGTGCGCCAGGTAAAGGGTGTTAGCGTCCAGGTACGAAGGCCACGAAACCGTGAAACCTTGCCTGCACTTCATGCAAGTAGAGGCCGCGTATTTTTTGTGGCAAAGTGCGTTGCTCGTGCTTCCGTTCTCTTGTCTGTATTGTTTACTTATCTTACCGTTCGCTTGCTGTATAGAAGTGTACAGGTATTGCACCAACCACCTGTCACTCGTCCGTAGAATATATGCAGTATTAGAGATACCAAAAACCGCGACTCTGTATTAACTGATGTTAACTGTCATCGAGCGGCTCTGGTACCGTACCTAGGCGCGACTCACCTGGATCCTAAACTTCACCATAGAACGGCGAACAGGTGAAACCGAAGTTCAGTTACCGAGAGGTGAATTAGCTCCTAAGAATAGAACTTGCCCGGTTCCTTTTAATTTTTTTATTGTTCTTTATTATTGTTATTATTATTCATCCTTTAGGCCCTGATTCTAAATTTCAAATTCATAAGTTACAAGTAGGATAGGTACTTAGTTTAAATTCCTTAAAACCATAGGTGGAGCACCACGTTTTTTTTTTTTTTTTTTTTTTTTTCATTTTAGTAACGAACTAAGGGACTTCTTCTTGTACCTACTTATTTTATTATTTTATAGTTGTGTTGCCTGGCTCAGTTAGTGTTAATAATTTTAATTAATCACGGCAGGTACTTTAGGTTTTAAATCGTTGCGAAATCAAATCGGATATATCTAGGACTTTTAGAATTTTATTTTTAATTTTTAGGTTTTAGTTTTAGGGGAGGTTTTAATTTTTTTTACGTTTTTGTTTTTTTTTCTCCATTCAGTGGAATGCATTATTAATTAGAAATTTCTCGTAATTGTACATTATTATTGCTTCAATCACATTAATATAGTCCATATTCGAAGGTATACAATCCTTCAGCGGTTAGCTGTATATGTATATACCATTCAATTTTTTTTAATCTTTTTTTATTAATAATTTTTTTTTATTATTTTATTATACATAATTTTTTTATTTCATTTATTTCCTTAATATTATTATTAAACTTATTTACACTCATACATTATTGCTCTTAATTAATTTAAAAACTCCGTCTCTTTCATTAAAGTAACTTTTATCACACCTCAATCCCAGCCAGAGGCAGGGCTTGGTAGGACTTTTAAGACAGGTCTTTGGCATCACCCTCTAATGTGAGGATCTTAGTACTAGCCACCATAGTTGTGATAGGACTTGTTGTTGCTTGCTGGTACATCTGTACATGGACTATTAAGCGGAGATTAACCCCCAACGAATTACCTGGTGTTAGTTACTCTGTCATCTTACCGGGACAGTTTCCAAGTTCCAAGCGTAAAGTAGTCATCGTCAGGTGACAATCCGCTATAGCCCTGTCGGTCGGCCCGTCCACCTTTGAGGACCCCTGCGCAGGTCAGAATACCTAACAATTTAGAGTCTCGGGCGCAGTAGCCCTATTCGCGGGAAGAACGACGAACACTAACTCTCTGAGAGCCAGGTAGATTTAAGCCTGGTTACGGTGTTCGTCGCGTTGTTACTTTTTTCTTTTTCTCTGACCTGAGGCATCCTCACTGGCTGCGCTTAACGCGCCGACTTTCGTGATTGAAGGATAGGGCGACTTTCGTGATTGAAGGATAGGGGGTTGGTCCTCCGTCCTCCACGGACCTCACTGTCCCGAAGCTCACCAGAACCTAACCCTGAGAGGTCGGCAGTAGCTGCGTGATACGCATAGGTAGGTAGGCGCTGGCGCCCGACTTCCATTACATAAATTTGTGACCTCCTACCGCTTAATCCGGGGTCTTCCCCAGGACTGGCCGCCCCTATTTCGCCCCCGCACGCAGCAATCTCGTCGACATACACAGTATATGCGACTGTGAACATAAACTTTTCTGTAGATTCCATTTATATCGTATGTATAATCATATTGTATATGTGAAAATATTATTTATATGGGAATGTTGAGGGAACATACATGGCAAGTACAAAATGCAATTAAAACATTGGGAATGCAAAATGTACATTCGTGGAATAATAAATGCTATCTGGGATGTACTCAGTGTGCACAGTTGTTAACGCTGGTTGGGGAAGAAGGAATAAGAATTTTTAACACGTTTGAATTCACGGAGCAAGAAAAAGAGAAAATCAAAATTTTACTGAAAAAATTCGAGGATCATTTTCGTCCAAGAAGCAACTTGACCTATGAGAGACACAAATTTCTAACGCATAAACAGACAGATCAAAGTATAGAACAGAGTATATCACAGAATTAAAAAATGTATCACTTTCATGTGAACTGGGTGACTTACGGGATAACCTAGTAAAAGACGTGCTCATATGTGGCATTCGGTCACATGAAATTAGAAAGAAACTGCTTCAGGATGATCACAAAAAACTGGAAGATGCAGTAAAAATATGCATCACCGCAGTAAGTGTTAAAGAAAAAAATCATGAAATTACGAATGGAAATGGCCAAGGAGAAAATTCCCTAAACATTGACGGAATCAGAAGAAAACGAGGGTATCAGCAATTTGGTAGGACAGGACGTGCCAGAGGAAATCAAAGTCGAGGAGCTATGAGCAATCGAAGCGATCAACGGGTGTGCCAGAAGTGTTCGTATCGGCACGACCCCGGCAAATGTCCTGCATTTAATAAAACCTGTGGAAATTGTGGTAAACAGAATCATTTTGCAAAAATGTGTAGACAGAAAAAACTACAAGTAAGAAATAAAAATATTCACTTACTAAATAATGTAAAGGAAATAAATAGTAATTACGATAATCGTAATAGTAATAATGTTAACTTAGATAATAATAATTATAACAACGAAAATGTTTCTAATCTTGATAATCTTAATAACACAGATTTTATTTTCATAGATACCATCTTAGATTCCATAAATGCAATGTCAGAGGATACATGGGTTGCTGGATTAGAGATCAACAATCATATCATCGAATTCAAGTTAGATACTGGAGCGATGGCGAATGTTATCCCTGTCACAACTCTAAGGTCTGTAGGATTTGATTGTTCACAGTTAAAAAAGCCAAATATTAAATTAAGTTCCTATACTCAGGACACTCTGCCTGTTATTGGAGAATGTTTTTTGTCGTGCAAGTATAAAAATAAAGAAAAAAATCTTTTGTTTTATGTAGTTCAGAATGAAAATTGTCCAATTTTGGGACTGAAATCTTGCCTTGAATTTGATTTAATAAAAAGAGTTGAAAATATTTAAAACACAACTCAGGAAAAAACAGAAGTTTTATTAAGCAGATATGAGCGTTTGTTTCATGGTATAGGATGTTTAAAAAAGCCATACCATATAGAATTAAAAGAAATTATTGAACCAACAGTAAATCCAGTGCGAAAAGTTCCTTTTGCCATTAGAGACAAACTTAAATTAGCACTAGACGAGTTAGAAAAAGAATGTATTATTGAAAAAGCAACGGATGGGGCTGATTGGGTAAATCCCACCGTTTTAGTTCGGAAACCTAACGGGGATATTAGAATTTGTTTGGATCCGAAAGACTTAAACATGTCTATTAAACGCCATTATTTTAAATTGCCCACCATTGAGGAATTAACAGAAAAGTTAGCTGGTTGTAAATATTTTAGCGCGTTAGATGCTAGGCAAGGGTTTTGGCAAATTAGATTAGACGATGAAAACTCTCGTCTTTGTACTTTTGGAATTATTTTTGGGAGATATAGATTCAAAAGACTTCCATATGGGTTAGCCAGTGCTCCTGAAGTGTTTCAGGAAAGAATGAGCGAAATATTTGCTGATATAGAGGGTTGTGCGTTATACATAGATGATCTTTTAATTTTTGCCGATTCGAGAGAAAATCATACAAAAATTCTAGAAAAAGTATTAAATAGTGCATCCCAACACAATTTAAGGTTCAACAAAGGTAAATGTAAATTTGCTGTTAGCGAGGTAAATTATATGGGTTTCAAAATAACCGCAGAAGGCCTTAAGCCAGATGAAAATAAAATAGATGCCATAAAAAACATGCCATCACCTAAATGTGTTAAAGATGTCCAAAGATTTTTGGGCATGGTCACCTATGTCGGCAAATTTGTTAATAATTTGTCCGAAAAGACAGCTCCGCTCAGGGCGTTAATAAAAAAGAATTCAACTTTTATTTGGCAAGACCACCAAGAAAAATGTTTCCAAAATCTAAAGGATATGTTATGTAAAAATCCATGTTTAAAATTTTTTGATATTAATGAGCCAACTACCATCTCCGTTGACAGTTCTCAGAGTGGTTTGGGCGCGGTATTAATTCAAAATGGAATGCCTTGTGCCCACGCTTCTCGAGCTCTCACAGAAACACAGACACGTTATAGCCAGATAGAAAAAGAAATGCTCGCGGTTTTGGTAGGCGTAACCATTTATTCACAGTACGTTTTTGGAAAACATTTTACAGTTGAGACAGACTATAAACCACTGCTCCAAATTATGAAAAAGTCGCTAGATTACAACGTATGTTGCTCCAGTTGCGCAAATATGATTTTGAGTTGATTTTTAGGCCAGGTAAAAAACTAATACTAGCAGATACCTTGTCCAGGGCTTATATAAATCAACTGGTAGACGAAAACATCGACTTGGAGATTAACTCTCAGGTTTGCTTAATAAAAACACATCTGAATATTACGGATAAAAAACGTAAAAAACTTGTTGAAATGACTAATTCAGATGTTACCCTTAAAACTCTTAAAGAACAAGTTAGAAAAGGCTGGCCCAACTCCAGTAAACAAGTTCCTGATAACATAAGATTTTTCTTCAAATTTAGATATGAAATAACAGAAGCAGAGGGACTTGTGTATAGAGATCAAAAAGTTATTATCCCTGAAGGATTTAGAAAAGAAATTTTATCTAAACTTCATTACGAGCATTTAGGCATAAAAAAATCTATAGAAAAAGCGAATCTGTCATTTTACTGGCCAGGCGTGAACAAGCAGATCGCAGACGGAGTTTTGGCATGTGACATTTGTCAATCGCTCCAGAAATCTCAACCACCGGAACCCATGATTCCACATGATATAGTAAAAAGACCTTGGTATAAGGTAGCATGTGATATCTTCCATCTTTTTAATGAGTCATATTTGTTGCTAGTAGATTACTACTCAAAATTTGTCGAAATAGTTAATTTAAAACATGACTTATCAAGTTGTCAACCAGAGTCCGATGTGATTGTATCATTTCATAACCTGTTCCTTGATCTGTGCTAAAGACACAACACAACAGTATGTAGTTTTATATGTTCCTATTACTAAAAACCTGAATATAACCTGAAAAAGACGTCATTCGTCTGAGACATTAGGAAGTCATTTTCACGTTTCATTTACGTCATCTAACTCGTCATTTCTCGTCACCCCTGACCATTTTTTCACGTCATTTTCACGTGCCTTTGCTACCTGGGATACGATATGGCACTACCTATTTTTGAAAAATTGGTAACAGATTCATTATTTGTTTAAAAAACGTCGAGTTCCATGTTTTGTTCGGACAGTTTTCGCATGTCAATATTGGATTTGACATAAACATTACATTTTTTAACCAAAAAATGATAAATTTGTTACCAATTTTCTGAAAATATGTAGTGCCATATCGTATAGTTTACCTATTTGAAGAAAATTAGAAAAAAGGAGCCAGCTTTATCCACAGAAGGATTGACAAGAAATCTCATTTTCAATTGCATTTTTGACCCTACATTTTCGTAAAAAACAGAAAATATGTTTACTGCATTATCAATTACTACACGAAGAATGTTATTAAGCATATTGTAGAATAAACACATTTTGATCTTGCATGCATTGATGCATGCTCGCCAGTAACTGTTTATACGTGCAATATTTTTTTACTGGCGTGCCAATATCTACTGGCGCCACTAAATCCATGCACACATAAACCCGCTATAATATACATTTTCACGACCTTCACTAATATTAAGTGGTGTGAATCAGTCCTTTTGGAATTTAGATTTTTCATTATCATATAGGTTACAAAAAACTGACATTGATTGTGAAACGTTATAAGTAATGTATTTGAATAATGTTAATCCAGAAGAAAAACATACATTTTTTTTTTTTACTTTTTTACACCCCAGGTAGCAAAGGCACGTGAAAATAACGTGAAAAAATGGTCAGGAGTGACGAGAAATGACGAGTTAGATGACGTAAATGAAACGTGAAAATGACTTCCTAATGTCTCAGACGAATGACGTCTTTTTCAGGTTATATTTGGTAATCCCCCCAAAGTTTTTCAGTAATAGGAACATATATATAAAACTACATACTAGTTAGTAATCTACTTGATAAAAATAAAATAATTAATGCTGTAATGAAGCGTATTTTCAAGCCGAATAAACCACTTATATTTTCCATAAATAAATATGTTTCTGTTAGATTATTTAATACAAATTACCAGGCTGTGAGAAACAATTATATCACCGCATAAACTAATAGGCTCCCACTAGGCCCAACCGTTCTGAAAAATGCATACTAAACCGTGATCTCCGCAGAAAGCATTCAGTTGCTATCAAGTGAACAACAGCGAGCAGAAGTGCCTTCTCCAGGGAACCCGCCAGCAGACGTAAGTTACAATATTTCAATTATATTTCCGCGACACTGTACTAAGTTGCGCCTACGTCAATCAATATCCACGCGCACTGTTCCCCCGTTATTACCGCGAATAGAGGGGATAGTGGACTAGATACCCGACGCGCTGAGAGCAGACAGTTAAGTTCCTCACGAGCTCCAACCACAGAAGACTAAACAATCAGAATGGAAACTGGCGGCATATCCTTTGTACAATTTAACTCCAGAATCGCGTATCTTGTTGGAATAGATATCAGGGGCGTATTTTGTAATGTTGTAGTCAGGGTCGCAACTAGGAGTTTATAATTTAATTTTGCACAAATCTTCAACTTTAATCAAATTTGCAAAATCACCCTTTCTGAATTGTCTAAAAATTGTCTTGGTTTGACATAATGCTGAACTTGTCATTTTGTTGATTTTTTTTAATCTATTTTCAAAATTACAAAGTATGTAACTCTAAATTATTGTACAAATCAGATTTCTTTGTACATCTGGCAACTCTGTATTGAGTACCAGATTATTTGTTGTTCTCAATCTACCAAATGTGGCATCGCTGTATTCTATTCCAGGAACATATGGGGATTTGATGCGCGCTTAGAAATGCGCAAACCTTCCCCCTCCCTGAAAGATTCCATTCTGATTGTTTAGTCTTCTGTGCTCCAACAGCGACCAGACGTGCCCACTGCAGCCAGCTCCGGAAATAAGAGTAAGTGAAATTTTTCTAAGACCGGGAGACAGAAAATAATGGTAAAGTCCGCGATTTCTGACTTGTAAAATATTTTTTATTTAACCGTTTCACCTGAAAATAATACAAGTATTCATTTACCGCTACGCACCGTGTCTGCACATTCTCCCACTCTACCGGCTTGTTGAAAGAGGAAAGTCTTTATTAAAACTCGTAATATCAAACAGTCGTGGTCGGCCGTTCCACGACTCTAGACGTATCCAGCTTTGAGATTTCCAGTATTAGCCAAGTTTGACCCTTAAAATAATTAATTTTGCTGCTTTGTTTGGTAACTGCTTGTTTCTTCCTGGTATTTAATGACAACCCATAACCTGATTAACTCGGCAATTCACTCCTTTAACCTGTCATTCAGGCCTATGATGGAACGTTTACGTTATTTAACATACACTGTTATGTTGAGCGCTTACCAGAGAATACATGAAAGTGAGAGCGACAGATGACGATAACATAGGCGTTATGACTAACGTAAACGTTCCGTCATAGGGCTGAATGTTCGTCAAACTGTACGTCACCTCCATTTTTACCGTCATATCGCTGCTTCACTCCTGCTTACCTTAGTAACGTCACCGTATCGCATGGTAGCACTTACCGTAATCATCAGCACGTCACAGCCTGGGTTTGCTCTTTTGTGCGTTATGAATGTACTGTATATATTAAACTAGTTAAGCTGTAAATAGTTTCGTTATCACTGTAGCTTATAGGAAATAAATAGATATTCTGTTTTACCGAATTCTGTGTTTTACTGCTGTTTGTGTAACAGTCCAATTTTCCCAAATTGACCCACTGGAAGTTACTGTTTTCTCCACTGTAGCTATCCCAGCCCTACTGTAAGAGGCTAGTGTGGGACCTTTGCCCCACGTAAAAAATTGTAAAGGTGGCGCCCGAGTAACCGAACCGTTGCTAAGGTGCCAAAAGTGACCACTTTCCGGCCTCACCGGAAAGTATACGTCACAATGCATAAGTTTTGTCCTAATGAATTTGTTTGTTAGCCATCCGTAATTTTATTTACATTAACATATCTAATATTGTTTACCATATCACTCCAATTTTTTCTCACAAGAGTTGCCTGCAAATAATAAATGTTTATTAAGTTATTAAATTCATTTTTACTTACCTTTTAACAATTGCGGTCCGTAGGATTCGAACCTACATGTCTCCCGTTGTCCGTATTACAGTACTGACGCTTCAACCAACTAAGCTAGCTTGGCGACCGCTATTTCGGATGCTAAAAGCAGTATTTATGGTGGTGAATGAAGTCTTTATTATGTGAAATTGAATTTCTTGCCTTATTTAAAATATACGAAAATCTTTCAGGTTCTCGCTTCGAGTTACTAGTATTTTCATTTATTTATAATTATTAAGAAGAACTTATTTAATTTAATTAAACTGTCACCAGTGCCACCTGAGAAGTACGAGTAGTTGTTGAACATGTAATTATTACATTAATTAGTATTAGTGGCGGTTCGTTAAAAAAAAAATATTTTTCCCAGATCTCGAAATTGAAGAGCAGAGAGGGAGAAAACCGAAAAAAAAATTTCCTTATCTCAAATTTGATGAGCGGTGGAGGGGAAGTCAGGAGTCAACTATTTTAAGAATTAAAGTTTTAAGTTGAGGTACTTATACAAACCTGGGAAGCGTGTTGGAGAAAAAACGGTAAAGGTGTAATATCGTCATCTACAACATAAATAGAATATTTAATGGTCTAAAACAGACCTAAAATTGAAAAAAACCAATAAGCAATTATTACTTTAAAAAAACAACTAAAATTTTTTTCGCAATAAAAAAAAACGGAATGAGCAGGGGCCGAACCGCCGACCTCATGACTTGTCCCTTAAGCACTCGGCCACCAACCTTTCTGAGGATACTTACCTAAGACTTTATAGTTGGAACACGCAATAACGGATAGATTTTGCTTTTTAATGCATTTTAATCTAATTTTATTATTAAAAGAATAGATAGAAATATAATTTAAACAAATAAACTGCCGAATCTTTGCAAACTCTTTCGAATATAAATTATTTTGGATAATGTTAAAAAACATTATATCCTCGAATAAAAACGCCAATACTTATCCCTCACGACACGGTTTATTTTAATCTTTACACTCTGCTTACGATAACAAAATGCCATTAGCGAGTTTTAAAGTTTGTAATCCGATAAAATATAAATAAATTTAACACCGAAAAAAGACGATAATATGACGTGATGTGTAGCACGTCATTTTAATGTCATTTATAAGATGTCATTCTGTCGTCGATTTTTAGTGCCCTGACGTCTTTTTGACCAGAATCACCAGATTTTGACGTCATTATAACGTACCCTTGCTACCTGGGACCATTCGATGGGAATGATTTCGATGCATGCACGTATAAACCCACCCAACAAACACCGAAGATCGGCCCATCAGTGGGCCATCACTGGGCCAGAAGTTTTATTTCTGGCACAGTGATGGTCCGCTAAAGGGCCAACCTTTTGTGTTTGTAGGGCACTATTATTTAATTGTATTATAGGTATTTTGGTACATTAGTTACTTTAACATTTTACTTCAACGCAGTTTCAACATCTTAATACTTTTGTAATAATTTTACTTACGTTAGTTACTTTTTAAATGTATTTTTAAATATTTATTGTATTTATTGTAATGATTTTCCGTTAAATTAATAAATGATCAATTTCTAGTTTTGAAATGACCTATTTAATTTTAAGGCCACTGTTAGACTATAAAAGTTCTTGAACAAAGATCTTTTATAAAAGATATTTTATGAGTAATTTGATAGATATTTTATCTCGTAAAATATCTTTTATAAAAAATCTTTGTCAAAGGAATTTTGTAGTCTAATGATGGCCTAAGCAATTTGTTTGAAAATCATTTAAAATTCCAGCCTATGCCAATCCCGCCTGTATCAAAAAGGCGGGAATACAGCGCTACCCGCGACGTAAGTTTTGCTGTTTAAAAAATCCCTGAGAGTTGCCTAGTTGCCTATCTATAATATTCTTTAATCTATGCTTACTAGACTGTAAGGGCGTTTTTTCACTGGCCGACACGATACCGATACGATACCGACAATATCGTACCGATACTGAAGAATAGCATATAATAACATGGGGCCGACAAAATGTGACAAAACGGTATCGTATCGGCAAGTGAAAAAGAGTTCCATATAATTTTATGCGTTTGTGCTGCCCCGATATCGTTGTATCGGTGTTGTTGACGACGAATCGGTATCGTTTCAGCCAGTGAAAAAACGCCCTAAGTGTAAAGATCAAAGACAACAAATCTCTTTGATTAAGAGTTAATTTTTATATTTTTAATTCTTATCCAATCCTGCAATTTAGTTGCAGTAATGGAATCTCTGAACCCAGAAAATGTTTTAAAGTTTTTAGATTTAGTTATTAAACTTAAACATAGTTCTCGTAGAGGATGGGAACTATGTAAAGTAGAACATCATGAAAAAATTGCTGGCCATATGTATGCAATGGGCATGATGACTTTTCTATTAGGAGACAATTCTAAATTGAATAGGTTTAAATGCCTACAATTAGCTTTGGTACATGACCTGGCCGAAAGTATTGTTGGTGACATAACCCCCCATGACAAAATTCCGGAAGACAAAAAACATGCTATGGAAGATGAAGCTATGAAGCAAATGACCTCCTATCTAGGAAGTGAAATTGGGTTTCTTATTTATAGTTTGTACAAAGAGTATGAAGCCAAAAAAACTCCTGAAGCTAGATTTGTAAAAGATTTAGACAGATTCGATATGTTGTGCACTGCAGCACATTATGAACTTAGGGACGAAACACCAAATAAATTACAGGAATTTTTTGATGCCACGGGAGGTAAATTTGAACATCCTTATATTTGCACATTGGTGAAAACATTGGAGCAGAGACGTGGAACAAATATCGTTGGAACTCAAAAATAGTACCTAAATAGTTTTAATAACATATGGGTATAATATATAATACCATTATTATAAGACAACATGGAGTATTCCTATATTTCATATTTTGTAATAAAAATCTTATTTTTAATCTTTTCTTCAATAAATTAACCTACCTAAAATGTAACTGATTTTTGATATATTACTGAAATTATTTTGAAAGTGACAGGTTTTTGTCATCGTCAGATATGAAATTTCTGATAGGTATTATCTACATAATTAATTGAGAAATTATTAATTCTAAATTACATTAGTACTTAATCAATGATTGCTTAAGAAACCAGAATCACAAATCATTTCAGGATTTATGATTCATCTTTAGATAAATATTAAGAACTCGAAATTCTTAACAAGCAGTGTAAAACACACGAACGATAGTTTGTTATATATAAGATTAATATAAGGTTGCTGCACTGAGCACTGAGCAATGATCTTGTGACATCCTAAATTTAGTTTGTATATAAGTACCCGCTGATAGTTTAACACTGCTCTAACTGTTTTAACATAATAATCAGCATTGCCACATTTTTTTCGTGCCAATCTACTAAATTTGTTATTTGAATCTACTAAAATCTAAATTTTTTTATAAGTGGGGGTGATGAGCGAAGGACAAAAATCCGAACAAAAATTTTTTTGTCCAAATTTCTTCGTCTTAAAACATTTTTTGATGAGCGGGAGGGAGAAATTTAAAAAAATTTGGTAGGTAATTTTCTAGGGATTTTTGGGATTTTTTGAAATGTTTTACATGGATGTGTTAAGAAACATAGTAATCGTTTCTGATAATTGAAATGTTGTGCTTATTTTGGAAAACTACCCCCTACAATAGGGGTTGTTTTGAAAAAAAAATTGCGAAATGCCGGAAGTAGTATATTGTCCTTTCCCTAAATAATTTTATTTAGGGCAAGGACAATAAATTTTTTTCAAAACAACCCCTATTGTAGGGGGTAGTTTTCCAAAATAAGCACAACATTTCAACTATCAGAAATGATTACTATAATGTTTCTTAACACATCTATACAAAAAATTTCGAAAAATTCCAAAAGTGCGTGTTCTAGAAAATTACCAAAAATTTAATCATAATAATATACCAAAAATCTACCAGAAATCTACTGGCAAATTTTACCTCCCAAACTTTACAAAAAATCCTTAAAATTCTACTAAAAAAGTAGAAATCTACCAAATGTGGCAACGCTGATAAAAATATAGAATGTATCCTGTTGCAGGTCCTGTTACCCTTATATAATAATAATAATATCGTTTTTATTGAATTGTAAGAAATATTAAAATACATACATAATGTATTTAGTGGAGGATCGTTACGGAAAAGAAGCACGTTCTTTGGGAACTGGACAGTAAAGCACGGATTTGGCTGAAATTTTTTTTACAGGTTTGTAATATAGAAATTGCCGGTATTACTCAGAAAACTGTAGGAAAATTTGGAAAAATCCATTAAATCGAAAAAAATATTAAAATGCGAAGAGTCTGATTTTTTTAAAATATACCAAAATAAATTGGTTCTAACATTTCTGTGGCTTCAAAAACTATAATATTTATTAGAAAAATGACAAAGTTTTGAAAAAAATTAATGATAATTGAACATTTTTAAGATAAAATTCATAAAAAGTAAAAAAAAACGAATTAAATATAAAATAATTCAAGTCTTAAAATGTTTTATTCTTTTTGTACATATATATATCTATTTATATTATAACTATATTTTTATCAAAATCGTCTTCATCAATTAGGACTGTAGATTCACAGTTAGTACACGTCTCTCCACTGCACTCTGTGCAGGCTGAGGTGCAGCGCAACCCGATTTTTTTGCATACGCAACTTTGACCGCAACCTGTTTTGTCATTTGTGAAATAATATTTTTAATAAATTTTCATTCGCTGGTTGTTGATTTATTGGGTTTGGAAAAATTTCCAAGAAGCCCCAATCATTCGATACCAAATCGATACCCAGCCATATTTAAACCTGTAAATGTACTCTTTGTTAGGAAACTAGATATGTACGGCACTGTACAAGTGCTTAATACGCAGGCGCCAAAGCCACAGTGACTGTACCTAACAGGAAATAAACGACCATTGTTGTCATAGCCATCAACTGAGCAACATTCATTTAATTACCTTCACATACCTGTCCCTGAACACGAAACATAGCGCAGTCATAAGGATTTCGAATAGAGAAGAAAATATAAACAGTAAGTGATTATACAAAGTAAAAATACGAGAGCCATAAATTGTTTATCGATGGAGGGAAATATCGCAGAAAATTGGCGATTATGGAAACAACGTTTTAACACATACTTCGTGGCAACAGAATTAACTGCAAGACCGGGGGAAGTAAAATGTGCTCTGCTTCTGCATTTAGTAGGTGAGCAGGATCTAAGAATATATAATACCTTTCTTATTGAAGATAATGAAAGAAATGATGTAAATGTGTTAATCCGTAAATTTGATGAACGTTTCCTACCCCAGAAGAATTTAGCATATAAAAGATATCAAATTTTAACTCCGAGACAACAATCAGGCGAAGGCATTCATGATTTTGTGACAAAACTGAAGTCGAAAGCTAAATCTTGTAAATTTGGGGCACTAGAAGATAGTCTACTTAAGGATCTTTTCATTTGTGGCGTGGAATCAAATGAATTGCGAGAGAGGCTCCTGCAGATGAATGTCAGCACGTCTGATGCAGTCCTGAAAGCAGCATTGGCGAATGAAATGGCCAAGAAGAGGTCAAGAGAGATGTCGGTAGCAGGGAGCAGCACGGAACTAGCTGTGGATGTTGTCAAATACAACAAATCCAAGGTAACGAGTAATAAAATGTATAATAAAAAACCGTTTGAAGCAACAGGTAGATATAAGGAGGCTAGAGGTAATAATTTTGTTTGTAGAAAATGTAGTTGTACACATGGGGCACGAAGTTGCCCAGCTTTTAATAAAAAGTGTAGAGCATGTGGTAATTTGAATCATTTTGAAAAATGTTGTCATCAGAAACATGATGAAAAATATAAAAAAGAGAAATATTTTTATCAGAATAAAAAAGTAGATAATATATCTGACGTAAATGAGGCAGATAGTGATGACGAATTATATAATGATGATTTCTTTTTAGATACTATAATACAAAAATAAGCAAGGGGAAGCCGGTGTGAGATCATGTTTTCAGGAGATGGAAGTTGAAAACCTTATCGTAAATTTTAAGTTCTACTCAGGAGCGCAGGCCAATATCATACCCGTAAGCATTTTTGAGGCTTTGAACCAGAGAGAAAAGTTAACTCCATGTGAGGGACGATATACTTCATATACAGGAAATAGGTTATCAATTTTAGGTAAATGTTATTTAAACATTAAACACAAAAAGAAAGGAATATTTAGATTCTATGTAACCACCTAAGATAAATGTCCGCTTCTTTCACTGGAGACATGTCTGGCTCTGAATCTAATATGTAGAGTAGATGATTTAAGTACAGAGGGGCTTAAAATTAAAAACGAAGGTAGTACTATAGGGTGCGACAAAATAATTGATAAATTTGAAAACGTTTGGAAGTGTGTCGACCTAATAGAAGGGGAAGATCATATAGAAATAAATCCCAATGTGGAACCGAAAAGGTTAGTAGTTGCTGAAAATTTATCTCGTAAACGTTTATGGAAACAACGTTTTAACACATACTTCGTGGCAACAGAATTAACTGCAAGACCGGGGGAAGTAAAATGTGCTCTGCTTTTGCTTTTAGTAGGTGAGCAGGCTCTAAGAATATATAATACCTTTCTTATTGAAGATAATGAAAGAAATGATGTAAATGTGTTAATCCGTAAATTTGATGAACGTTTCCTACCCCAGAAGAATTTAGCATATGAAAGATATCAAATTTTAACTCCGAGACAACAATCAGGCGAAGGCATTCACGATTTTGTGACAAAACTGAAGTCGAAAGCTAAATCTTGTGAGTTTGGGGCATTAGAAGATAGTCTACTTAAGGATCTTTTCATTTGTGGCGTGGAATCAAATGAATTGCGAGAGAGGCTCCTGCAGATGAATGTCAGCACGTTAGATGCAGTCCTGAAAGCAGCATTGGCGAGTGAAATGGCCAAGAAGAGGTCAAGAGAGATGTCGGTAGCAGGGAGCAGCACGGAACTAGCTGTGGATGTTGTCAAATACAACAAATCCAAGGTAACGAGTAATAAAATGTATAATAAAAAACCGTTTGAAGCAACAGGTAGATATAAGGAGGCTAGAGGTAATAATTTTGTTTGTAGAAAATGTAGTTGTACACATGGGGCACGAAGTTGCCCAGCTTTTAATAAAAAGTGTAGAGCATGTGGTAATTTGAATCATTTTGAAAAATGTTGTCATCAGAAACATGATGAAAAATATAAAAAAGAGAAATATTTTTATCAGAATAAAAAAGTAGATAATATATCTGACGTAAATGAGGCAGATAGTGATGACGAATTATATAATGATGATTTCTTTTTAGATACTATAATACAAAAATAAGCAAGGGGAAGCCGGTGTGAGATCATGTTTTCAGGAGATGGAAGTTGAAAACCTTATCGTAAATTTTAAGTTCTACTCAGGAGCGCAGGCCAATATCATACCCGTAAGCATTTTTGAGGCTTTGAACCAGAGAGAAAAGTTAACTCCATGTGAGGGACGATATACTTCATATACAGGAAATAGGTTATCAATTTTAGGTAAATGTTATTTAAACATTAAACACAAAAAGAAAGGAATATTTAGATTCTATGTAACCACCTAAGATAAATGTCCGCTTCTTTCACTGGAGACATGTCTGGCTCTGAATCTAATATGTAGAGTAGATGATTTAAGTACAGAGGGGCTTAAAATTAAAAACGAAGGTAGTACTATAGGGTGCGACAAAATAATTGATAAATTTGAAAACGTTTGGAAGTGTGTCGACCTAATAGAAGGGGAAGATCATATAGAAATAAATCCCAATGTGGAACCGAAAAGGTTAGTAGTTGCTGAAAATTTATCTCGTAAACGTTTATGGAAACAACGTTTTAACACATACTTCGTGGCAACAGAATTAACTGCAAGACCGGGGGAAGTAAAATGTGCTCTGCTTCTGCATTTAGTAGGTGAGCAGGCTCTAAGAATATATAATACCTTTCTTATTGAAGATAATGAAAGAAATGATGTAAATGTGTTAATCCGTAAATTTGATGAACGTTTCCTACCCCAGAAGAATTTAGCATATGAAAGATATCAAATTTTAACTCCGAGACAACAATCAGGCGAAGGCATTCACGATTTTGTGACAAAACTGAAGTCGAAAGCTAAATCTTGTGAGTTTGGGGCATTAGAAGATAGTCTACTTAAGGATCTTTTCATTTGTGGCGTGGAATCAAATGAATTGCGAGAGAGGCTCCTGCAGATGAATGTCAGCACGTTAGATGCAGTCCTGAAAGCAGCATTGGCGAGTGAAATGGCCAAGAAGAGGTCAAGAGAGATGTCGGTAGCAGGGAGCAGCACGGAACTAGCTGTGGATATTGTCAAATACAACAAATCCAAGGTAACGAGTAATAAAATGTATAATAAAAAACCGTTTGAAGCAACAGGTAGATATAAGGAGGCTAGAGGTAATAATTTTGTTTGTAGAAAATGTAGTTGTACACATGGGGCACGAAGTTGCCCAGCTTTTAATAAAAAGTGTAGAGCATTTGGTAATTTGAATCATTTTGAAAAATGTCATCAGAAACATGATGAAAAATATAAAAAAGAGAAATATTTTTATCAGAATAAAAAAGTAGATAATATATCTGACGTAAATGAGGCAGATAGTGATGACGAATTATATAATGATGATTTCTTTTTAGATACTATAATACAAAAATAAGCAAGGGGAAGCCGGTGTGAGATCATGTTTTCAGGAGATGGAAGTTGAAAACCTTATCGTAAATTTTAAGTTCTACTCAGGAGCGCAGGCCAATATCATACCCGTAAGCATTTTTGAGGCTTTGAACCAGAGAGAAAAGTTAACTCCATGTGAGGGACGATATACTTCATATACAGGAAATAGGTTATCAATTTTAGGTAAATGTTATTTAAACATTAAACACAAAAAGAAAGGAATATTTAGATTCTATGTAACCACCTAAGATAAATGTCCGCTTCTTTCACTGGAGACATGTCTGGCTCTGAATCTAATATGTAGAGTAGATGATTTAAGTACAGAGGGGCTTAAAATTAAAAACGAAGGTAGTACTATAGGGTGCGACAAAATAATTGATAAATTTGAAAACGTTTGGAAGTGTGTCGACCTAATAGAAGGGGAAGATCATATAGAAATAAATCCCAATGTGGAACCGAAAAGGTTAGTAGTTGCTGAAAATTTATCTCGTAAACGTTTATGGAAACAACGTTTTAACACATACTTCGTGGCAACAGAATTAACTGCAAGACCGGGGGAAGTAAAATGTGCTCTGCTTCTGCATTTAGTAGGTGAGCAGGCTCTAAGAATATATAATACCTTTCTTATTGAAGATAATGAAAGAAATGATGTAAATGTGTTAATCCGTAAATTTGATGAACGTTTCCTACCCCAGAAGAATTTAGCATATGAAAGATATCAAATTTTAACTCCGAGACAACAATCAGGCGAAGGCATTCACGATTTTGTGACAAAACTGAAGTCGAAAGCTAAATCTTGTGAGTTTGGGGCATTAGAAGATAGTCTACTTAAGGATCTTTTCATTTGTGGCGTGGAATCAAATGAATTGCGAGAGAGGTTCCTGCAGATGAATGTCAGCACGTTAGATGCAGTCCTGAAAGCAGCATTGGCGAATGAAATGGCCAAGAAGAGGTCAAGAGAGATGTCGGTAGCAGGGAGCAGCACGGAACTAGCTGTGGATGTTGTCAAATACAACAAATCCAAGGTAACGAGTAATAAAATGTGTAATAAAAAACCGTTTGAAGCAACAGGTAGATATAAGGAGGCTAGAGGTAATAATTTTGTTTGTAGAAAATGTAGTTGTACACATGGGGCATGAAGTTGCCCAGCTTTTAATAAAAAGTGTAGAGCATGTGGTAATTTGAATCATTTTGAAAAATGTTGTCATCAGAAACATGATGAAAAATATAAAAAAGAGAAATATTTTTATCAGAATAAAAAAGTAGATAATATATCTGACGTAAATGAGGCAGATAGTGATGACGAATTATATAATGATGATTTCTTTTTAGATACTATAATACAAAAATAAGCAAGGGGAAGCCGGTGTGAGATCATGTTTTCAGGAGATAGAAGTTGAAAACCTTATCGTAAATTTTAAGTTCTACTCAGGAGCGCAGGCCAATATCATACCCGTAAGCATTTTTGAGGCTTTGAACCAGAGAGAAAAGTTAACTCCATGTGAGGGACGATATACTTTATATACAGGAAATAGGTTATCAATTTTAGGTAAATGTTATTTAAACATTAAACACAAAAAGAAAGGAATATTTAGATTCTAGGTAACCACCTAAGATAAATGTCCGCTTCTTTCACTGGAGACATGTCTGGCTCTGAATCTAATATGTAGAGTAGATGATTTAAGTACAGAGGGGCTCTAAATTAAAAACGAAGGTAGTACTATAGGGTGCGACAAAATAATTGATAAATTTGAAAACGTTTGGAAGTGTGTCGACCTAATAGAAGGGGAAGATCATATAGAAATAAATCCCAATGTGGAACCGAAAAGGTTAGTAGTTGCTGAAAATTTATCTCGTAAATTTGAGAATAAAATATGTCATGAAAAGTTTGATAAGAAATTAGAAGCTAACGTGTGCTCAATAACTTTAAATGTATCGAATAACAAACAACGTGAGTGTAGAGAAAAAAAGGGGACAGACTTGGGTCTGTCTTTGGTGAAAGAAATGGTTAGAACAGGATGGCCGAGGGACTCCAAGAGGGTTCCAGAAGGAGTAGCTCCTTACTATAAAAATAAAGATGAAATAACGGAAAACAATGGGTTATTGTTAAAGGGCGCAAAAGTTATTGTTCCCAAAAGTTTATGGGGTGAAATATTAGATAAGTTACACTCAAGTCATGCCAGAGTGCAAAAAAGTTTAGGTTAGCGCATTCTTTCTGGTGGCCTTTAATGACTAAATGCGTTGACGATATGGTCTTGTCGTGCTCTCCTTGTTGATTAAACTATAAAGCACATCCTCCTGTACCTTTGATAAATCATCGAATTCCTAAGAAACCTAAGAAAGAGTTGGCTTTGAAGTTAGGCGTTTTGACAATAATGTATATGTTGTTTGTGTAGATTACTATTCCCAAATATATTGAAATAGCTGACTTAGGCAATAATTTGACCAGTGAAAATATTATTAGAAATCTAAAATCTATATTTTCAAGACAGGGTACACCATTATTGGTTATTTCAGATGGGGGACCTGAATTTAGTTCCAACAAATTTAGAGAATTTGCAAAAAAATGGGATTTTACCCACATAAAATCGTCACTTACATATGCACAAAGCAATGGTATGGTGGAAAGTGCTGTTAAAACTATAAAAAACATGCTTTTAAAATGTAAAATAGATAAAAAAGATCCTTATTTAGCACTGTTACATTTAAGAAATAACCCTATTTTTAATAAGATAACACCTACAAATTTGTTAATGAATAGAAAGGTGAGGGATTTATTACCGTGTGTTCAGATCAAAAATAAAATAAGTAAAACAGCTTACAATCATTTTATCAACAAATCTCAGAAACAGCAAAAAACGGGCTATGATAAAAAGTTCAAAAAATTGAAAAATATTCCTGTAAATAGTATAGTCAGGGTACAAAATTTTTACAATAAAACGTGGAAACTGGGCACAATAGCACAACTCAAAGGTAGAACATATAAAATTAAAATGCATAACAAATAGAATTGTGATTAGAAATAGGCGTTTCATTGAATTATATAGAGTCAATAAGGAGGTAAAGCAATCTAGTCCAGATCAACATGACTATATTGTTAACAACAATAACATTGATACAAATCAATGCAATTATTTTAAAGTTATTCTAAATACAAATTTAAATAATGAAAGTATGCCCGAAAAGAAAAACGAAGATCATCAATTGCCTGGTCCTAGTACTAGCTGTAACTGTCAGGGAACCCCCACTGATATATGTATCAGTGGTTGCATACCAAACAATATTAAGATACATATCTGAAATCCTGAAAGAAATCAGTCTTCATCCAGGGCCTTTATTCTTGACCGTGATAGAATAGAACGTTCCCCGGGGAGCGTTCCCCGGATTTGTTCTACTGCCGTTCTACTGCAAGCATTAAACTGTATTCTTGAACAGAAAGGAGGGAACAAAATATTAGGGAATGAACCGCAGCGTTGCCAAACTTATTCACCAATCATAGACGAGCAATTTCTGTCAATCGGCATAACCAAAGTTCATAACAATAACAATACGAATATTAACAAACGTATTGAAAGACACACAGAGCTGCTAGAACCTGAAAATGAAGCAGTGTTTTGAAAGATTCGGTGTAATAAAAGATAAGCGGCAATATAATTATTATATTTTGAAAAGAGATGTGAATGTTTTCATATGTGCCGGGGTACCAATATGTATTCTTAAGAACAGAGTTGAGCCCAAAGTAGGTATTATTATTTGAAAAATAATGCTTTCCACAAGAAGATCACAAAACCCCAGTATAATATTATCATCAACGACGAGGAAATAATATGGAATCCTGCAGACATAGTGCAATTAAATATCTAGGAGTATAGTTAGATAAACGACTAATATGGAATCCTGCAGACATAGTGCAATTAAATATCTAGGAGTATAGTCCCAGTAAACATGAATGTAACTTTACCTCTCTGAGAGGTAAGATTAATAGAACATTTTTATATAAAATATTTTACATAATTTTACATAGCATATATGTAAAATAATATCATATTTAAGTCAACATATTAACTTAATTACTTATACACAAGTTTACATATTTGCTACATAATTTTACTTAAAAATGTTTACCTACTTCATTTTACGACATCGAACTCATGGAACGCGTCAGGCGTCAGTGTGTCACGCTCACGCAGCACGCCAGTGTAAAATGATGTAAAATCTAACGTTTGTGTTTTTTGATCATTTTTGTGAAAAATTGTGGATGATGTCTTTTAATAACTTTGATGCAGAACTGTGAACCATAAAGCGTTGTGACTTCTTTAAATATTATTTTGTTTGGACGTTTTATTAGTGTAGAGGTTAGGTACAAACATAAACATGCCCTCTTGTTTGCGAATTTGGTGTACATACCTATATTGAAGGTGCAGCACCATTTTCCAGTGAATGACCCAGAAGTAAGTTTGTGTTGTACCGTTTTTATAAAGATATTTATTTAAATGAAACGTAATCTTTTTATAGGTTAGAATTATTTCACGGGCAATCGTTATTCTCGACAGACAATTATATCATTACATGGATTTTGTTACACAAAAGCTGTATGTTGGTGCTGCTCCCACATTATTAAGTTCACCTGAATCCAGCGTAAGAAGTTGTAATTCAAGGAAACCTAGATCACAAGCTTTTGCGAAGTAAGTACTATGCATAGGTATGGTTATTGTTTACCGACATCTTATAGCACCTACTTTGTGTTCGTTATTGTATTGTTCATATATTTCAAGGTTTTGTGTGCTAAAATGCAGAATTACCAAGTAGGCTAATATTTTCCTACAATTTTTCTTTTGTCCAAAATTGGCTTAAGCACGTCAAAATACTTCAGAAAAATTAGATCATAACCTTAGGACAAAACCATTGCCCCTTTTTAGAGGATAACAGGGGTGGTAACCAAAAACTGATAATTTTTTTTTAATATCAGAATCGGTTTCAACATGTTAAAAAACAGGATTAGATGGTTCTGATCAAAAGCCAGCCCCTTTTTTTGTTGTCTTGTGGTTAACGATATTGCTTGTATCGCCATTAAAAAAATTAATTTGATCATTATAAAACTACGAAGAAAACTAGAATTGTCTGAAACTTCATGGTTAACTTTGTTGCAATAAATTAAGACAATTAAGATTTGTCATTATTAAAAATTTGCTTCTGGTAGAATTAAATCATCTTGGTAAAGGTCCCCGCACATTTTCTTATATCAAATGGCTCTCGGTGAATGTAATAGTATAATATAATTTAATATTTATACAAAAAACGCTTAAGAAACAGTAACAAGTTCGAAAATTGAATCGTTGATTGTTTACTTTTCAGTGGCGTTAATTAACAATTTGTTTATATGACCGTTAAAGAAACTACTTTTGTCATGGGATTCTCACAAGATTGATGCACTCGTCTACAACTTATGCATGAAAAAAGTACTGCTTTACACACTTGTTGCATAAATAAGTAGGTATTTTAAAATTATTTAAAACAATTTTTTGGCAATTATTTAACAAATGCATTTTTTGGCGTAGAAAACCTCGTTTTTTAAAATTGTTTCTTTCTTTGTGATCTTTTGAAGCATTCTAATAATTTTTAATTGTTTAATTCTGAGAAAAAACGTTCTTTATAAAAAATTTAAAATGATTCTAAATAGTTTTAAAAAATTCTGTTAACACCACTGAAGAGTAGGAGAAAAATCTACATTCTGAAACAAATTGTTCTATGACTTGATGCACTTAAACAGTCAACGGTTCAATTTTCGACTTTGTTATTGTTTTTTTCGCGTTGTTATAAACATTTCCACTTGAAATTTGGTGTGATGATTTAATGGGCTTATTTAGCATATTTTTTTATTACATTTTGTAAAAAAATCTCTTAATTTTAGAGCGGAATTCAAAAAACCAGGATATTCTAAGATCTAAGAGGCTTTAAAATTAATCAAGAATATAAACACTGCGTGAAGTCATTCACTCCCAGTTGCATTTTCATTCCCCTTTTTTTCGGCAGTTATATGCTGCATACTTTTATGTTGAAATACTCCAATAGTTCCCAAATCACCATCTCTGGTAGATTAGACAAATCTGATTTTAAATAGCTGGGTTTTAACAGTGTAAACTCAACTTTGAGGCAGACTTTCGGATTGAATGACAGCACTTTGAGCACATCGTTTCATGTTTAAAGCAATACTTCTGAAACTTATAGGATCGACCTCAAATGTTCCATTCCATTGGAAGCCTGTTTTCGTAAAGTTTTGTTAAAATATATACATTATTATTTAAGCTATCATAAATTGTTTAATAACTTAACAAATTGATCAAAATAGTTTGCATCTAGTTTTCTTCACAATTTAGTAAAAGGGATACAAGCTATATAACCAGATTTACTACTTTATACAGGGTGCGCCACTTAAAACTCCCCAGACTTGTAACTTTTTTATTTTCGAAGCGATGACCATGTTGGGCACATCAACTTGTAGACATTTTTAAAGCCTTTAAATATCCATACAGACTGATTAATTTTTTTTTGAATGGTTAAGAAAGGAAACCTAATTTCTTTGAATATTTTTTTACCTCACCCTGTACATGGACTGTGTTATTGTTTTCTTATAAAGGTTTTAATTAGCTTCAATTTATGTTATTAAAATAAAAAAACTTAAGAAATAAAAAATTAGCAATTTCCTACTTAGTACATTTTAATATGTTAGTTTTTAAAAATATTTTTTTTAAATTTTTTGTTACTGTTTTATTACGCTGAATATTGTTTGTGATATGTCTTTTACAGATAAAGCATAAAATTATTATTTACATTCCTTTCAAAGTAATTAAAAAAAAAAAATCAGTTTGGAGTGTTTTTAATTCCTTTCTCTAAAACCAAAAAGAATTTCGAATATGACATAATAATATAAATTGAAGCTAATTAAAACCTTTATAAGAAAACATTAATGTAGTTCATGCACAGGGTGACGTAAAAAAATATTCAAGGAAATTAAAATTTCTTTCTTAACAATTTAAAAAAAAAAAAATTTTTAAATGCTTTAAAAATATCTACAATTTGATGTGCCTTAAAAAATAAGAAAATTACAAGCCTGGGGAGTTTTAAATGGTGCACCACCCCCTATATGAAATAGACTAATATTTCAATTATTTTCACAGGTTGTGTAACTGATGTTCAAATAGCAAATGTCAGAGTGATGAAGGCTGACCAAAGAACGAGTACAATCAGAAACGACCCGAGAAATGCTTAACACTTATTGTAGATACTTAGTTAACTTGAATATAGAATAGTTACACAAAAGACACTAGTATTAATCTCTCCTAAATCAACAGTTAATAAAATAAATTAAATAAAATTTGAGCTTTACTAGGAATGCAAGGCAAGATAGGTAGGTGGGTATACATCAGTGGAGAAGAAAAAATATCGTATAGCTGCTTTCTAAAGAACATATACGTCACTATCAAGTGGTTGAATATACATACACTGATAAAAAAATGGTTTGATTCAAGCATATATTGGTTTATATATACGCAAATAAATGTATTCTTCATATAAAACAAATACATTTGTGGCAAGTAATCAAAAGCTGGTAGTAAATTAATTATTCTTGAAATAAATGTACTTGTTTTATATGAAGAATATATTTATTTGCGTATATATATAAACCAATATATTCTTGAATCAAACCATTTTTTTTTCAGTGTATATGCTACATTATAAAGAGATAAAATTAGTTACCTATGCTTTACATAGCAAGTGGTTGAATATACATATACGCTACGTCATTTGTTCTATACCGTGAGGTCACAGTGTTACCTCTTCACTATGTAAAAATCATATGCACATGTTGCTGACATTTCGCAGAGTATGCACATATGATTATGCGTCACATTTTACATAGCACGTTACTTCTGCGAAACTTAGTTTACGTAGCATTTACGTATATGCTATATATTTATGTTTGCTGGGGTTAGATAAACGACTAACATGGAGTTACCATATCAATAAAAAACTTAATGATGGTTACGCAAGGTTATCAATGCTATATCCCATTATTAATAGAAAATCAAAGCTCAGAGTTAAGTGCGCGACATTAATATATATATACATCGATCTTAAGACCATTGGTAACTTACGGCTGTGTGATAAGGGGAACTGCTAGCAAAACTAATATTAAAAAGGTGCATACATTTCAAAATAAAGTGTTGAGATCTGCTATAAATGCCCATTGGCTTATAAGAAAGTCAAATCCATCGAGAGCTTGACTTGCCACAAATTGAGGACTTTATGAAATCATGTGCAGACATTTTTCAAAACTATAAACAACTGTACAAGTACCAGAAATTTAAACCTAAATGAAAAGACTCGTAATAATAGGTTAAGAAAAAGACTACCACAAGATATCTTACTTCCAGTAGCGTTTCCGATTGATATTAATATCAATATTCTTCTATTGTTATGTTAAACCAAATATTTTGTTTCTGTTCTTTATTTTATTTTCAATTGTTATGTACTGTCTTACTACAACACACTACCATGTACAGCATTAATTTGTTGATCTGGTATTTTCAAATAAACAAAAAAAAAAAATAATGCTACCTATTATTATTATTTAAAATATATTTTGTACATAGTTTGTACAGACAGGGAAGATTTCTATTTATTTAACGTCGGCCTATTTCCGCTACCAGGGCCTATCACCGATGCCAGGAGATTGGCTACCCCCAACCTGAAAATTTTGCTGAACCTCTTCTCGTAAGAAGAGTAGGGATCTTTTACTTGCCTAACATTTAATAGACAAGGGACCGATTGCTTTACAACTGTAAGATCTCTATTAAATCATGGAAAAAGAGCTTAGTCAGACAGAACAATGTCATAAATTTTTCATTTGATAATAAAAACTGATCTCTGGAAGAATCTCTCTCAACAGTCTCTACCTCTAGAAGCTCTTGAGAATTGTTCACGTTGTAGATTATTTCGTCCCAATATATTATTTCAGGCAGATTCATCTTTATATTAAGTCCAAAATAACAAGAATATTAATTAAAAGTGAAATAAAACATTCAGTTTTTGACAACATTCACTTTTCTAGGTTAGAAAAGTAGAAAATGGCGGCATTCCCCGACTGGTCCCTGGGCCTCTATTCTTGACCGTGATAGAATAGAACGTTCCCCGGGGAGCGTTCCCCGGATTTGTTCTACTGCCATTCTATTGCAAGCATTAAACTGTATTCTTGAACAGAAAGGAGGGAACAAAATATTAGGGAATGAACCGCAGCGTTGCCAAACTTATTTACCAATCATAGACGAGCAATTTCTGTAATTTCTGACAATCGACATCGGTTATCTGCATAACCATAGTTCATAACAATAACAAAAATATTAACAATCATATTCAAAGACACGCAGAGCTGCTAGAACCTGAAAATGAAGCAGTGTTTTGAAAGATTCGGTGTAATAAAAAATAAGCGGCAATATAATTATTATATTTTTGAAAAGAGATGAGAATGTCATCATCACCTATGATGGAACGTTTATGTTAACCACAACATGGCTGTTGTTGTCAAATATAGCATACATGCTGTCATTTCTCTTATATTGGTATGATGTATCTTTTTCTCTAACAGGATAACAGTTACGTTATACCAAAGCTGAGCTGTTATGAAAGAGAGTGGCTTGGCTGTTGTTCTCAAATATAACAAACATGCTGCCATTTTTCTAGTATTGGTATGATGTATTTTTTCTCTAATAGATAACAGTTACGTTATACCAAAACTGAGCTGTTACCCGACAGAGTTCTCAACGGCATCTGATAACATGCCGATATGGGATAACATACAACGCTATAACTACTTTTTAGGTTATGTTTGTTTTTTATGCTGATTTAAATAAATTAAATCGGTTTTTTGATGTGTTTTTTCTTGGCAGTTTGTTTGTTTTTTAAGTAGTTTTTCATAGAAATGAATTTAGGCATCCTCAAGGAAACGAAGTAAAACGAAGAAAATAAAATTACTATACACACACACACACACACACACACACACACACACACACACACACACACACACACACACACACACACACACACACAAGGCGTGCCGTAATAAAGTGCAAAAAAATCATATAAAATTTTTCAAAATAAGCCTTTCCTGTACAGCTGCGCGCCCCCTTAAAACAGTGTGCCAAAAAATATCAGTTTTTAATAATTTTTATCTCTAAATTTTCTAAATGAAAGAAACAAAATTTGGCGCATTCTGTTTACTAAATAAATTATTTGTTTTATCCCCCATCACCTGCTTGTTTACAAATTTGCAAAATTAGCAAACTTTAAATTTTGAAAATTTATTTTGTAATAAAAAATTTATAGGTATATTTTCATTTTTTATTTGTGAGCTGACACCCCGCCAGGTTAAATAAAGACATCATATTATTTTAAAATTAAAAGTCGTTTTTCGGTAGGCTTTAGGGGGTATAGTAGTTGAAAATAATCAATATTAAATTTTAAAAACTCCACAATTATAATATATAAGTACATATAAAATAAATATAAATAAATCAATTTGTTGGCAAATTATGATATTCCTGCTTTACTAAAAATACAAGACCATTTTTTATATTTATTAAAAAATAGGCAAATTATTATATTGGTTAGGTCAGTAGTAACAGAAAATAAACGAGAAGTTAGATATCTAACAGGCGCTTGCGTAGAAAGCTTCAGACAAAACTTATTTCTTTTTCTAACGTATGACTTAACATAAGCTGTTAAGTACCCCTTACTTCATACCAATCGCCCACGTTCTGTTATGATATATGTTATTTCGTCCCTGTTAACTCAAGGTGAAAGCAAATAAATTGAAAATCTGTTTTGTTACGAGTGGTTATCTACGAGTTTGGTTGTCATAAAGAAATGGATCGTCTTCTTAATTTGATTATTCTGGAGGACCTGGAAAACGAAGTTGGAAGGTAAAATTTCTGTGCACTTTGCATAATAAAATTTGTGACTACTATTGTGCTATTACAATTTAAAAAAATGCTTAGTCAAGAATGTTTTTGTATTTCTACAAAGCTTGAAAATATATAGATAGTTTTTAACTCTGAACATCTTTTTAAAGGGAAGAAAATAATATACAAAGAAGAGTCTTAAGAGACAATAGCGATCCCTTTCAAATTCCAGACGAAATCTTTTTAACATATTACAGATTTACCAAAGATTCGACTCGTAATATAATAGAAATGATGCGACCTCATTTATTGATAGCCCAAAGGCAAACATCAGTACCAGTGGAATTAAAGGTACACCTGTTCAAATAATTTTAAAACATTGCAAAATTTACTTGTTATATATTTTACAGGTTTTAACTTTGCTGTACTTCTTGGGGCATGGAAGTTATCAGAAGTGTGTTGGCATGAATTTGAATCTCTGTTTGGAACAATCAACAGTAAGCCGCATCATTAATGAAACCACAAATTGCATGGTGAATCATTTAATGCATAGATTCATTAAATTTCCCATTACTGCACTGGAGCAAAATGCTATAAAACAACAGTAAGTAATGAAAAGGAAAGTGTGTTGTGCTAGGGTAAACAAAACATACTTTCAGATTCTATGAAAAATTTAATTTCCCAGGCATCATTGGAGCGGTAGATTGCTCGCACATTGGAATAATAGCTCCTGATACTGAAAATCCCATTCGACCTGGACTTGTATATTACAACAGAAAGAGTTATTATAGTCTAAATGTGCACATGGTAGTAGTTATTAAAAATATTTTAGAATATGTTTAAGCTAATATAGTCCCTTTTTAGATATGTGATGCTAATTTAAGTATTATAAATTGTAATGCACGTTTCCCTGGATCAGTTCACGATGCGGCTATATGGTCACTTAGTTCTGCTAGGCAGGTACTGCGCGGAAAATTTTTGAATGGAGAACATAATTCGTCATGGTTGATCGGTAAGTTTTTTCTTTTCATTATTCTCATTATTGCTATACAAATATATTTCAGGCGATTCTGGATATCCTTTGGAGCCATGGTTAATGACACCTATAGAAAATGTAAACATCAATACACCAGAAGGTCGATACACTCAGGCTCATATAAGAGCAAGAAATTGTATAGAAAGATGTTTCGGAGTTCTCAAACAAAGATTTAGGTGTTTACTAAAGCACAGAATATTACATTATGATCCTGTTAAGGCAGCGAAAATAATATATTCTTGTGTTATATTGCATAACATTTCATGTAGAGATAGGGTTCCTCAACCTGTAGATGTAGATATTCATGATGTACTTCAAAATGATGACGATGATTTGCCATGTAAGATTTATATTTTTTTGACCATTATAAAAAAATATTTTTTCTACAAAAATCAAAAAAGGCTATGTGCGGATTAACGTCACTGTCAAAAGTGAGCTTTTTTTCATTGACATTTTTTTTTGCATTACCATGACACCGAGCGCAATAGTATTTTAAACAAGAAGTTCCGAAAAAGACTCTTTTCACACAAGTGACAGTTTGGTAGAACGAGCTGAAGGCGAGTTCCATACGTCGAATGAGTGAAAAGATGTTTTCAAACGTGTTGTTTACAATACTTTTTCTACGACTGCAGTATCAACTATTTTTAATAGACTTCTTTAAAAGTGGTGTGGTTTGAAGACTCCAAAACTGATGTTTAGGCGTTAAATAAGTCACTTGCCATGAAACAATAGGCTAGCCTACTTCAAAAAATACAAATAAGTCCGTTCTGTTTTTGACAGGACTGTGAAAAACATGACCAGGACTGTGTTTTTTTGATTTTTGCACACATCGTGTGAAAAATTACAGTTTTGAGTCATAGCTACTGTGCGTTATTTGTGGTTTTCGAAAGCAGTCGTAGAAAAAATATTTTGCGCATTAGGGTGCAAAATATTTTACACATATCTATTATTGCCTATTTCTCATAATTTTTAATGTATACACAACAATTAAACAAACATCTAGTTCAAAAATATTTATTGTTTTATCAAATAAATCAACTGAAAGTAGAATTTTTAAAATAATTTTATTAAAAATAGTATAATTTTTTTAACTATGGTTTTAGTTTAATTAAACTAAAGTCGTAGAAAAAATATTGTTTGGTCATCTCGAACGACTTTTTGACTTGGCTGCGCCTCGTCAAAAAACTTTCGTTCTCGATCACCAAAGTAGTATTTCGCACCCTAGATACAAAAATAACTATTTTAAGGAATGATTAACTATTTATTTTTGTAATTTTCAGTGAATAATCCCAACAATAATTGGCATCAAGAGGGACTTCGTCTAAGAAATAATATTGTTACAACCCATTTTGCGTAGATTTGTTTTATTTCATATATATTTTTATTAAACCATTTATTTTGCAACAAGTGTTTTACTTCTATTTCTCTTAAAAGAGACCAAAATCGAACAAACTGAATTTACTAATCGTATAACATTTCAATGCCATCAAAAATATTGAAAACTTAATATTCTAATTGCAAATTTATCCCATGAATTTAACAAATTACAAAAATGATAATACTGTATACCTAGGTGAAATAAAATAGCACCTGTATACACCCTGTATAATATAATACATTATAGCCTGATTTGGGTGGTTATATAACCTAATTTTGCATTATGATTGCGAGTGAAACAAAAAAAAAATGGAGATAGGGTTTCTTGGAGTATGGATAAACATTCTTTGACAGACCATCACTTGATAAAATAATTTTTTACAAGATCGAGTTTTTTTTGTTTATTTTCAAAAATGTAATCAGTAAGTAATTTACTTTACATTTTTACCCCCATTGAACAATTTCCATTTTCGAGCAGAAAAATTTTCTGGAATTTTTACTAGAAGTCCTAGAAAACTTGGAAGTCAAGGAATTTCAAAATTGTGAATTGGCATACACCCTGTATAATATATAAATAATTTAATTTCTACTAAATAAAATAAACAAAAAGTCAAAATGCAAATATCATATTTGACAAGTTGGACTTGCCGAGAAATATAAACATCACTTTCGGCTTTTCGTTTATTTAGTAGAAATAAAATTATTTTAACTGAAGTGTAATTTAATATGATCGTGCCGTGCCAGTCTCCGGCAAAATTGTCATCAACCGGTAAACGTCCCTTACCGTCCTTGATACTAATTATACTATTAAGTACTTTTTTGTCTGATTAAATTTATAAAGATCACATGTTTATGATGTACTTATGGCTTGGTATTAAACTAAATTTAAAAAAAAATAAATAAATTTTTTACTGGAGATAGTCGCATGCATAGTATGGTCCAAGCATGAAGAATCAAGAGATGAGCTTCTGCTAAGGTTAGCATCCTACACTAAAATTGGTAGGTGCCATTCTGCATCAAAAACCGTTTCCCTGGATTTTTACCAGGGCTACCCTGACCCTGTCTGTCGTAGTAGCCTTAACTCCATGTGCCTAACAAGTCTGATGCATTTTGCTTATTTCTTTTTCTCTTGGAATTTGTGTTTACATATTCTTTTATTTATGAAAGTACCTAGTCTAAAAATAATAATCTCGAAACATCCCCAACTTTCCCATAAAGAAAAGATAACCACCCTGGTTTTTAATATATGTGGATAAAATCGAAGATCGATTGAGAGAGCATCTGCAAAAATGTTTGATTTTGTATATAAGGAACTAGACAATGGAAATTATGTTGTAACGATACTTTTTGATTTATTAAAAGCGTTCGACTCCGTTAACAAAGATATTTTAATATGGAGGAGCAACTGGCATGCTTGATTGCTTAACCTGCTATTTGCAAAACAGAAGAAGGCTTAATGTAAAATGCAATGAGGTCAGACACTTGATGTAATGTTAGGTGTCCCTCAAGGTTCCATATTGGGCCCGTTATTGTTTTAATTTATATAAATGATCTTCCGAAATTTATCAACGACGGTTATACCATATCCTGAAGAACTTCATAACAAAGTCCAAAGTGTCACAGAGAAAATGACCATTTGGTGTGATCGGAATAATTTAATACTAAAAAGAGTGTATTTATAAATTTTAACTTAAGATTCCCTGTCAAATTCTTAGGTACGGTAGTGCCTAGACAGTACCTTATTGTGGGGCAGACATGTTGATTACGTATATGTAGTTAATTAAATTGAGCGTATTTCGCCTTATTACAAGTCAAACTTAATTTAAGTGTAGGTTATTAATGTCTACTATGCTCTGGCGTATTCACATGTAACTTGATATTTTTGTTTGGGATCAATCTTCCTATATTAACAGAGTATTTGTCTTGCAGAAGAAAATACTGAGATTAGTATTTAACTTGGATTTCAGAGAGAGCTGTAGAACCACATTCATAAAAAATAAAATCTTACGGTGCCTAGTATTTATATATATATAACTGCTTGATTTATCTTAAAAATTATTTGTAGTTTGAAGGCCTATCGGACCATCATTCATACAATACTTCAAACAAAAATATTTTATCCTTCCCCTTACATAGGACCTCTACATATAGTCACTTTATTATAATTGTATTTTATTGTATAACAAGTTACCAAGTAATATACAAAATATGACATCGAAATTTAAAAAAACTGTAAAAAATATACTCTTAAAAAATGGTTACTGCAGTATAAATGAATACCTAAATCAGGAATTCTTAGATTAATTTATTTTATATCTATCTTACTTAAATGTTTGTGTGTTAAATTTCTGTTACATGTTAAATCTTGTTGTATACACCCTTTTTTTTTTATTATTATTTTTTTTTATTTATTTCATTGTTATTAACCTTATGATCCTTTGACTTACCATATACTTAGTTGTATCATTTGAATGGTTAATAAAGAGTGACCCAAAAAAAACCCTATTTTTCTCCCCTTTAGAGACCTCATGAATTTTATTTAAAAGTGGTCTAAATGATAGTTTATGGTGATATGTTAAAGTAGGTGAAATTTCAAGTTGAGCATAGTTTTTGTTTTGGTGATATGACGAGTTAAAAAGCAGATTTGCATACTTAAATATACTTGCTATTAAGATTGGCTTCAGAAATTAATTTATTTGTGAATTAAAAAGGCTAAAAAAAGATTAAGTCATAAAAAACTGAAAAAAAACAAAACAAGAAAAAAATAAAAAAACAAACCTCTTCCTGGATTATTAGTACCGTTGGGTGGTGAAGAGGTTTACATACTATTGAAATACATTTCAGTAATATAACCAAACCTAATCTTACATTTACTTTTTAAATTAAAGGCCGTTGGATACAAGGTTTGGAGTATCTATCGAGAGTTGCTAAGTCTCCAGTATAAAAATACCAATTAATCGAATATATTCAGCAAAAATCCTGATTTTTTTTTCCTGTAAAATCGGCTATCTCTCACTTGAACGTTTTTGATGAAATACAATGATAGATTCGAAAAGAACGGAAGATTTTACATAGAAAATGATACACTTTGCGTATTTGAGAATCTTGAACATAATGAACGAGATTGCCAAGAAGCTTGCCGTGAACAGGTTAACTAACAGGTTCGATTCATCATATCTCCAAAACAAAAAACACGCTCAACTTGAAATTTTGCCTACTTTAAAGAATCACCATAAGCAATCGTTTAGATCACTTTTGAATTGAATTCATGAGGACCCCAAAAGTTGCGAAATTATAGGTCACTCTTTATCATTATTATTAAATGTTGTTCATGTGGTCCATACAGATTATTTTTTAGATTATTGGATTTAATGAAACAGAGGAATATGCAGTAGAAAATCTCAGAGAAACAAAAAAATTAGGAGTGAAATAATGGAAGGTATATGTATATATTATATTTTGTGTAGTGAGCATCACATAAACATTACTTTTCTTTCATACACAACACAAACAATATAGCATATTAAGTAAAAAAATATATATTTATATACACAGGTATATATAAAAAATAAATAACGTATAATATTCTATTAACTAAAAAACAACAAAGAAGTTTCAAACATATCACAAGTATTTATCTCATCATATTACTACTCTATATTGCATAAGGAAGTATATATGTATTTGCAGGTCAAAAAAAAAGTATAATATTCTAGTAAATAAAGTAAGTATAAGTTTATATTCTATTAACACAAAACAATAAAGTTTCAAACATATCACATTAAGTACTTATCACGTATTACATTACTACTATTCTTTGGCATAAAGAATATGAAATAGGAAAAACTTAATGAACAAACAATAAAATTGTTACAAACAAAAACAAAATTTACCTATAAACTCTACATACCACATAAATAATAATAATAATAGAAAATATAACAACATATAAGGTACTAGTTAAGTATACAAGTTTTCAAATCCATCAAACGATCCACAAAATTTGAAATATTCTAATTTAAGTTTTGCTCTACTTTGTGTCTCAAATGCCTTACTACAATTATTGATACTATCCGCCAATTTTGATAGTGACTCGGCCTTAATCTTTTCTGTCTCTAATGATATTTTTTGGGCATTTTCATAACTCTTTGTCGCCTCTTGGAGAACACTGCGTACCGCTGCAAATAATTTCGAAATAGTAAAACCCTATCTGATGTTTCACTATACCACAGATTAAAACAAACCAGATGTTTCACTTATGACGTATCATGGTTTAGATAATAAATCAACTCCAGACGGGTACCAATTTGTGGAGTGATCTGCACATTATACCAATCAGTCTTAACCAGCGAGTATAGAGTCACAGAAGGGAGCTTAGGATATGTAACAATAATTAAAAGTCACCTAATAAATACTCAAAAAAACACTTAAATGTATACCAATAACAACTTGAACCTTCAATACAACACACCACATAATGATATTAATTATTCATTATTCATCAGCTACACCGGTTATCACACGACTTCCGTCTCAGATTTCAGTACTAAACACTCCCTCCTGTGACATTATACTTGCTGGTCTTAACTTCCATGGTTTCTATGCTTGACGGTAGTCAAATAGGACAATCAAGAGAAAGTGGGCGTGTCTCTATTGAAATTCACAAAACGGTATTCTTGAACTTATTTGTATCGTCGCTTCTATCAAAAACTGATGAACATTACTCCCTGATGCTTCTCTTGGTTATTTTCAGAGGAACAGTCGGGGAATGCTGCCATTTTCTGTTTTTCTAACTTAGGAAAGTGAATGTCATCAAAAACTGAATGTTTTGTTATTTCGCTTTTGATTAATATTTTTGATTTTGGAGTTTAAAGATGAATGTGCCTGAAGAAAGAGTCGAAATAATCTGCAACGTGAATGACTCTCAAGAATTCATATAGAGGTTGAGACAGAGATTCTTGCTCATAGAGATGTTTTTATTATCAAATCTCAAATGAAAAATTTATGTAAGTTGTATGAATAAGCTCGTTTGCCAGGATTTAATAGAGATTGTTATACCCTCAATGTAGGGTATAACAATCTCTAGTGTAGTAGGCACAGGAAGATCTGCCCTGTCTGTACAAAATATATTTCAAGTAATAATAGAGCATTATTTTTCAAATAATAATACCTACTTTGGGCTCATCTCTGTTCTTAAGAATACATATTGGGGTAATCCAGCACGTATTATTATGACAATATTTCTCATCTCTTTTTAAAATATATAATAATTATATTGCCGCTTATTTTCTATTACAAAGAATCTTTCAAAACACTGCTTCATTTTCAGGTTCTAATAGCTCTGCGATATACATATAATATTCTTTAATCTATGGCTCTGCGTTTCTTTGCATGGTTTTGCAGATAATCGGTCAATTGTCAAAAATTGCTCGTCTATGATTGGTGAATAAGTTTGGCAACGCTGTGGCTTATTTCCTCCTTTTTGTTTAAGAATACAGTTTAATGCTTGCAATAGAATGGCAGTAGAACAAATCCGGGGAACGTTCTATTCTATCACGGTCAAGAATAGAGGCCCATGTCAACTGCAAGGTTCCTCTGTTTATGTCTTTTGCGCAGAATCCTGGCAGGTTTACGTCACATGACAAAAAATGAAACTGGTTACATTGGGAATACTTTAAGTGAAACATTTGATTTGTTTTAGTCTGTGACTATACACTATACTGAATGCATAACAGGAGGATAGTAACAGATTTTCTTGATCACATGTGCCGCATTTGACACCCATGACGGTTAAGTTAATCATTATCTTTTTACGGATTCAGTATAGATTTTGTCAGTTTATGGCAAAAAATATGGGCGTACTTACGTTTTCTTTCATTTTTTCTTTTGTCTGAGCTTTGTGTTCCTTTATTACTTTTCTTAGATGTTGATGCTAAAAGTACATCATAAGAAGTAGAGATTAAATTGCTTTTTGTTAATTACAATTAAGGATATTTTATTATGTGAATGAAGCAAATATATGATTTATTTGCATTAAAAATAAAGCTTATAAAATTCTCTACAAAAAAATGTTTCTTCCATTTCCATTATTATAATTTTCGCAAATATACGAAAATTGCTTTTATCAACGCATTTCTAAAACTGTAAATATCAGTCATAGAGAAAAAAAAATTCAGATCATTGTGTTAGTCATAGAATTCTGAACAACTTTGAAAATGTCCGTCGTCTATCCGTTTGTCTTACAGTCTCTGCCTCTCTCTTTGGCAATTTTTTTGTAAGCAATATAAATTAAAGAGAGTTAAGTCCGATTTTATTGAAATTTCAACAGCAAGTTACTGTTAGCTAAATGAGCATGTTTGAAAAAATCGATGAAGAAATATATAGGTTATGAAATATTTTAACAAAAATGCATGTGAGGAATGTTGTAACCTTTGGTAAGATTGTAGGTTTAATTGCTACTTGCAATTTTAATGGTTTTCCGATGATACCATCTTGATTGTCGAAACGTTGATTAATATACCATTTAGTATCTTTTTTTTCTTAAAACGCTTCTTCCTCTAGGTAACGCTAACTTACACTCATATTTTAGTAATATCGAACTTGTTTCTCTTAAGTTATTGCGCCTACAAAAACATGACGGGCGGAAAGGCAGACAGACAGATGGACAAACTGATAGCCAGTCAGAGGCGACCAACATTTGGAAAATCGTTGAGAATTCTATAAGTAATACAGTGATATAATTTTTTTTTCTCCATGAACATTATTTACAGTTTTAGAAGGGTATCAATCAAATACAATTTTCGTAGTTTTCAGGAGATTTTAATAGACACAGAAAAAAAATGCATATAACATTTTTCGTAGAGAATTTACATATGCTTTATTTTTTGTGTGATTATAATTTAAATATCACTAATGGTTAGCAAGATATAAGCAAGAAACTGAATCAAGACACTATTTTTTCAAGATGGCGGCTCGAGCGCAGCCAGATGAGTTCAGAACTTTTAGTATGTTTAATAGCGCACCTTAACGGGCATCTGTGAAAAAGTTTTAAAATTTTATGAGTTATTTCCCTCAAATCATCCCTATTTGACTGGAATGTAACCGTCCATAGTTTTGTATATTTAAAAGCATTGTAAAAATATTTTTTGAAATATATAAACCGAACTTTTCTTTTGCTTCATTGACATATAGAACCTACAATCAACAGGTAGGTGCTATTTTCCTGCAAACATAGTCAATTTTTTAAAGCGTTCGGGGTTCCTTCTGGTATTTTGTCAAGTTGGCGGGGTCAGCAAGCATTGGTGTTAAGTGCCATCTTCGCGAAAAGTTCAAACGCGAACCGTTAATGCCATGACAAAACTGAGAGAACCAGTTTTTCCTATTTAGGATTAAATTCTCTATAACTTTCCTAACAGGTTCATTTTTGAAGAACTAACTGTTTAAGAGTTACAGCACGTCAAGTTTTGTAAAAAGTGCTTTTTGCAAATTGTTCGGTAAACTGTTACATTAAAATGTCAATTGGCAAATTTGTTAGGCACTACATTCTCTAAAATTTTTGTGACAGATGCCCTTTTTTTTGTAAAACTAATAATTTATGGCTATAATCAAGTAAACTTTAACTTGGCGAGTCCAAAGGTCGCTTCATCATATAAACTAACTGGACCAGACGTAGATGACATAGTTTGTTTCTTCATCATTACAATGGCTGTGTGCATCACATACCAAATCGTATATTCTGTTATCAACTCACACGCCAAGTTAAAGTTTACTCGACTATACAGCCCATCAAAAGTTATAACAAAACAGTTTTTTCAAAAATCTCCTAAATTATTCGTTGTGTACTCAATACGTTATCAATTTAGTAGAGTACTAAGTTCTCTACAATAAACTGCTCTACAAGTTCATAATTACATGTTTTTGTAGCCGATCAATAGTCCACGAAATATTTTAAATTATTTTTAATTACTTTTTAAATAGTAAATAATTATAGGGATCCTAATGCTCTACAAGTTTGGAATTACATATTTTTATATCCGATCAATAGTTAACGAGATATTTTAAAGAAAGTTTACAAAATAATTCGCAAAAACTACTTTTTGAAAAAGGAACAAAACCGATGAAAATCGTATTTCGGTGGAATTGGCTGAAACTTCGCTATTTTGTAGTTCAAGTCATGCTGATCAAAAATTCTTATTACATCGAGCCGATCCTATGGACAGTTTTTGAGATACAGCTTGTCAAAGTTAGGTAATTTGCGTCATTTTAGACATTCAAGAATTTTTTACTCTTAAACTTGCAAGGGTCGAAATATTTTTGGTCAAATCCAATAAAGCTCAAGAATTTTTTTCATAATTTTTTATCAACTTTTAGGTTAAGTTAAATATATACAGTGTGTCCCCGGACTGTGCTTGCGATGGGTGTAATATACCAAAAATAAATTAGTACGGCTTTCATTTTCTGCAGTCTCAGTCTGCTTGACGTAAAATGGGTTTTTACTAAATTTCAGTTAAAATGGGATCTAACTTGCGGAGTTAATCTAAGAAGAAAATAAATCATTGTAGGTAAACTGGCCTTTCTCTTAATTTTACGGAAAAATTCTATTTGGATAAAATATTTTGCATTGAAAGTTAGAGCCATATGCCAACTTTCATTGTATTTGAACAAAAAATAATATTAATAATAATAAACATATATACATAAACACCACAGATAGTAGACCCAACCCCCAAATTCATAGCCAAGGCTGTGCGGAAGGGGGTTACACATTTGGAAAAACGCAGACATAGTTCCTCACCCACCGGTGTTGTCAATACCGGGGCTGGGGGTCGAACCCAGAGCGCGGTAGGCAGTCGATCAGCATATTTGCCACTCAATACGCCTTAACCGATTGAGCCACCGCGCCGGTGGCTCAATAAGAATACCTCTTGAAAAAAGTTACAAAGAATTAGAAGAAGGGTGGAATTATGTAGTAATCTAGGTGTGGTACCATTTGAATAGGTTTTTAGTTGAATTCGTTGAAATTGTTAAAAAATAAAAAGCTATTTACTTTAAGTAGTATTTTTTTTTTGTTCAAATGCAATGAAAGTTGGCATATGGCGCTAACTTTCAATGCCAAATATTTTATCCAAATAGAATTTTTCCGTAAAATTAACAGAAAGACCAGTTTACCTGCAATGGTTTATTTTCTTCTTAGATTAACTCCGCAAGTTAGATCCCATTTTAATTGAAATTTGGTAAAAATTCATTTTATGTCAAGCAGACCGAGACTGCAAAAAATTAAAGCAGTACTAATTTTTTTTTTGGTACATTACACCTATCGGCTGAAACTTTGTTATTTTGTAGTTAAAGTCATGCTGATCAAAAATTCCTATTGCACTGAGTGGATCCTAGGAGTGGTTTTCGCGCCAGGAGTGCTTGAAGGTCCTAACAAGATAACACGTAATCTATGTACGTGTTTATGAATAGCTTCCAGCGTGTTTGTATACGTGCACAAAAAATGTAAATGTAAAAATAAGCTTGTAGTATTGTCAATATGTGTATAAATTCACGTCCTTGTAAATCAAAAGGTTTCTGAAATATGAAGCCATTCATAAACACGTACATTGATTACCTCTTACCTCATTGTTAGGACCTTCAAGCACTCCTGGAGCGAAAACCACTCATAGGATCAACTCAGTGCAATAGGAATTTTTGATCAGCATGACTATAACTACAAAATATCAAAGTTTCAGCCAATTCCACAAAGTATGCCGAAATATGACATTATACAGTGTGTTTCATTTAAAATGAAGACGCCCGGATATTTTCGTAATTTTTTGAAATCCAGATTTGAGCTTTGGCACAATTATAGTCCTATATAAGATGTACATTTCGAGACAACCAACTTAAATTTAAGTAACAAACTGAGACAACAGGAGCCCCCCAAATGGGGCCCATTCTCGATATTTTGCTTCGTGTTGAAGATATCGAAAAAGTTATTAGAAAAAGTTGTTCAGACTGTAATTTTGAGCCACAATACCAAATTTCATTACGAAGTTCGCATCTTTAGTTTTTTCAATATTGTTTTTTTTATTTATTTCAGTTACTAAAAGTTAATTGTTTGTTTTCTTTTCTCCTAAAATGTATTTTTTGTCAAATCGACACTTGTTCAATTTTTTTTTCAATTCCATGGCATCCTATTAAATTGAAAACCAAAATTGTAGGACTGCGGGAATATATTGAAAAATGCGAATTTCGTAATGAAATTTGGTATTGGGGCTCAAAATTAGATTCTGAACAACTTTTTCTAATAACTTTTGTCAATATCTTCAATGCGAAGCAAAATATCGGGAATTGGCCCCATTTGGGGGCCGTTGTCTCACTTTGTTACTTAAATTTAAGTAAGTAAGTATTTATTGGTGTCACAAATTACAAAATTTTTACATAGGTCAAAAAATAGAAGTTAACAAAATACATAGTTTTGTTGTTACAAATCGTATGACAAACTATTAAAAATAGTTATAGTATTACACATTAGCTTTATCACAAAATGACAATTAAAATAAGCTATTAATTACAATAAAATAAAAGAAACAGTCAGTCAATCACTTAAATTTTACAATTACAAACATGTTAAAATTAATTGAAACAAGATGAGGCTGTATTAACAAACAATATTTTTTATATTATCATGAATTTCCTTAGTTGAAAAAAATCCATTTTCCAATTTTCCAATTTAAGTTGGTAGTCTCGAAATGTACGTCTTATATAGGACTACAATTGTGCCAAAGCTCAAGTCTAGATTTCAAAAAATTACGAAAATATCCGGGTGTCTTCATTTTAAATGAGGCAAACTGTATATTTTACTTAACCTAAAAGTCAATAAAAATTCTGAAAAAAATTCTTGAGCTTTACTAGACTTGAACAAAATATTTTGAGTCTTGCAACTTTTTGCTAAAATTAATAGTTTAAGAGTAAAAAATTCTTGAATGTCTAAAATGACACAAATTACCTAACTTTTACAAGCTGCATCTCAAAAACTGTCCATAGGATCAGCTCGATGTAATAAGAACTTTTGATCAGCATGACTTGAACTACAAAATAGCAAAGTTCCAGCCAATTCCACCAAAACACGATTTTCATCGGTTTTGTTCCGGGGTCCTTTTTGCGCCCGCTGTAACTCATAAACATTTAGTTCTACGAAAATGAGCCTGTGAAGGAATTCGTACAGAAGTTAGTACTGAACAAAATAGATTTTTACCATTTTTATCGCAGCATAAATGGTTCATGAAATATTTGCGTTTAATTTTTTGTAAAGATGGCTGCTACCGCCAAATTAGTAAAATACTCAGGAGACTTTAAAAAAGAAAAATTGACTTATACCCTTTTTGCATTACGAACACACTTCTTTTGGCCTATCGATTCAACTTTTCCACATTTAATATGCCATTCGAAAAATAAATACCTTTTGGTTCTTCAGATCCATTTATGATGGGCTGATTTTCAATATTCTCAACCATGTCTTTGTTTTCATTTATTTCCTTAATGGGAACTGAAATATTTTTTCTATATTACTCAAATTGTTATGATAATATATGAAAGTGACAACATACCCTCATAATTTTCAGAATCATGTAAAATATAATTGTGATCCACATCTATTATGTTCATCTCATCACAATTTGAATCTATAAAAAATTGAATATTTATAGACAACTTATTAATGATCTAATTACATATTGGTAAAATTGAGTTAAATTATGATAAAGATTAGAATAATAATGTTCACTAACCATAGGTACCCTGCACTATGGAAGGAAATGTCTCGGGAACATCTAAAACCCATAAAAATACTAGATATAAAAAAAACAGCAGCTACTCTATGTAATTTAATTACCTCTTGTCATCTCTAATGAATCACTAATTAAGGTATCTCCTAAATGGATCCGAGTTATTAGCGACAAGAGTTGTTCCTCTAAGTCAGTTAATTTTTTTGCCACAGGAGGTCCACCGCCAGTTCTATTCATCTCCTTCTGAATTTCGCGACTTTTTCGTCGAGTATTAGTTTTCCATTCATTGAAAACCTTTAAAAATTAAAAGTTCTATAATAAGTACAAAAAATATTGCAAAATAATAAATGGTATCATTGTTATTTGTTGTCCTTACATGACGCCACTGTTGTCCTGTTTTTTGGGGCCCATATCCCAAAGAGTTTACATGACTCGCAAATCCACCCCACAAACTTATAATTTTTTTTGCCTCTAAAGGTTTTGTTTTTCCTGATAAAATAATTTTATTTTTTTTTACGAAGTTTAACATTTCTTGATACTGTCTGTGTGATGTTTTAGGCAATCTCTTTGCCATTATTATGCCATTAAATATTTCAGTTTTTTAAACATAAACTTAAGTTTATATGAAAATATGCTTTTAACAAGAATACAAAACAAATCACTTCTCAGTACTTCCACCATTACCATCAACACCAACACCAACAGAAAATAAACAATGAACCTGAAGTATTTATCACGCGTTTGCGCAGAAAGCTTCAGACAAAACTTATTTCTTTTTCTAACCGCAACCTGTTAGATACGTGAAACTACGTACAAATCGTCCACATTCCGTTATGATACATGTTACTTGGTCCCTGTTAACTCAACATAACAGGTTTATGTTATTCATAACGTAAACGTTCCATCATAGAGCTGAAATATGTGCCGGGTTACCAATATGTATTGTTAAGAACAGAGTTGAGCCCAAAGTAGGTATTATTATTTGAAAAATAATGCTTACCCTAAGACCACAAAACCCCAATAATATTATCATCAACTACGAGGAAATAATATGGAATCCTGCAGACAGTGCAATTAAATATCTAAGAGTATACTTAGATAAACGACTAACACGGAGTTACCACATCAATAAAAAACTTGATGGTTACGCAAGGTTATCAGTGCTATATCCCATTATTAATAGAAAATCGAAGCTCAGAGTTAAGTGCACAACATTAATATATAAATCGATCTTAAGACCATCGGTAACTTACAGCTGTGTGATAAGGGAAACTGCTAGCAAAACTAATATTAAAAAGGTGCAAACATTTCAAAATAAAGTGTTGGGATCTGCTATAAATGCGTATTGGCTTATAAGAAACAGTCAAATCCATCGAGAGCTCGACGTGCCACAAATTGAAAACTTTATGAAATCATATGTGCTAAGACATTTTTCAAAACTATAAACAACTGTGCAAGTGCCAGAAATTTAAACCTAAATGAAAAGACTTGTAATAATAGGTTAAGAAAAATACTACCAAAGATATCTTACTTCTAGTAGCGATTCCGATTGATATTAATATCAATATTCTTCTATTTTGTTATGTTAAACCAAATATTTTGTTTCCGTTCTTTTTTTTTTATTTTCAATTGTTATCTATTGTCTTACTACACACTACCATGTATAACATTAATTTGTTGATCTGGTATTTTTAAATAAACAAAAAAAAATAATGCTACCTATTATTACTTAAAATATATTTTGTATATAGTTTGTACAGACAGGGAAGATTTTTATTTATTTAATGTCGGCCTATTTCCGCTACCAGGGCCTATCACCTATACCAGGAGACGGGCTACCCCCATCCTGGAAATTTGGCCCCGTGGAATTGAAGTAAGTAATTTTTTATTCAAAAGGAAAACTCAAATATTCTCCAATCGAAACCAGTGAGAACAAAGAACGAACACTTCACAAGCTCAAGGAAATTAACCTCTAGCAAAACTATAAAAGTTGTGCATCAAAATGTACGGTCATTAAGAAAAAATATTAATGAATTAGAACTCTTTTTAGACAATATTAACTCATGTGATTTCCTATGCTTAACAGAACATTTTCAGAGCACAGAACAACTAAATTTATTCAAAATGTCAAACCTAAAGCTAATATCAAGTCATTGCCGTCCCTCTGGGGAACGGGGAGGTTCAGCAATTTATGTAAATCCAGGAATACAGTGCTCTCAACGACAAGATATTGAAAATTTATCATGTAAAAATATTTTCGAATGCTCGGCTATAGAGTGTTATCTGGAAGGAGCTACATCTGTCATTGTTTGTATTTACCGTCCGCCGAATGAAGATATGATTGACCAATTTTTTGTTAAATTAAATGCACTTATTGATACACTCTTTAATGAAAATAAAATAGTAATATTGACAGGCGATCTAAACATAGATTTTGCAACTGAAACCCTAGCTAAATGTAAACTGAAAAGTATTTTAGATTCATACGGTATGACTTCTGCTGTAAGCGAGTTCACTAGAGTTACTTCTCAGTCTCAGACAATGATAGACTATATTATTACAAATATGGCACAAGAACACTCGGTGGAGGTGAGAGACTCGCAAATATCAGATCATAAAGCTCAAATACTTAGCTTCGCAGCTGAGTATAGTCAAACAAGATTGCCCTTTACTTATGGTAGATCATTCTCTGAGACAAATGTAAAACACTTTATAAATGATCTGTCCCGTGAAAACTGGCAGACTGTTTATGAGGCAAAAACAAGTGAGGAAAAAATAAAAGTATTTTTGAATACACTACAAGAAAGCTTTAATAAAAATTTTCCACTTCGTAAACGCAAATCGAACTTTAAATTAAACACCAAAGCCAAATGGGTCACTCCCGAATTGATTTCCTTAAGAAATCAATTAAAATTGTTACAAGACATTTCAAGATACAATTCAGATTATAAGTCAGCTGTTACACAGATGCGAAATTTGTATAGTAAAAAACTACAGGAATCGAAGGCTAACTATTATAACAACATAATAAACATATCAGACAACAAATCCAAATGTATGTGGGATCTTGTAAATCGTACACTAGGTAAAGAAACAAATAACTTATTACCCAAAACAGTTGACATACCACTCATCCCAAATAAATTCAATAACTTTTTTATAACTAACGTCTCAAATCTAGTATCAAATATAAAAACCTCAAATATTCATACAAATTATAATGATTTTATAAAAACCAATGCACAATCTATGTTTATATCTCCAACATCGTCAGAAGAAATCTGTGATATTGTTGATAATTTTAAATCAAAATCGTCTAGTGGATTCGATAGTATTTCACCAAAACTATTAAAGAGATGCATCGTTGCTCTTGCATCTCCTCTTGAAAACATTTACAATACATCATTCATACTTGGTGAATTTCCACAGACTTTAAAATTAGCACTGGTACTACCTATTTATAAAAAGGGTGACCCTAATGATTTGGAAAACTACCGTCCAATTAGCTTATTGTCCGTATTTTCAAAAATACTTGAATGTCTAATGTACAAAAGACTGATATCCTTTTTAAACAGTACCAACTTTTTTAATGAATTTCAGCACGGGTTTATGAAGAATAAGGCCACAGATACCGCTCTTTTTAATTTTGTTGATGAAATAATAAGCGCCTTGGATGGTCGGGAAATTGCCTGCGGACTATTTCTTGACTTATCTAAGGCGTTTGATACTTTAAACCATGTATGTTTACTTGATAAGTTGAACAAACTTGGTGTCAGAGGCACAGCACACAAATGGTTTTCTTCCTACTTAAAAAATCGTACTCAACAAACATCAATTCTGATTCATGGGCAAAAATACGTTTCTGATTCTGTCACTAATAACACAGGAGTGCCACAAGGTAGTGTGCTTGGGCCCCTTCTCTTTGTCGTTTATCTAAATGATCTATCCAACGTATGCCCAAACAACAACAACTTCAGACTTGTGAATTACGCCGATGACACCAATATCCTCATTAGAGGTAAGAATATCTCTGACATAGAACAATTTGCCGGGGATATTTGGCAAAATTTGAGAGATTGGTTTTGTATCAATCAACTGATACTCAACGAATCCAAATCCAATGGTATGTTTTATAGAACTGACAAATCGAATTTGAACTTTCCTTCTGATTTATTACTAGGGCACTTACAAATACCTGTCAAAGATAGTATAAAACTCCTTGGAATAACTTTGGATTCGAACTTAAAGTGGAACGACCATATAAAAAATTTAAGTCAACAGTTAAATTCCGTTTGCTATGCATTAAGAGTACTTTCAAGGTCTTTTGATACATCGGTGCTTAAAACCATATATTATTCAAACTTTTACGGCAAAACTAAGTATGGAATAACTATTTGGGGTGGTTCTTCTAATCTTGGGGAAATTTTTACTATACAAAAAAGAGCAATTAGAATCATATATAAAATGGGCTTTTTAGCTTCCTGCAGGGGAGTTTTCAAAAGTAACAACTTACTAACCATACCGGGTTTATTTATTTATGAATGCATTTTATATGTAAAAAAACACAGTAACCAGTTTCAAGAGCACGAACAACATCACCCCTATAATACCAGATGCAAGGGCGACTATGCATTACCCATTCACAGTCTAACACTTCTTGAAAATTGTCCGCGTTATCAGTGTCTGAAATTTTATAATGCGCTTCCCCAACACATTAAAGAGTGTACAAATTTTAAAAAGTTTAAAAATTATACATTTGATTATATATGTAATCTTGAACCGTACAGTCTACAGGATTTTCTGTAAGTAAATTATTGATGTTTACTTTTAAACTTTTTAATTGATTATCGTAATGTCCAATTTTTACAATTTTTATGTTTTTATATAAACGTACGATTTTCTGTAAGTAAATTATTGATGTTTACTTTTAAACATTTTAATTAATTTATCGTAATGTCCAATTTTTACAATTTTTATATTTCTATATATACGTAATTACTGTTTTAAACTATCTCTATTGACTTGTCTTATCTACAAATTTTGTAGCTTATGAGACCAATAAATGTATTTGTATTTGTATTTGTATTTGTATTTGTCGAACCTCTTCTCGTAAGAAGAGTAGGGATCTTTTACTTGCCTAACATTTAATAGACAAGGGACCGACTGCTTTACATCTCTAAGATCTCTATTAAATCCTGGCAAACGGGCTCAGTCAGACAGAACAATGTCATAAATTTTTCATTTGATAATAAAAACTGATCTCTGAGGAAGAATCTCTCTCTCAATCTCTAGGAGTTCTTGAGAATCGTTCACGTTGTGGATTATTTCGTCCCAATATATTACTTCAGGCAGATTCATCTTTATATTAAGTCCAAAATCACAAGAATATTAATCAAAAGTGAAATAAAACATTTAGTTTTTGGCAACATTCACTTTTCTAGGTTAGAAAAACAGAAAATGGCGGCATTCCCCGACTGTTCCCTGAAAATAACCAAGAGAAGCATCGGGGATCAGTTTTTGATAGAAGCGACGATAGAAATAAGTTCAAGAATACGGTTTTGTGAATTTCAATAGAGACACGCCCACTTTCTCTCGATTGTTCTATTCTACTGCCGTCAAGAATAGAGACCCTCTGTCCTCTACAGACCTTGGATCAGGACCCCTATTCTCCAGTCGAGAGAATGGTCATTTCGTGAGAAAGGAAAGAGAAAGAAATAGGAAACATAATGAAATAAAAAGAGAAAAAATACCCCGATTCTCTTCTCCTAAGCTGGAGAATACCAACCTTGGGAGAATAGGACCCCGGATGTGGCGTGAGACGTTCGTAGTTTTTCATTTCAATTTTTTAGCAGTAAACGGTGGCTAGGGTCGAAGGGTTAACTTGTTATGAATTTTATGAAAAATACCACATAAATTAAACAATGAAGGGCTGAAGTACGATGAACTACTTGAAATATGTAAAGAAGTGTACACAATTTCTTCCAGTGGTTGACCCCTTGCCTATGATATGATATACCTATAGATTGAACCATACAAACCATTGTAATTTGTGCAAGAACTTTTTCTTATCGTGTCTTGCTAATGTTATATAATATGTCTAACATGTATTTTATTATTTCATGTAGGTAGGCCAATATAGTTAAATATCCCTTGTATTTCATTAAATACGTATATTCACTTTTTATTGCTTTATTTATCACTCGTATTATTGTTAGCAGTAAATTGAAATAGTCGATTATGTTGAACTTATATATACATGCATCTTTGCATCTAACTGAAAGTAAAACAAAATATACTTACTAAATATCAAACTTCATTATCCCAACAAACACAAACATATAGAGTCTATATAACAGATACATTTCAAAAATAGGTCTGGTGTAGCATCTACGTAGGAAACTAAGAGTATACATGTCCCTAATTCATGGAAAACCAAAGGTATAGGCTACATAAACGCTATATTTATTAGATACATAATCTATATGTACCTCATACACTAATATTACATTGTTGCTACTGCATATTCTTGATGTGCCCGTTAAAAAAATAGATGAAAATAAACACTTTTTTAATCACCCAACCACCGCGCGCCGCGTTTCAATTCCTTCGCTATCATGCTCCAATTAATATTAGTATTCCGTAAATTCATTATTTATAGTGATAATTAAACAATTTTACTTGCCTTGTTTAGGTCTCGAACCCACACTCAGAGAAGATTTTTGCAGTGACAGCCAAAAATCAGGCTACAGCAGCAAGAAAATCTATTTGAATAGGCGCCAGCCAAGAATTTTCGTAGGGCAGTAAAATTCGTTTTACTGGAATTACTTTAGTGCAATAGTAAAGTTACTTTATAAAATATTATTAAAATGTTTCACCTAGCCACTGTAAATAAACTTTACTGTTAAAGTAAAGAAATAGTATTATTGTAGCAAAGATATTTATTTACTAATGCAAAGTATCTGGCTACGATAGTCAATTCTTTTTACTTACAGCAACATTTTTTATTATCACTCCATGGTTTTTCTAGTGCTGTAATTAATTCCTTTCTTGTTTTGTAGCAAAGTCACTGATTAGACAGAGCAGGAACTTGATTGCAGTAGTATCACTTATTTTTAATCGCAGCAAAAAAGTTTACTACCATTGCAAGGTTTTTCTAGTACCCCAGTTAGTTTCTTTTTTATTGCAGCATATATGCTTTCCTAATTTAGTAATAAAAACCGCTGCCCAAGGAATCACTACTTCCACATCCAGATTCTCTATCCAAGTCACTCACAACGAAAAAACTTTGTATGTGAAAATAATTGTTTATGGAACTTTAATAATATAATATTTGAAATCCTCTACCCCAAAAAACCATAAAACGATACCCCACATCGGTAGTGGGGTGGGGGTGGATGAAGTAAAAAAATATTTTGAGGTTTCTGGTTCCTGTACATGCACTAAATCACATTTTTTTTTTTCATCCCCTTTAATAAGGAGGTGGGGGTGGTAATGGGGGTGGCTAATGCCAAAAAATTTTTTGAGACCTCAGCTTCTCTTGTATATACTAAATACCAATTTCATGGACTCTTACCTGTTTGATTTACCTATTTACCCCAAATTTACCCCAATTTACCCCCTAACCCTTCTAGATCTCGTTAAAGTACATATGTGTACCAAATTTCAAGTCAATATCTCAAACGGTTCCAGAGACCGACAGACAGAAATTTTTTTTTTCGCTCAAACTTAAAATCTCGACGTTTCATGACATTTTAAGCCTATTTGGACAATAAAAATTTTTTAAAATTTTTTTGTCGTTACTATACTTCCACTGGACGTGGAAGTAATTAGCCTGCCTCAGAAAAGATATTCCGTCATATCAAAAAATTTTAAATCAATAACAGTAAAATTTCTTAATTAGAATAGAATGGCCATTTTGCTAATATTATAAAGTATATCTGCTGTGGGAATAAATATTTTTTGCTGGAAAATAAACACAGGGAGCTACAAAATGTTTGATAAAATTTTCTCATATAGAAACATGTTTTACGAAGGAAAATAATTTTGTTATAGTCGATTTACTTTTCTATCAATTAGTCATACTTTGTCATTGCCAGTTTTCATAATACCGCACATAAACAAGCATTTGTTTTATCAAAAATATTTTTTTTAGAAAAATTTCGAAACTTAAGTATCAGCAATTTTTTTATACCATCTTGCGTGATGGTATAAAATGCTTCTGTCTCTAAAAAAAATTATATTTTCCAAAATGTTGTAATTTTTATCAAGGAAATAACTTCTTGAGTATATATATAATTATGGAAATTGGCAGTTACCAAGTACATAACACTAATTGATGATAATGCAAATAAACTTTATAACAGAATAACCATTTAAACATATGTGAATTCGAGTCTGAATCCGAGAAAATTTTATATAAACAGTTATTTCTGAGCTACATGCACGTCCGCATATAGTCTCAGCAGAAAATATTTATTCCTAAAACATAACTGTACAGAATGCACATCAAAACCTTGTCTAATTAAAAAATCTATATTATTAGTGGCCTTAAACTCTGACATAAATTTCTGTGGCAGACCAATGTTTTATTCCAGGTAATACGAGTTTTTTTGCTTGTAATTTAAATTAGCTTTTAAAAAATTTTATATGCATTCGAAAAAATCAAAATAACCTAGTGAATATGGTTACCTTCAAAGATTGACGCTTGTTCATATTTTCTGTTGAAATTGAAAAATGAAATTTGTAGCTCCCTCACTAGGTTTACTTGCTTAATATGAAGAATAAATGTTATATAATGACTAAATTCTTATTCACCTTACATGAAGAATATTTTTTTTAAGGAAATAATTTTCTCCCAAACAAGACAATGAATAATGCATATTAAATTTCCTAAACATAAAACTGCAAGCGAAAAATTAGTATACCTTGAAAAGAAATTGATAACTGCACGTCTACTATGTACGTATCTCGTTTATCCTAGCGTCTTAACTGACTGCGCCACCAGGGTGTCCAACAAATTTAATGAAAAAAGTTATAGTAATGGGTATCGGGATGTTATATTATTAAATGATATCGGTATCTAATAATTCAATAATTGAGTTTATTATAGGAAATTGAGATAGACACATATTGGATATTTATGGTAGTATGATTTTTAAGAAATAATATTAGGTATACAGGTGATTTTACCTTATGTAAAAGATCCTGCAATTTCTAAATTTATTAGTGAGGCAGAATCCTTAAACTTAAAATACCTGTAGTTATTGTTATTATGTTTTTAAAATGCTATTAATTCTTCTTTGCATATTGGTTACATTTCTATACAAACAAGTTTGACTCATCGGCTCTATATATTTTCATTCTTGACCTGTGTGACATTACATTGCATTAACGTTAAACACAAATCTGATAAATAAAAATAACATAATCTTTAAAAATGCCACAGCTTCAAAGAAACGCTAGATATAATCATTACGTCCTAGCTACTTTATAAAAATTACATAAACATTATTACGTAATACGTATATTTTTTAATTATATAAACAGTATGTTGTACAAATACATAGTACTTATATTAATCAGTGTTATGTAGAAATAAATATGTAGGGTGTATATAATTTACAACTACATAAATGAGACATATGCTAATTAATACAAATATACATACATACTATATATTTGTGCTATGTAAACATGTTTCCTTAGAAGAAACATAATTAGTATGTAAGTATTACAAGTGTGTTTGCTGGGATCCAACATTCCATTAGTACTCATAAGGAGAATCAACAAGAAACTTACAGGAGATGTAAAGAAAGATCTATATTGCAATGAAAAATAAATGATTATATTACACACTTACACTAATATCTAAGTAGTAAGTAACATTTGTAATTACATAATTCAAAGAACATTTATAGCTACAATTTGACACTTAAAGCGAGATAAAGCGTAATTCGGACTTTATTTGTGTGTTCAATGACTGAAAGACTGAAAGTGATATCACTTTCAGTCCTATAGTTTCATCCAACACTGGGTTTTTAAACACCACACAATATACTTCAAAAGGACGTTTAGTTTCCAGATACTTTGAATTTCTTTGATTTATGCACTTCATCAGATATCTTAATGTAGCCTGTGTATTTTCCTCTTGAGATGTACCTGATTTAAAACAATTTCTGCTATTGCACTTCGTTCTCCTTCTGCATCAGCTCTAGCCTCGCTCAACTAAAACTTAAACACAAGAAATGAATATTAAAAATGCTGACAAATCAATATGAAGTATTATTTTTTTTGCCATGAATTGTTTATTGTTTCCTTTAGCAGTAGTTATTATTATCACAAGCACACTTTTAGTTTCACATTTGGGTTTTAAGTTGTATCCCATATTAACAGAGAACACCAAACTGGATGGATCATCGTGGTCTTGAATTACGGCCGTCTTTCCTATAACATAAATCCACACTAAAAATCAAATTCTTAAATTAAAAAGTAACAACTTACCATTAATAAAATGCTTGGAATACCCCAGTAAAATAATTCCTTTTAATTGCTTGGAATCTTTTAATCCTAACCTCTCATGGCTGTAAATCGACGTTATTTTATAAAAACTGATGTTGTCTCGGATTGCGTCACTGCCACAACTAATAATACAACAAAAACTTGCCATTTTGTGATATAATGTCCATAAAAACTCTAATATTATGAAAACTTTTAATTCTTATGTTCAGTCAGTTGTCATTTGACAGCAATGACAGCGGTTTGTTTTTCTAAAGGTCTCAGCTCTGTGACGTCACGCGCACACGACCTTTACAGTCATTTAGATAAGTTCAGTCTTTCTCCGATTTAGTTTGAAAGTGTGACCCCCCCCCCCCACCCCCTCAAGAATTTTCTAAATCCGCGCCTGATAATAAGTAAAATAAGGTACTTAAGTATGAATTTTTCGTTCAAAATGTTTTAACATTTTTGTTTACTTTTTATTTTTTATAAACGTTTCATTTTATTTTATATTTTATTTTCTGTTTTATTTGAATAAATGTTTAGTTTTCATTACTCCTCTTATTTTTATTGTTTGTTAAAAGTAATACTGCTCCATCTAGCGGTCGTAGTGTTAACTCACAAACATTAATTTATAGGTTTCCACTAGGCAGGAATTAAATGTTTCATAAAATTTCCGCCCGACGCCAGATAGCGGTAGTTTTTAGTAGAATCCCAGCAAACAAAGAATGTATCCGTAATGTTATGCAATGTTAAATTGAAGTAACATTTGTAATGTTCTCTTGCAATATGATATTTATATTACAACAACGTAACAGAGAAATGTTACATTTCGAAATATTAAACAAATATTTATGTAATGTTGGTTACATTACGTAACATTTAATAGTATGACAAATTACTTTCTGACAACGTTGACGTTATATTAAAGTAATAATGCATTGTTTAGTGGGATTTAATTTTAGGTTAGTAGATTTTAGTAGATTCTGATCGGAATGTTGGTAGAATACGGTTAAGGCTGTGTTACCAAGGTCAAATATGCGTTCATTAATTTGTCATTTTGTAATTATTTCGGGGAAAGTAATCTTAAAAACGAACCAACAGAATTCAGATTTGATTTAATTATGATTTTATATTTTTTAATGGAACTCAAATATTCAAATAAAATATGATACGTAATAGAATAAATAAATTTAGCGTAAAAAAAAGGGTTAAAATCCGCATATTATTTGCTACAATAAAAGATTACTTGTTTAGAAAAATTTGCCGAAATATACCAATATTAGTTTGACGTTTTGCTAGTAGATGCCGCGACAGAAGTTGTTCGAAGTGGTAACACTGCTATAATAATACTAGAAAGACAGTATGAGCAGGGTCGGACTTATTTTTCATTTCTCTAGTGTTTGAAATAGATTTCAAAAGAATTTTAATTTACTTACCGATCGAATTGTCCACATTATCTATTAGTGATCACGTTTTTAAGATTGTTTAATTCAGTTTTATTTATTATGATTGATAGGGCTCGGTCTCTTAAGTACATATACTTACTACAATACAAAGAGAATTGCCAATGGCTATTTATGCACGGCTTTTTTTCTCAGGCCAGGCCCGCGCCCGTGTGCTAGTCTTCATTCGGCGCCCCTTACTCCAAGGGCGGATCCAGAAAGGGGGGGCACTGCGACTGTACGAAGAAATCCAAAAAAAACTTTTTTGGTCCGAAAACATTTTTAGAGAGCGGGGGGGATGAAATCCAAGAAACATTTTTTTTTGTGCAGTAATGTTGCGACCTCAGAAGCATGCGTCCGCGTGTGGAACACTCATCGCACGCCCGTTAGGCGCGGGCCTGCCTCAGGCTGTACGTAAAAACAAAGTAGCCATTACGATTTTTTATGATTATAATTTTTTGATAATAAAATTGCTACACGAAGTTGTATTCTTTATATTAGAGCATATAATTTCAGCCTTACTGCACAAATCCAGAATTTTTTCTGAAGTTCTACATTTCTTGTTTATTCTACATTTTCAATAACTTTTTCTTAGTAATTTTGCTAATAACTTATTAGTATGTCTAACAAAATATCATTACAATAAAAAGTGATTACAATTATATCAAAGGAGTAAATTTACCTATTTTTAATTCCGACTGTGAAGAATCAATGTCACAAGGGACACAAGGGACACAAAAGGATTATATTGTGGTATATGGACAAACTATCTCTGCACACACTTTTTTAGTGTATATAATCAATAATTATTTTGAAAGAGTAAAATGTTTCTTTTATTTCCCGAACGAGAACTTAAATTGTCTCTGGGACTGACACTTTAGTATTTGAAAATGGTAATTAAACTTACAGTACAAAAATATTGTTTTTAAGAAGTGAATGTTCAAAATTTTTTATTGCATTCTGGTATGAATGTTTATGAGGGTGTAAAAAAAATCTACATTGTTCACTATAATTTTTTTCTTTATTAAATAAATAACTGTAAATACTTGTAGTTATATTACACACAAACCTAAACAAAATGTTCATTTCCTGGTGTTCAAAGTAATTTTTAGTTAGATCAAAAAGTATAAAGGTACAAACATGCCGAAGATCAGTGGCGGCTGGTGAAATTTCAATATTTTTTTCTTGTCTGTGGCGCATGGGACCCATACGAAATATGGTAAATACATCTAGAGAAGCATTTCGCTAATGACCTCTAAAAAATATTGAAAAAACAGTTTGCGAAAAAATTTTTGAAAATTTTGTAGCCTCCCCGTTTTTTATTTTTTGTTTTTGTCATGCATTTGACTTTTCATAAAAATACAACAATACGTTTTGGAGTTTATGAAAATATTTTCATGAAATACTGCAATTTTGTAATTTATAATTTAACAAATTACAATATTTCAATTCGTTGTACCTCAGTTAGTAATGAAAATATTTTCATAAACTCCAAAACGTATTGTTGTATTTTTATGAAAAGTCAAATGCATATGACAAAAACAAAAAATAATAAACAGCGTACAATTTGAAATGCAATGCACACAAAGCCATTGTAATGAGAAAAACGCAGACAGAAACTAGTCGTGTATGTTTGGTGATTGATGAAGCAAAAGGCGACCTTGCTCGGCTCGATATATTTTTTTGCATGAAAGCAATGCTATACGTACCAAAGCCAGGGTGTATTATTATAATCAAGGTCAAACATCGCAAATAATTCTCGCAACCTGTAATACAATAAAATGTTTTTTGTGTCACGTAAACACGTCAAATTTAATCCAACAATAATTGAATTTATTACTGTTAGATACCATGGATTGTTTAATTATTTATGAACATCAAGTCCTATTTCAAAAGTTACAAAACAGAATAGGAGCTGAATAATTTTTTAATTCACTTAATTCACTGTTGTAAATCTAGTCGACTATTTTCGATATTGTCCATACGGCAAAGATCTAAAACATCTTTGCCGTACGGCCCTGCAACACTTCTGTTGCCAACAACAAATAAGTAAATCTCAACTCATAACTAGACAATTGCATGGTTCCTGTTCTACCGGCAGAACCATTAGTTCGCTATTTCTATATAAGAATTGACTGTGGCGTGCAAACGCAGCCTTAATTGAAAATGGTAACCCTGTCTGGTACAGTTACTGTGGCTTTAGCGCCTGCGTATTAAGCACTTGTACAGTGCCATACATATAATAATAGTTCTTAGGAGGAGAAACTACTTTTTAAAAAAGTAAAATTAACTTTTTGAACAGGATTTATTAATTCACTACACATAAAATGGCTTCATACATGTGTAATGTACAACAGTTATGATACAACTGAATAGAAAATGAATATTATAATAAACGATAAACGTGGTTATCAAGTCAGCCGGGAAGTGCTGACTTAGTAACTTTATAATTGTGTGCCACTAAGTCACGTACATAATGCCTCCCTCCTAAGACGAAAAAACAGGGGATGAAGTTTTTTCGGCGTCATCAGATAGGTCACTTAGGTGCACATCCGTTTTTGCTTTTACATGTTTACTGTTTTTATTTCTAAAAGCAAGGGAAGAGTATATTTTTTGCTTATTGACATACAAACTTTTGCAAAGAAATATCAATACAAATATAACTACTATACCTAAGCAAATATAAAGAATTAAATTGTCATTGTCACTTTTCGTGTTAAATGTTTTTAATTGATGTAGGTGTGTCCGTTCAGCTACTTGTTGTAGGCTCGAAAGCTTGTCAATGTTGATATGTTGTAAAGGGGTTGCTTCGACGCTGTCCAAGTCGGGGTTGATCATATGGATAGGTAGTATCTCGAGAGGTGTCTCCGGTGTAAAGCCGATAGAGTTCCTATACGTGTACCCGTGGATTGTTACGCTGCATTTCTTGGGTATGTAGACGAGATGGGGTTCTTGTATGGTAATGAATCCATGTTCGTTACATTTTTTTTCTATGGTAATATTTCTCACCGGTATCGCTACTAGATAGCCGTTGTTAATTTGTTCCACTATATCTTTTTCTAGGTTGACGGTTAACGTGCTGCATGACATTGGGGTTGATCCCAAGAGTGCGTCTGGTATGCAGTCTTGTTTAGATATTTGCTGTTCTATGTGGTAGATACAGAGTCCCTCCACTCTTAGGCATGCTGCATCCTCGTAGTGATGATATGTCGAGTTCGTTATTATGTAGGGTTTCAGGGGGATGATAGTTTGGTTATGGATTGGTATAGGGTAAAGGTGATAAGCGTTGTAAATACTTTCTCTGAGTACCGGAAAGTGAAAGACAAAACAGATCAATTGATTGCTGTAGTAAATCTCAGCTTTAATAAGTTCGTAAAAACTTTGTATGTTTGTGAAGTTATATAGACCACTGGGGTATAGTTCCTTCATACGGTTTATTAGATCTTTTAATTCATTGATTGGTAATGAACTGGTATGAACGGATTCTAATTGTGCAAACAAAATGCTATTTTGAATGTTATCTAGTATATTTATCAGCGACATGCAATCTATAATCATTATGTCTAAAATGTTCTGAATTTTGATAAACAGTGTAAATTTGTTTAGATTCTGCTCAATAGTTTTTACCCTATGATATAGCTCATTTTGATTATTTATTATTTTTTTCAAAGTATCTACCGTTTCATTCATAAATTGTTTGGTAATAGTTAGGTAATTTTCGAGATCGTGGTAAATGTCTTGTTGGTTCGATTCAAGAGTTGATATGGCGTCATCGTAGCGTTCGGCGTCTTCGGAGTCTAGTGTACCGAATGCCCATTTAGATGCTTTTCCTACGATATTTGCGAGTCCGCGTTTTTGACGTGAATTACTCGGGGTCTAATATTCTCGAATTTTGTTTTGGTTTGCTTTAATAAGTATTTTAGGTGGGAATGGACGTTATGCAACTGAGGGTATAATTCGTCTTTTTTATTTATCAATGGAATGATTAGTTCTGAATTGATTTCTAAATTTTTTATGGGGTTAATGAAATGGTCTAAGTTTAAGTATTTGATAAAGGAATGTTTTTGCATTGTTACCCGGGCGTTGCCCAAGGAGAATGGAAGTATGGGGTTACTTAGTTTTTCCAGTTTTATCTGAGCTGTCCCCAGGTTCATCAGGATAATTATCCAGATTAATGATGTCAGCGTCATCTGAAACAGATGGATTTGTTTGAGTTATTTTTCGTTGTGGTTTTAACCCATGTTTGTGGTATGTCCCTTTATTTGTTTCTATTTTTTCTTTGGCGTCCAGTTCTACTGTTAATTCTCTATATCGAGGTGCAAGTTTACTACGAGGGGCGAGTTTAAAGTATACTTTTTCACCGGGTTGTTTAGTGGCTGGTTCAGAACGAGTTTGATTTATATTCGTCAAGTCTTTTGCTCGTTCGTTCTGTATTTTAACTAGTTCGTTAATAACATGGGCGTTTTCTTTATGTTTGTATAAATATTGATTAATGATTAGTCTGTCTGTAAGTTCGAGTGGCGTTCTAATGTCTGGGTTGGATTTTATTATTTGGAAGGGCGTAAAGCCGGTGGTACTATGTATAGTATTGTTGTAACCGAGAATAGCATAGCTCATTAATTTGTCGAGGGGTTCGTCCTTTTTAAATTTGTCTTTTAATATTCTCATTTCTTCCAGGAGAGTGGAATGAAATTGTTCGGTGGGAGAGTTGCTATTGAGGTTTTTTACTGTTATATAGTGTAAGGCAATGTTGTGAACTTTACAAAATTCCTCGAATAGGCTATTTTTAAATTCGGATCCTTGGTCACTTGTTATTTTATTGGGGATTCCGAAATGCGTCATATATTTCAATAGATTGTCACAAATATGATTAGCTGCTAGGGTGATTTCATAAGCTTGTCCATAACGGCTAAAACTATCGATTATAGTGAGAAATTTGATATTATTTATTTGAAATGTGTCTATATAGAGATGTTCAAAGGGCTTATGGCCGATAGGTGTAGGTTGAAATTTTAAGTGATCAGGCCTGCGCTCATATTTTAATTTTTGGCATATTACGCAGACGTTTATGTAATCCCTAACGTCTTCGTTTAAGCGCGGCCAAAAATAGTTTTGTCGTAAGGCTTTTATTGTTTCTGAAATTCCTCGGTGAACTGTTTTATTTTCGTGATGGTATTTTATGTACGAAATTTGTTTCTCTTTATTTTTTTCGTCTAGTACGTAATTATTAGTTTGTACGAGTAGATAGCTAGCATGTTGGAAGTGTTTTTGCAAAATGCTAATAATCTTTTGAATATATTGAGGTTCTATTATTATCCCATGTGTAGTTCGGGGTTTGATATAATTTTTAAAGAATTCTACTACTTCCTTTTCAAATTGTTCTGGGTCTCGGTAGGGTAAAGTTACCTCGTATCGATTTTTTTTATTGAATGGTTTTGAGTTTCTTACATGTGTGCGTGTGGTATTGGTGCTTACCGCCATTATTATTTGATTTTGGAATTTATTTATAGGGTCTTCTGAGATGGAAATCTCAAATATCGGGTTTTCGCGGGCTGAATGAACGGTTTCGTTACTGCTAGGGATATTCGGTGCACGTATTTGGGTATTCGTACGTATAATGATTTTGGAATTGGTGGTTGGATTAGGTCATTAGGTGACACTTCTGTGTCGGATGTAGCGTCTAATGTAATAAGGTCGTCAAGGGTTAATTCAGGAAAATCGGTTTGAATCTTGTCGCCATCGGTTTTATCTATGTTGCCTATAACCGATTGATTCTCATTATCGATAGGGTGAATTTCGACGCGGGAAAGGGCGTCAGCCACTTTATTCTCTTTGCCTTTACGGTAAACGATATTATAGTCATACTCCATTAATTTGAGTCTCCAGCGCATAAGGCGACTATTAGGTTCCTTTAAATTTTGTAACCACTCCAGCGGTTTGTGATCGGTAATTATGGTGAACTTACGGCCGAAAAGGTATGGTCTGAAATACTTTGTAAAATTTACTGCGCTAAGGAGCTCTTTTTCTATTGTACTATAGTTTATCTCTGCAGAATTTAGGGTGCGAGATGCGTACGCTACTGGTTTATCGTTGCCAATAGGGCCTTGCAATAATACGGCGCCTATAGCAAAGTTGCTAGCGTCAGTTGTTAAAATAAATGGCTTGCTAAAGTCCGGGAATTGTAGTAAGGGTTGATTTGTCAGGATGTCTTTACATAAGTTAAAAGATTTTAAAAATTCCGTGTCATGCGTTATTTTCTCATTCTTTTTCAGACATTTGGTTAAAGGTTTCGTTATTTTCGCGAAATCTTTAATGAATTTTCGATAAAACAGTCCGAGGAATGATTTGATTTTCTTCGCGGTTCTTGGTATCGGGAATTGTTGTATCGCTCGGATCTTGTTTGGGTTCGGCTTTATGCCATTGGGAGTAATTATGTGGCCTAAAAATTCTACGTTCTGTCTCAGAAACTCGGATTTGTCCAATTGAATTTTTAATTTTGCTTCGCGTAATTTAAGAAAGACTTGTCGTAAGTTCGCAATATGCTCTTGCAGTGAAGTACTAAAAATAATTATGTCGTCCATATAGACCAAACATATTTTATTTTGAATGTCTCTCAGTACGAAATCCATGACCCTCTGAAAGGTCGCCGGCGCGTTTTTCAAACCAAAAGGCATTCTTAGGTATTCAAAGTGCCCGTTCTCTACATTAAAAGCTGTTTTTTGTACGCTTTCTTCCGACATCTCGATTTGGTGGAAACCGCTGGTTAGATCGAGTGTAGTAAAATAGTTACATTTGCCTAATTTGTCCAATATGTCATCGATATTAGGTATTGGATACCTATCATCAACTGTTTTGTCGTTTAACCTGCGGTAGTCGACTACAATACGCCACTTACGTTTGCCCGAGGCGTCTGCCTTTTTTGGAACGACCCATATAGGACTTGACCCGGGTGATTGACTAGGCCTAATTATCCCATCATCTAGCATTTTATTTATTTGATTTCGAACTTCCTCCTTGTGACAGTGAGGAAACCTATAAGATTTTACATGTACTGGTATTTCGTCCGTAGTTTTTATTGTATGCTTTATTTTATTCGTGAATGAAAGTTGCTGGTTTTCAAAGTGAAATATATCGGAAAAGTTATCAATTAATTTTAAAATTGCTTGTCTTTCTTCGGGATTCATGTGGTCAGTTCTAATAAGATCTTTAAGAGTTTTCGTGGGACTCGAGTGTGGTTCCGTAATTTGAGAGTGAAATTCAGGTAAAATGTTTTTATGTTATATGTCTCATATGGTGTTACTTTAAAAGGTTCGGTAATTGTAATGCATTGTGTCTCATCCGTATTATTTTGAATTTCAAATCTAGCCTTAAAATTGTTAGCGGTAGTTAAGGTTTCTGGTATAAACAAGTCAAATATTTTTTGCTCTAGCACGATAATATCTCCATGCCGATGTGATACATAAAACAACCGATTTATTGATTGATGAGGTGGTATTTCCACCGTAATGTGGTTTTGTGTATGGTGTTCACGGTATAGAAAAGGAATTTGGATTTTCTCATTATATAGAATTTGGTTTTCAAAGTCCATCTGAAGTCTTAATTTTCTAAGTTCATCAAGTCCGATAATACCATCGAAATAGTCTGAGAATGGGTAAAGGGTAAATTCTATCTCTTGCTTTGTTTGTAGTTCTTTGAAAGCTGGTATACGGGCTTTATAGGTTGCTTCACGCGCTTGGCCGATTAATTGTAATAGCGATGGAGCTTTATAAATGAAATTTGGGAAATAATTTTCAGCGACTATAGGTCTTAGCATCGAAACGTTGCATCCAGTGTCAATTAATAATTTTAGATTGGGATTTGAAGTTTGAATGTAGGGAAGCGCGTTTATGTAGGCGTTAAATGTTATCTCTGACTGTCTGTCTGGTCGTCCTGTTGAAAATTTTCATTTTCATGTCTTGTTGGTAATTCGCCTGCTGCTCTACGTAATATTCGTGTTCTAAGGGATTTATCATATTATTTTCAGGGTTGAAAGATGTTTCGTCAGTTAGCTGATAGTTTTGCGATTCATCATAAACAACTTCCGGTTCGTCGCTTATGGCATTCAGTTCCTGTACAGCGTACTTTGGTACAGGGGTTTGTTTAACCCAAGGGAACTGTTGTCTCACTTGATTTGGGGTAAGCCTAGGTTGCGCGAAATTTTGATTATTATTCGTAAATGATTGTCTAGTCTGAATGGACATTGGTTGTGGTTGGCTAAAATTTTGTCTTTAAGGGTTTGGTTTAAACACATTTACATTTCGTTGTTGTCCGAATGTTTGTGCATTTGTTGGAAAATTCGGTTTTTGGAAATAATTTTGGTTTTGGTATTGAGGCACAAACACATTTTGTGGTTGATGGTTCTGTTTTTGGAAAAAGGGTGGTATTTTATTGAAAGATTTATTTGCATTAAAGTTAAATGACGGATTAAAACTTGGTCCTGGTTGTGGTGCAATACTTTTTGACGCGTTTTGGGCTTGATGTTGTGACTGCGTAAAATTCTCGTTTTCTATAAAAAGATTAATGGCCTCTTCTAGCTTCGTTGGATTTCTCGATCTAATGAAATCACAGGCTCTAATGGTTAAGTTTCTAAGAAAAACTTTTAAACTTTGTGACTCGTATTGTTTAACATAAATTTTCTTTTGTTCTTCCGTGATTTCTGTAATTGGTATCAAATTTAGTTTAAAACATAATTTACTGCGAGCAGTTTGTATTCGTCTAGAAAATTCTAACGGATTTTCATTTTTCATTAGAGCCATAGTAAAAAGTTGTTGTTCAAGAACGTCTATTGACCTATTATCTCCAAAGCTTTGTCTCAAAAATGGTAACGGCCATGTATTTAGCTCTACTCTGGAACCTAGCATCATACGAGCGCGGTTCTTAAGTTTTCCGAAAATAACTCGTTCGGCAACTTTATTTAGGGCGACATCATTGGTATGGTAAAGTTCGTAGAACTCGTCTACAGCATTAATAAAAGGCTCTAGTTCGATTTCGGATCCATCATATGTTTGAATGGAATCGGCATATAATTTGAAAATGCTAGGATTTATTTCTGGCATTGTTGTTGTTTGAGCAGTATTTAAATTATTTACACTTAATGAGTTAAATGAATTATTTAGTTCGTCGATGTCGCTCATAAAATTAGATAATTATAATAATTTTTGAAGTTTTTTAATTATAAGTATTTTGCAACTTACTAATTAAATACGACAAAATATTATAGGCAATATAGCACTTTATATTCTAAGGTGGTGCGGTTGGAATCTGATTTTTTCTATTAGCAAAGCGCAAATATAAATCAAAATGTTATTACGAAATTATTAAAAATATACGTATTCTGTATGGTAGTGCAATAGGCAATTTAAAATTATTAAAACAAAATTAACTTTCTTACAACTAGTTTCGACTCAGATCTGTATAATACAAATTTGAGGAGTAGGAAACAAAGGAATAAACTCGACTTACTTTGATAGTGGGTTTCGTCTTATCCTTTGGAGTTGATCGCTGCTGTGGGGTTGGCTAATAATCCTTTCGCACTTTCACTCCTTGCAAATCTACTCAATTCAACTTGCAATAGGTCTTTATGTCGTTTTTCCTTGATGGAAAATTTGCACAATGCACTGTCCGACACGTAAAGTTCTTTTAAGTCTAAAGAAATCGAAATTTCACGTCGATTTCTGCACGATGCACGAACCGACGGACTTAATCTGTACGACTGCGCCAATAATAGTTCTTAGGAGGAGAAACTACTTTTTAAAAAAGTAAAATTAACTTTTTGAACAGGATTTATTAATTCACTACACATAAAATGGCTTCATACATGTGTAATGTACAACAGTTATAATACAACTGAATAGAAAATGAATATTATAATAAACGATAAACGTGGTTATCAAGTCGGCCGGGAAGTGCTGACTTAGTAACTTTATAATTGTGTGCCACTAAGTCACGTACATAATGATATCTAGTTTCCCAACACATCTCTTCTAATAAAATGTTTTTATATAAATTATAATATATACACAAATTTACAAACAAATAACAGGTCACATTTAACATCCTCTATATAAATTATACTGTATACACAAATTTACAAACAAATATCAGTATGGTAAATAACAGGTCACATTATTCCTAATTATCTAAGTAGTAGGACTGCAAATATTTAGGCCTTTTGACTTTTCTTCCTCTCTTTGTAACTATATTGTCTTTATCTTTCAACTCAGTGTTAATTCCTATTTCTGGGTTACTGTGTTATGTGTTAGGGTAAATAATAAAACGACTTACATGAGATCTGGATGAAGACTGATTTCTTTCAGGATTTCAGATATGTATCTTAATATTGTTTGATATGCAACCACTGATACATATACCAGTGGGGGTTGCCTGACATCTCCCTTTTTTTACGACATATATTTTTGTAAATGCACACTACGAACACAGGACTAACACGATACAACAAACTGCTAAATGTTTAGCCTACTATACATACATGTAAATATTTGTACATTTAAAATTACATAACATTAAAATTGTATAACATTAAAATATTTGTATATTTACATTTTAATAAAATTCCTATGTTAGGTATCCTTAAATTATCCTTTTGTACGGTAAGGTCATTTCCTAAATTTACTCTGTAAAATCAGTTTCATAATCTATAAATTTATTCGGCCTTTTTATCAGCCTCCCCAATCTACTTTTTACATTGCTATATTTATTATCTTTCCTTTCGAAATCGTCATGACTAGATTCGTTTACATTTACTGATTAAAATCAACGTCAATCTGTTCTAAACTACTATCACAGTTCTCAAAGTTTTCATCACTAGACCTACTCACATTTATTTCTACGCTTACATTACAGCTTCATGCGCCTCGTCATTATCTACTACTTTTATATAATTATAAAATTCTTGATCTTGACACTCAAAAATATTGTAATATGTTGCAACCCCTTAAGATTTAAGGTTATGTTGGTTGCACTGAAAAGTAGGCACAGAATTCAGTAGTTCGGATGTCTGAATGTGGAAAGAACTTATTAGAGTGATGACATATCTATTCTGGAACTGTCTAGAGTATGGTGACGTCATCAGAGAAGCTTCTAGATCTATCATCTTTAGGTATATAAGGCATGGAGTAAAACAAAAAGAAGAAATTAGTGCAGTACTAATTGTCAGTTGAAATGGTCAGAGAGTAAACACAGTGATAAAGTTCAGTTTAGATAGCTAGAGTAGTAAGATCAGAACAGAAGAGAGTAAAGTGATCAAGTAGTACACAGTGTGTTATTAGCCAAGTAGTTATTGTTGTAATTAAGTAAGTTAATAAATTAGTGTTTAGTGTTACCCTGGTTGTTATAATTTCCGAATCCACGATACAGGGTGTTTACAAAAAGGGTGTAAGCACGTCACAATTGGTGTCAGAAGCGGAATTATAACAGAAGAGTTCTGGACTGTTCGAGAAGGTTTCTACAGTGTTCTTCTCGGGAATTAGTGGTGACACGGGGAATTAACTTACGGGACATTGTTTAAGGACTATTTTTGGACTCAAAACTGTGAAAAGTGCGTTTTCGGGAAAGTGACAGAGGCACTGAAAAATTAATAATTTGTGTTGGTTCGCAACAATTTCTAGAACATTCTATTCGGAATCTAGTGTAGATAATCGAATTCTTCGAACTGGAAAGTGATAGAGACACTAAATAAGACTTACTTGTGTTAGTTTAAGAATATTTCTAGAACGTTCTATTTAAAAATTACTGGACATAGTGAAATTTATCCAACTGGATAGTGACATAGACTCTAGATAAGACTCTTTCGTGCCATTTCGAGATTCTTCTAGAAAGTTCCATTACCGATATTGACGTGGCAGTTAAATTTATTTTATTTTAACATAATCGTATGCCCATTACAACAAGAAGCATGGCTACGGAGAAACAAATGAAGGACCTACTTGTGGAATTTAAGAAAATGATGGACCAACAGCGCCAAGAGGATGAAGAAAGAAGACGTCAAGAGGAGGAAAAGCGACGTCAAGAAGAAAAAGAAGAGCAAGAAAGAAGACGTCAAGAGGAAAAACAGGAACAAGAAAGACGACGTCAAGAAGAAAAAACCGAACTGAGAAAAATTATAGAAGACCAAGAAAAGCGACGTCAGAAAGAAAAAGAGGATGAAGAAAGGAGACGTCAAGAAGAGAAAGACGAATTCAGACAAATTATGGAAGACCAAGAAAGAAGACGTCAAGAAGAAAAAGAAGAACAAGAAACAAGACGCCAAGAAGAAAAAGCCGAACTGAGAAAAATGATGGAGGACCTGAAGATACGACAGCAAGAGGAGAAAGAAGAACAAGAAAGACGACATCAAGAGGAAAAAGAGGAGCAAGAAAGACGCCAGGAGGAATTAAGGAAAATCCTGAGCGATCAAATAAAAATACAACAGGACGCAATCATTTCTGTCAAGGCAGAAGTTAAAGAAGAGATAAACAAGGTCGAAGACAAACCCATATAGCATTTTTACATTCAGAGCATGTGCTCGGAATGTACTTTATGTACCCATGAAACTAAGAATGAATATTCATTTTGTATTCCATGTAGAAAATCTGAATGTCAAAGAGACGTACAGATGACCGCCTCTCGATATACGAGTAAGATTCCTACAACGTACCCATAGACCAAAACGGAACTTGATATGAACCAGAAACGTATATTGATATACTGATAGATACATGAGGTATAAAGGAGGAAGGTCCATCCTACATTCACAATGTACACTGCATGTTCACGGTATATGAGTACTACCTTCGTAGGAATTAAACCGTAGGTGCCTGGTATGTTACACATGGATCATAAATCTATGATGCATGTATATTGTAGGAATGAACATTATGTATCAGTGGCAGCTATAAGTACTTCACTCATGCCAAGTATTTTCTTCAGAGTTTAATTATTATAATAATTTATTACTTATTGTAATCATTGATGAGTCGCTGCTTCATTCTGAATATGTTCAAGAGAATACACGATATGAGTGAAGTACTTGCATATAATAAATCCAATATCTAATTTTAAAGTTTAATTGTTACAGTCAATTATTAGGTACTTATTCTAATTTTCCACGTTTCACATTTCTTGTGAAGAATATTACGTAAGTAAATGTGGAATATATGCACAGAAAATTTGTTTTTACCATTAGTTTTCAACTAAAGTCAAATGTTTTATTCATCAAATTTTATTGAATGGAGCATACAAATGCTAAATAAACTTAAATAAAACTGTATTTGCTATAACAATACTTTACAAAGGTCCAAGAATATATGTAAAAAAAAACAGTTTTACGTTAATATAATCTGTTAAAAACCATTTTAAAATGGATCAAACATTTATCACTCTAAAACATCAGCTTAAAAATCATATTTAACGTGTTATTTATGAAAAAATCTAATGATCATATTACATTACCTTAAAGTTTTATCTATTTCAAATCGTGTTTTTAATTGCCAAGAACAAAACATGATTTTATTTAGGAAGAGGTATAAATAAAACAGTTGTTACTTTAAATATATTTTTATTTTTTGTTACAAAAATGAATTGCAATAATAAAAAACAATTGTGACAAAAATTTCAATTGAGATTTTTTTTAACAAAAAAATTTTCTTTGCAACTTATGAACTGTCATATTTTACTATAACGAATTTTTTTGTCAATAAATAAAAAATAGCAAAAATTGGAGGGCTTACATTTTCAAAACCAGTGTCCAGGTGTTGCCGATGGTGATACTTGTAATTGCGAAAGTCCACTTTTCATTCTCAACACATCATATGTGACTGATCCTACTGGCTGAATACTTTCTTTTGCCTTTTCCAATTTTTAGGAGAAGGTATTTCCTTCCTGTCCAGCGGAAGAGATACACGTGCTAGTCCAACTACAAAAGAAAATACATTGTATTATATTTGAATAGGTACTTACTTCTCTTTAAAAACTGGCCATGATAAAGTTGAAAAATATAAAAACATCTTACAGAAAAAATAAAACTGACATAAATTAAACAAATTGATATTATCATAAAGGACACGGCAGGCACAAAATAAATGGAAAAGAAGGTAAAGTCAAATGGGCTGAAAATGTAGTATGTTGTACTTCATAATATCCTGATCAAAAGTTTTCATGGGCACAATATCTGAAAATCGCCAGTTTTTGAGATATGAAAGGTCAAAGATCAGGAATATCGGTACCCGCTGTCATAGTTGAGAGTATCATATTATGATGAGGATTTGTTTAATGTTGTTATTCTAATGTATTTGCACATATGAACCAAAGAGTTCTGATTACAGGAAATAAGCCGTTGATTTGCTGGACGGCGCGAGCATCCTTGTCTTTGTCGCACACCTCGTACCCTCTCCTTTGATCTCCACTCTGTTTTACAAAGCAACACAGCCCCTCATGTACTGTGCGACAAAGAGAGAACGAACTGTGTGAGAATGATGAGAATGCTCACACCGTTTGCGCGCTGTCCACTGCTCATACATTACAACTCTTTGATAGGAACACACTTTCACTCTCTCACGCACGCTAACCAACCCCCCCCCCACTACACACATACACACACATGCGCACCCTCACTTTAAAGTAAGCATAGGAACTTAAAAAAAATCACCACCTCATTCATGAAACCTGCGGCATTTCCGGTCTTATGAATATGAATAACAACATTAAACAACTCGTCACATAATACTCTCAACTATGACATTAGTGGGTACCGATCTTCCTGATCTTTGACCTTTCAAACTGGCCATTTTCAGACATTCTGCATTTTCAGCCCATTTGACTGTGCCCTTTTTTTCATTTGTTTTATGTGGTGTCCTTTACCTATAAAACATAGATATTTGTTTGGAATTCGGAAATATTTAATGCCTGTGATTTTAAATGTACCTGAAGTTTCGAACGTTCACTTGAATGAATTTTAGATGAAAAAGAAAAGTTAATAAAAACCACACATCGATTTAGGCATAAACACTTCATTGCCACATTTGCTGACAATAAATATCCACAATACTTAAGTTTTTACACCTAAATCGAAGTGTGGCTTTTATTAATTTTTCTTTTTCATACCTATGAAATTCGTTCAAGTGAACATTCGAAATTTTAGGTAAGTACTTGATTTTAAATGCCTACCAGAGTTATTAAAAGAACATATCTTCTTTCAACTTCGAGTATGGACAAAATTTCTTGGGAAGTCGACGGCTTCCAATATGTTCTTCGATATCATTATGTTCATCTGACAGGAGGAATAACGTGTTTTTTGTACATAGTCCTTTGATTTGTTTTTGTTCACTCTTACATCAGATATGATCTCTGCCCTTTTAAATCAATTGCAGCTCTTCTATAATCCTCTGAAATAGGTATAAAGCAAATTACTACAAATAAATACCTATCACAACTCGTATGTTGTAATCAAATCCAATGATTGTGATTTAAATAAACAAAAGCTTCTTAATATTGAAATAGATCGAACCTACCTTCTTGAAAATAAGATTTAAACACCCCGTAAAGTGTCAACTTTTCTGGGGGGGGTTTTCTCCTGTTTTTCAATGATCAGTCAAATTGTTTCCGTTTGAATGGTGACCACCAAGCTTCCTTTTCGTGGACCGAGACCATTACAAAGACCACCTCAGTTTTTTTTCCAAAAAATCGATACCTACAAACGCCGTAATTATTATAACTAATATAGGTGGTATGCTTAGTATAATATGTACAAAGGGATATACATTAAACATTAAACTTTAGTGTCTAAATATAAAATATCTGCAAATGACAGCAAAACTATGTGGTAGTTATATTGTATACAATAATTGTAAAATACGTACTGCAATGCAATTAATGTATACTTGGACTAATTAATAAATCACGGAAAAACAAAAAACAAAATGAAATCCATAGATTACATGAAATCAACATTTGACAGCAAAAGCATGACGTGTCTGCTAGAGTATGATGAGCATGCGCACTAATCTAAGGACCGTGGCGCGCATTTAAAAAATTCTACAAGGGGATTGTAATGACATGGAAAACGGAAATCTAAATATAAAAAATAAAATATAATTAAATAACCATTCTAAGTCTGAACCTGCTTAAGAAATGCCGATAGTTACCGAGATAGTTACTAATTAATTGAACACAGTACATAAATTAAAAACGGATTATTATTCATTATTATTTAATATTTCATTCGCTATTATTTAATATTTCATATTCATTATTATTTAATATTCGATCATAAATCTAAAGTCTGGATTCAAAATTTAAAACATATTTCATATATACAATATTGACGAACGATTTAAAATTTATAAAACGTCATACACCACACAGGGGATGATTATAAATGTACTTAAACCAGATCTATATAGATAGAGCAACATCATAATTATTTTTGTAGGTAGGTAGATAGGTACTATAAAACTAGCATTGCTGTCTCATCAGTTGTGATGCAGGTTTATTTTTATTAGTTCAAAAATCGAACCAGCGTTCGAGTTAAAAGTGCTGAACTTTTGATGATATTACTATCGACGCGGCGCTCGGGCGATGCAAATATTTCTACAAAAAATATACCTGTATTATACAGATAAAATCATTGACGAATGTCCATAGGATGTACATGAACACGTATACGAAGAACGTTCCCTGATAAGTGTACACAGTATATGCGACTGTGAACATAAACTTTTCTGTATATTCCATTTATATCGTATGTATAATCATATTGTATATGTGAAAATATTATTTATATGGGAATGTTGAGGGAACATACATGGCAAGTACAGAATGCAATTAGAACATTGGGAATGCAAAATGTACATTCGTGGAACAATAAATGCTATCTGGGAAGTAGGTGTAGTTAAGACCGAAGTCAGTCAGATCAAAGGAAAGACGAGTGGAAGTGGAGCGACTTAAACGGTAATTAAGAGAGAAAGGAGGCCAGCTAGTAACATCATCGGGTCCTCGATTAAAACCTCCCTCCTTTGATGGCCAAAGCTCATGGACAACCTACAAGAGACAATTCGAGGCAGCAGCATCTGCGAATAACTGGGATAACGAGGAAAAGGCTATGGCCTTAGTTCTAGCGCTAAGAGGCCAAGCCTCAGAATTACTTCAGACCATTCCAGTGGAGAAACAGAGAGACTTTAAAGTCTTGAAAGCTGCATTAGACTTGAGGTATGGCGATCAACACCTTGCCCAATTATACCAGACTCAGCTGAAATCCCGGATGCAAAAAGCTGGGGAAAGTTTACAAGAATTTGAAGCTGCGATAGAGAGACTGGCATACCTGGCATATCCAAGTGCTCCAAGAGAATTCCAAGAACAATTAGCCGTCGGGGCCTTCTTAGATGGCATAAGGGCCGAAGAGATTAGGCGAGTTTTGAGGCTAACGAGACATCAAAGTATCAGTGAGGCTTTAGTGCGTGCCCTTGAAGTGGAGGCTGCCTTTAAAGTCACCCCGCGGTCAGAAGTGCGTGCTGTGGAAGTTGGAGAGGCACATTCAGACAAAAAGAACGGTGACTCTATGGGCATGAATGAAATGTTCAGTAAACTGTTGGCTAAACTGGATTCTCTGGGAGAACAGGTTAAGCAACTAAACGGTGGAAAGCCAAGTCAGGGTGGAGGTATCCGATGCTATCAGTGCGGCAAATTAGGGCATATTAAGAGAGATTGTCAACAGTGGAACCCTGAGGTTGTACATGCCACTGGAGCAGTGCTGGCTGGTGAAGATGATGCCCCCAGGGAAATAAAGGTTTGCCAACTTCGAAGAATCTCGAGGAGTCTACCATTACCAGTAGGGATTGCAATTTACCGGAAGTTTTAATAACCGGTAAATCGGTAAATAAAAATGTAAATAACCGGTTAACCGGTATTTACCGGTAATTTTTAGAATGAATTAGGGTGGCGAAAATGGCAATTGTCTTTTTCCATGTACAAAATTACCTAAATTTAATAAAAAATATTTTTATACACGTATAATTAATATAATTAGGCTTTGAGAAACATATTTTTTCCAAATTGAAATTCGCTTACAGTCGATTGAAAAAATTATACAGTTTTGCGAAAGACATATCTAGAGAGTGTAAATCAAAATTGTGATTCACTCGTATTATCTTTAATTGATTATGGTGATGTATATGGAAAGTTATTATCGGCGACAGCAAAAAAGAAAATTCAAAAACTTCAAAATTCATGTATGCGTTATATTTACAGTATCCCATATAGACAACATATATCACCACATCTAAATAAACCTAGCATATTAAACATGGAAAACCGCAGACGTTTACGCATGCTCGCACTTATTTGGCGAATAATTCATAATGACGAACCTCAGTACTTAAGAAATAAGTTAATTTCACGAGATCACTTGCATAATACAAGATATATACAAAATTTTTTGGTGCCTCAGCATGAAACTGCGATTTTTCAAAGATCATTTACGTATTTTGCATCTCATCTTTGGAATGAACTCCCAAATGAATATAAACAATATAAATCAAAATTTTGGCCGATCAGAAGCAGCAGACTTGATGCTGCGTTGTGGATGCGCGTATATTTCTTTTTATTTTTCCGAACCTTTTTGCTTCGCTTCGCGGAGTCTGCCCGTTCCCCTTGTCTGCTCGTATGTCTGAGTGCTGCTCTTGTTATTATTGTTATTATTATTATAAAATATAACATTTGTTAGATTATTACAATTCATTACTGAATATTAACAAATAAAATAATTATTATTTTTTTCTTGAAATTTTAGATTTATATGTATTAATATTTTTCTATAATCTTTTTATAATCTTAGATTTAGGTTATTTGTATTTGGGCAAATGGAAGAAGAGCTCTACAGTTCAATTTGTACCATTTTTACTTTGAGTAAAATAAATGTATTATTATTATTATAATGAACAAACAAAAGGTTTTTTTATCAAAAGGAAAAAATATAAATGAAATAAATTTAAATAAATAATTATTCTGTAAATAACAAACGTTACAAACATAAACTCAAATAGGGCATTTACTGAATACCTAATCTAAAAATAGAATATTTTTTAAAAATAGCACGTTAAAAGGGCTAGTTTTTCAAAGCTGTATCTGTTAGTCGTCTGATATTTGTACATAGAATACCAACAACTGAAAATGCCCTTCCTCTATCGATATTGGTAGGTCGAAAAGTTAATAAGAATTGGTAATAATATTTTTCTAAATGTTTTCCACGGATATTCTAGGCTGTGAAATATTCAATTTCCTGTCGCAAGATATTGTCAATGTCTCTCTTACTTGTATCTCTTAGGGCTTGGTGTTTGGGTTTTACTTTTTATAATATTATTTATTTATTGCTAAAAGTGCTCAGTGTTGGGACAGTCACTCTATATTTAGTGAATACTAGTCACTGACATAAATAGAAACGTTGAATACGCGATATATCGTAAGTTCAGAATTTACCGAAATAACCGGTAAAAAAATTAAAATAACCGGTAATTATCGTCATGTGTTTTTTCTTCTGTTTACCGGTTAACCGGTAATGCAATCCCTAATTACCAGGCTGTGTAAATGAAAGTAAAGAAATTCCAGAGAATTGGACACGGGAAGCTTTAAGACAAGAGCAACTGGATGATGCAGCCATTGGACCTATGCTGAAAGCAGTAGAAAAAGGAATACGCCCAGAGTGGAAGGATGTTTCAGACAAAGGAGTGGGGCTGAAGGCTTTATGGTCACAATGGGGTTCACTACACGTCGTAGACGGGCTGTTGAGAAGAACATGGGAAAGCTCGGATGGGAAGCAGGTTGCCATGCGTCTAGTGATTCTCAGGTGTCGTGTACCAGAAGTACTCCAGAAAGCGCACAATGAAACATCCGGCGGACACCTTGGAGTAAACAAGACGCTGAGTAAAGTACGAGAACGATTCTATTGGGTCAATAGTCGCCAGGATGTGGAGGCTTGGTGTCGCAAATGCAAGAGTTGTGCTGCCAATAAGGAACCACTATCTGAGAGCAACTATGTGAATGAAAGTCGAAAACAGCCAAAGAATGACCGAGAACAGATTACCAAAACTAGTAACCGAATGAAGGCTCGTTATGATCGGAATGCCAGTACAGGAGGATTCAAGGTGGGAGATCGGGTCTGGCTGTACAACCCACAGCGGAAAGAATGGAAGTCCCCGAAGCTTCAACCACCTTGGGAAGGACCGTATTCAGTCATTACCCGAATTAATGATGTCTATCGGATTCAACGAAGTAAAAAGTCCAAGATGAAGATCGTACACTTGGATAGACTGGCGAAGTATGTGAAAGAAACTGAATTGCCTGACCGGGACGTTCAGGCTTAAGGAGGGGGCAGTGTAATATGTTGCAACCCCTCAAGATTTAAGGTTATGTTGGTTGCACTGAAAAGTAGGCACAGAATTCAGTAGTTCGGATGTCTGAATGTGGAAAGAACTTACTAGAGTGATGACATATCTATTCTGGAACTGTCTAGAGTATGGTGACGTCATCAGAGAAGCTTCTAGATCTGTCATCTTTAGGTATATAAGGCATGGAGTAAACCAAAAAGAAGAAGCTAGTGCAGTACTAATTGTCAGTTGAAATGGTCAGAGAGTAAACACAGTGATAAAGTTCAGTTTAGATAGCTAGAGTAGTAAGATCAGAACAGAAGAGAGTAAAGTGATCAAGTAGTACACAGTGTGTTATTAGCCAAGTAGTTATTGTTATTGTTGTAATTAAGTAAGTTAATAAATTAGTGTTTAGTGTTACCCTGGTTGTTATAATTTCCGAATCCACGATACAGGGTGTTTACAATATTTTCAAATGTAACCATTTACTTTAGTATCCGATGCAGGAACTCTCTCACAACGTTTTGCTCTTTTGATGAATTTTCTATTTCGCTTTACAATTGATCCGTTTTTTACTTTTACTTGATACGATCTAATCCCTACTTTTTTTACAATTTCGGCATCTTCCCATATTCCTTTCGGTTTCATTTGTACTTTGACTAGAGTCCCGTTTTCTAGTTGATCTAAAAGTCTAGTCCTTGTTTTGTCAAAATATTTTTGTTGTTCTTTTTGTCTTTTTGTGATACTTTCATTAAATCTACGTTTGTTAAAGCATTTTTGTTGAAATTTTTGATATGATTGTGGTAAAATTGATCTTAAATTTCTGTTCATTAGAGCATCCGCTGGAGAGTTTTCCCCATCTAGTGGCGTATTTCTATATTCCATTAAAGCCAAGTATGGATCTTTTTTATCCATAAAACATTTTTTTAATATACCTTTAATTGTTTGTATTGTTCTTTTCACTTGTCCGTTGGACAGTGGGTATCTAGGTGAAGAAGTGATATGTTGAAAATCCCAGTCTTTAGAAAAATTTTTAAATTCTAAACTTGAAAATTCTGGGCCACAATCAGATATAATAATTTTTGGAATACCAAAACGAGAAAAGATTGCTTTAAGTTTATGAATTACATTAAAACTTGTCAGATCTTTACTTAAATTAACGACTTCTACAAATTTAGAATAATAGTCTACAATCAGAAGATATGATTGGTTGTACAGGTGAAAAATGTCTACGCCTACCTTACACCAAGGTACCCTCACAATGTCATGCGGAATCATAGGCTCTGGGCTCTGTGAATTTTGAAATGTCTGGTACACGTGGCATGACTGAACTTTATCCTCTATTTGTTTCCTCATACCCGGCCAGTAGAATGATAAATTAGCCTTCTCTATACATTGTTTTACCCCTAGATGACTGTAATGAAGTTTTTCTAAGATTTCTTTCCGTAAGGCTCTAGGCACTATTAAATTTTGGCCTTTAAACAAAAGATCGTCTACCTCTGTGATTTCTGATCTAAATTTATAATAAAATTTTACTTCTTTTGTACAATTCTTTATTTTATCTGGCCACCCATTTCTTATAGTTGTTTTTAGAATAGATAATTCTGGGTCTGCTTGAATGAGACTTTTTATTTGACGTTTTTTTTCCTCCGTTACATTTATGTTCATCATGATAAGACAAATTTGTGCCTCTATTTCTAAATCTATGTTCTCATCGAACGATTCATTCTTGCTATAAGCTCTACTTAAAGTATCTGCCAATATTAATTTTTTTCCCGGCTTGTACACTAATTTAAAATCGTATTTTCTTAACTGAATCAATATTCTTTGTAATCTAGGTGAACACAGATGTAACGGTTTGTCAATAATAGAGATTAAAGGCTTGTGGTCTGTCTCAACAGTGAATTTTTTTCTGTAAACGTACTGGGAGAACCTAGTTACTCCGAACCAACACGCTAATAATTCTTTCTCAATTTGCGAGTACCTAGACTGAACTTCCGTCAGTGCTCTAGAAGCGTGAGCACAAGGCCTTTGATCCTGTACTAAGACCGCTGCCATACCATTTTGGGAAGAATCTACAGAAATAGTTGTGTTTTCGTGAATATTGAAAAATTTCAAGCATGGACTTTTAGCTAAGATTTCTTTTAAGTCATTGAAAGTTTTTTCCAATCCGGCATTCCATTCAAATATTACGTTTTTTTTTAATAACTCCCTAAATGGTGCCGTTTTTTCTGCTAAATTGCTAATAAATTTACCTACATACGTAACCACGCCTAAAAATCTACGTACATCCTTGACAGATTTAGGACTTGGCATATCTTTTAATGCTTGAATTTTTGAATCATTAGGTTTTATACCCTTGCTATTAATTTTATGACCCATATATTTTATTTCCGGTACTAAAATTTTATATTTCTGTTTATTAAACCGTAAATTGTATTTCGCTGCTTTTTCAAACACTTTCTCTAACCTCTCGTTATGTTCCCTAACTGTTTTACCATATATTATAATATCGTCAATGTATACCTCACAACCCTCTATATTTCCAAATATTTCAGACATTCTCTCCTGGAATACTTCTGGAGCACTTACAAGTCCATATGGAAGTCTCTGATAGCGGTATCTTCCAAATGGAGTTGCGAATGTGCATAGTTTTGAGCTTTCCGAGTCTAACTTTATTTGCAAGAAACCTTGGGTTGCATCTAGAGTACTAAAAAACATTGCGCCATCCATTTTAGATGTTATTTCCTCTAGCGTTGGAATTTGAAAATAATGACATCTAATATTTTTATTTAATTCATTAGGGTCGAGGCAAATTCTTAAGGAATTATCAGCTTTTTTTACAATTACCATGTGATTAACCCATTCAGCACTGTCACTTGCTTTTTCTATTAATTTATCTCTTTCCAGTTGTTCTAAAGCTTCTTTTAACTTATCCCATATAGCGAATGGTATTTTTCTAGCTGGGTAAACTACTGGTACAGCATTAGCTTTAAGTTCAATATGACATTCTTTCTCTAAACAACCGATTCCTTTGAACAGGAAATCATATTTATCTAAAATGTCTTTTACATTAGTAGATTCACTGCTGAGGCCATTTTCTACCACCTTTATTTTTTTAATAAGATCTAACTCGACACAGCCCTTTAAACCCAAAATCGGAATACTCTCAATGTTAACTACATAAAACAAAAGATTGCCCTCTCTATTTTTTGACTTGCAATTTATAAAACATTGGCCAACTACTGGCAAGTTGTGTTTAGTATATGAGGTTAATTTTGCATTAGTTTTTTGAATTTTTAAAAAATCAAAGTTTATCTTTCTAAGGAAACTTACAGGGATAACGTTCGCCATCGCACCAATGTCCATTTTGAACTTGATGAGGTGATTATCAACCTCCAGGTCCGTCACCCAAGAATCCTCAGACATTCCTCCGATCGTTTTGATATAAGGTGGCTCTCTCCTTCCTTCTGCACTATCAATGCTACCTATGAAAACAAAATCATTTTGAATTTCCTCATTATGATCATTTTGATCTAGACAATGAATATATTTTTTTTATGCCTTAAATTGCTATTAAAATTGTTAAATGAATTTATTCTAGATACATTTTTGTTAATTTTACAACAATTAGCGAAATGATTATTGATACCACATTTTCTGCACTTGCTACCATATGCTGGGCACTGTCCAAATTGATGACGTTTCCCACATTTCTGGCACTGCGCCTGATATTGCTGCTCACTTCTTGGCTGACTCCTCGTTGAGATATGTTTTTCTGATGACTGCGCTGGTGTTGTGGGTGTTTCCCAAGTCTCGACCAAACTGCATCGACCTCCGTTGTTCCTGTATCTAAACCATTGGTTATTTGTCGATTATGTTCTCTGGTGTTCTCAGTATTGATGCATATTCTGACAGCATCGTCAAGCGATTGTACATCTTCTTGGAGCAACTTCTCTCTGATTTTTTCTGACTTTAATCCACAGACTAATATATCCTTTACTAATGACTCTAAGATCTTTAAATTCGCATGACAACGAAAGATTTTTTAGATCAGTTATAAACTGTTCCACTGATTGACCCTCTTTTTGCTTATAGGTAAAGAATTTATGTATCTCAAATGTTAAGTTCTTTTTTGGATTGAAATGATCGTCAAACTTTTTCAATAAAATATCTAGCGTTTCTTCTTGACCCTCTGCCAATGCAAACGAATTATAAATTCTAATACCTTCATCGCCAATTAAAGTTAACAGCTGAGCACATTTTGTTGTCTCCTCCTTTTTCGATATTTCTGTAGCTTTCAAATAGGTAACAAAACGTTGCTTCCATTTTTCTGATAAATTGACACACATGGACATGGGTGGAATTCCTCGAAAATCCAATATTTCTGTCCGTCGACTATTATAATCGATATTATTTAATTATAGATTCTTCTAATCTCGTCAATTTTCTATATAATCTCCTTCAACTGTGCTTTTCACAATTTTTGAACTCGTTTTTCGAATATGGCGGAATTTTTTGTATGCATTCTAACCTAACTTTACCGACTGCGCCATGTGTTATGTCAAGGTTGGTAGACTTTAAGGAGGCCTAATAACCACGAACTTCATAAATTAAACTGGACCTCACATACCCAGTAAACATTAATGTAACTTTACCTCTCTGAGAGGTAAGATTAATAGAACATTTTTATATAAAATATTTTACATAATTTTACATAGCATATATGTAAAATAATATAATATTTAAGTCAACATATTAACTTAATTACTTATACACAAGTTTACATATTTGCTACATAATTTTACTTAAAAATGTTTACCTACTTCATTTTACGACATGGAACGCGTAACGCGTTACGCTCACGCAGCACGCCAGTGTAAAATAATGTAAAATCTAACGTTTGTGTTTTTTGATCATTTTTGTGAAAAATTGTGGATGATTGCTTTTAATAACTTCGATGCAGAACTGTGAACCGTAAAGCATTGTGACTTTTTTAAATATTATTTTATTTGGACGTTTTATTAGTGTTGAGGTTAGGTGCAAACATAAACATATGCCCTCTTGTTTGCGAATTTGGTGTACATACCTATGTTGGGGTGCACCATTTTCCAGTGAATGACCCAAAAGTAAGTTTGTGTTGTACCGTTTTTATGAAGATATTTATTTAAATGAAACGTAATCTTTTTATAGGTTAGAATTATTTCACGGGCAATCGTTATTCTCGACAGACAATTATATCATTACATGAATTTTGTTACCTACACAAAAGCTGTAAGTATGTTGGTGCTATTCCCGCATTGTTAAGTTCAACTGAATCCAGCGTAAGAAGTTGTAATTCAAGGAAATCCAGACCTTAATAGTGACCAAAAGCTTTTGCGAAGTACTATGCATAGATATGGTTATTGTTTACCGACATCTTATAGCACCTACTTTGTGTTCGTTATTGTATTGTACATATATTTCAAAGTTTTGTATGTGTAAAGTAGGCTAATATTTTCCTGCAATTTTTCTTTTGTTCAAAATTGGCTTCAGCACGTCAAAATACTTCAGAAAAATTAGATCAGAACCTTAGGACAAAACCATTGCCCCTTTTTAGGGTATAACAGGGGTGGTAACCAAAAACTGATCAATTTTTTTTTAATATCAGAATCGATTTCAACATGTTAAAAAACAGGATTAGATGGTTCTGATCAAAAGCGCAGCCCTTTTTTTGTTGTTGTCTTGTGATTAATGATATTGCTTGTATCGCCATTAAAAAAATTAATTTGATCATTATAAAACTACGAAGAAAACTAGAATTGTCTGAACCTTTATGGTTAACTTTGTTGCCATAAATTAAGAAAATTAAGATTTGTCATTATAAAAAATATGCTTCTGGTAGAATTAAATCATCTTGGTAATGGACCCGCACATTTTCTAATGTCAAATGGCTCTCGGTGAATGTAACAGTATAATATAATTTAATATTTATACAAAAAAAGCTTAAGAAACAGTAACAAGTTCGAAAATTGAATCGTTGATTGTTTACTTTTCAGTGGTGTTAATTAACAATTTGTTTATATGACTGTTAAAGAAACTACTTTTATCATGGGATCACAAGATTGATGCACTCGTCTACAACTTATGCATGAAAAAAGTACTGCTTTACACACTTTTGTTGCATAAATACGTAGGTATTTTAAAATTATTTAAAACAATTTTTTGGCAATTATTTAACAAATGCATTTTTTTCACGCTTCACGGCTCCCAATTGGCGTAGAAAACCCCGTTTTTTAAAATTGTTTCGTTTTTGTGATCTTTTGAAGCATTCTAATAATTTTTAATTGTTTAATTCTGAGAAAAAAAATTCTTTATAAAAAATTTAAACTGATTTTAAATAGTTTTAAAAAATTGTGTTAACACCACTGAAGAGTAGGAGTAAAATCTACATTCTAAAACAAATTGTTCTATGACTTGATGCACTTAAACAGTCAACGGTTCAATTTTCGACTTTGTTATTGTTTTTTTGGCGTTGTTATAAACATTTCCACTTAAAATTTGGTGTGATGATTTAATGGGCTTATTTATCATATTTTTCTATTACATTTTGCAAAAAAATCTCTTAATTTTAGAGCGAAATTCAAAAAACCACTCCTAGTTGCATTTTCATTCCCCTTTTTTTCGGCAGTTATATGCTGCATACTCTTATGTTGAAATACTCCAATAGTCCCCAAATCACCATCTCTGGCAGATTAGACAAATCTGATTTTAAATAGCTGGGTTTTAACAGTGTAAACTCAACTTTGAGGCAGACTTTCGGATTGAATGACAGCACTTTGAGCACATCGGTTCATGTTTAAAGCAGTATACTTCTGAAACTTATCGGATCAACCTCAAATTTTCCATTCCATTAGAAGCGTGTTTTCATAAAGTTTTGTTAAAATATATACATTATTATTTAAGCTATCATAAATTGTTTAATAACTTAACAAATTGATCAAAATAATTTACATCTAGTTTTCTTCACAATTTAGTAAAGGGATACAAGCTATATACCAGATTTACTACACTATATAGGGTGCGCCACTTAAAACTCCCCAGACTTGTAACTTTTTTATTTTCGAAGCGATGACCATGTTGGGTACATCAACTTGTAGACATTTTTAAAGCATTTAAATATCCATACAGAGTGATTAATTTTTTTTTGAATGGTTAAGAAAGGAAACTTAATTTCTTTGAATATTTTTTTACCTCACCCTGTACTTGGACTGTGTTATTGTTTTCTTATAAAGGTTTTAATAAGCTTCAATTTATGTTATTAAAATAAAAAAACTTAAAAAATAAAAAATTTGCAATTTCCTACTTAGTACATTTTAATATAAGTTAGTTTTAAAAATCTTTTTTTAAAATTTTTTGTTACTGTTTTATTACGCTGAATATTGTTTGTGATATGTCTTTTATAGATAAAGCATAAAATTATTATTTACATTCCTTTCAAAGTAATTTAAAAAAAAAATCAGTTTGGAGTGTTTTTAATTCCTTTCTCTAAAACCAAAAAGAATTTCGAATATGACGTAATAATATAAATTGAAGCTAATTAAAACCTTTATAAGAAAACATTAACGCAGTTCATGTACAGGGTGACGTAAAAAAATATTCAAGGAAATTAAGATTTCTTTCTTAACAATTTTTTCAAAAATTTTTTTTTTAAATGCTTTAAAGATATCTACAATTTGATGTGCCTTAAAAAATAAGAAACATACAAGCCTGGGGAGTTTTAAATGAAATAGACTAATATTTCAATTATTTTCACAGGTTGTGTAACTGATGTTCAAGTAGCAAATGTCAGAGTGACGAAGGCTGACCAAAGAACGAGTACAATCAGAAACGACCCGAGAAATGCTTAACCCTTATTGTAGATACTTAGTTAACTTGAATATAGATTAGTTACACAAAATACACTAGTATTAATCTCTCCTAAATCAACAGTTAATAAAATAAATTAAATGAAATTTGAGCTTTACTAGGAATGCAAGGCAAGGTAGGTAGGTGGGTATACATCATTGGAGAAGAAAAAATATCGCATAGCTGCTTTCTAAAGAACATATAGATGACAACGTCGAGGACAACGCCTAATGCCTGGTTTACCTACTGGGATATGCAGAGATTAAGATGGAATTGAAACTTTGTTGATACTAATTAACTTAGTTTAAACTGTCATTCAATTCGAGAATCTTTCTTAAGCTAATATATGTTTACAAATCAGACAACCATATCTTGCATTATATACTTTTTATCTCTTTTTGATGTAGCATGTATTTGTTTTATATACCTACCATAATGTTCAAAATAGCACCCTATAGTACTTTTTAAATATTGATACTATAGAGAACTGGATTCTTGGAGTTATATATGGAGTTATATATCAATATAAATTCCTCATGAATTGTCCAGAAAAATTGATATTCTTTAGGAAATAACTGGAGGAGACATCAACTTTTATTTTTAAGTAGAATACCTCTGAACATTTTTAGAAAGTTAGATAGTTTTATATTTTAAATATAACCATTTTTTACAAAAAAATTTTCATTCAAAATATAAAACTACTCGGCTCTCTAAATAAGGTATCCGACTTAAAAATAAACCTTGGTGTCAACTTCGGTAATTTTCTAAAGAAATATATTTTTCTGTATAACTTATAAGGAACTTTATTAATATATCTAACTTTAAAAATCCAATTGTGTAGTACCAATATTTAAAAAGTGCTGGGATATGCTATTTTGAACATACAGTAAGTAGATAAAATATATACATGCTACATCATAAAGAGATAAAATTAGTTACGTATGCTTTACATAGCAAGTGGTTGAATATACATATACTCTACGTCATTTGTTCCATACCGTGAGGTCACAGTGTTACCTCTTCACTATGTAAAAATCATATGCACATGTTGCTGACATTTCGCAGAGTATGCACATATGATTATGCGTCACATTTTACATAGCACGTTACTTCTGCGAAACTTAGTTTACGTAGCATTTACGTATATGCTATATATTTATGTTTGCTGGGTAAGATCCAAACCATGGAGGTAAAATATAAATAAGGAGTAGCTATAAAGCTTATATCCTACAGTGAGAAACGGCCGCAGAAGGCGTGGCTTGTGATCACACTGTCATGAACGGCTCGCCAGGTCCTGATTTAAAAAAAAGTTTATACAGCATTTGAGTAGATACTTGTTAGTTGACTTTACACATTGACACTACCATATATCAAGCCAGTAGAGTAATGAATGAGATGACGGTTTTACATTTCAAGCAAATATACTTTAATATAATCTAAAATACAATCTAAAATAAACAGAAAATAGTTTCAACATATCTTTCGAGTACAGACCTGTTTTAACCTATGAAAAGTGATTCCGAAACATTTCTTCTTATCGATACTACTTTGATTTGTACAGCTACTTGGCGGACACGAAATCATATGCTATGAAGAAAAACACTATTTTTTATCAAAAACATTTATTTTATAACAATATTAAACCAAGATACATGTCGCGTTTTGTTGACGTTTCGATCATACTAAAAGGAGGAATGTGCTGCCACATTCTGCTTCTTATGGCGACTCCTTACTTATTTAACCTCCTTGGTCCAAACTTTGACACCCCCCATGATGGCCGCCATGATAGGTTTTCAGATCCGTCTTTCAGAATTTTTGCCCAAAGTCAGGGACGGATTGAAAACGTTTTCATTATTTACCAATAAGTTGAATTGGAGAAATGAACGTTTTTTTGCGAATTTTCAGTTTGGTAAAAAAGTCTCTTCATATAACAAATATAATCTTATTTAAATATAATTAAAATACACGTTTTCATTGTAATACAGAAAACTCAATTAGGTTCATGACAATAAAATGGAATTTATCAACTAAAAATAATATTTTACGTCTCTTGGGATATATCATTGTGTAATATTGTTTTAATGATTTATTGATGTTTTTCTTTTTTATCTATTTATTTAACGTCGGCCTATTTCCGCTACCAGGGCCTATCACCGATGCCAGGAAACGACCTATCCCCAACCTGAAAATTTTGCCGAACCTCTTCTCGAAAGAAGACTACGGATCTCTTATTTGCCTAACATTTAATAAACAAGGGATTGCCTGCTTTACCCTCCGAAGGATGATATATGCACTACGTAATCCTCATTTTGAAATTACATAGCTTCCGCATTTACACTGATATACAAGCCGGTAGAAGATGGATTTCACCCATCGAAGTACTAACCACACTGCACGTTGCTTCACTGGAGTATCGAGATACATACAGAGTGAAGATGCATCTACGCTCGCCCTTATTGATGTTTAAATATGATTAATTTACTTAATGTTTTTCGAATGTTTTCACCAGAAGCAATGGACCAAAATAGTGTGACGTTTCACTCCCACTCTAACTATTCCATCCTATTTCTCACATCGACGTTATCGCCACTGTACATAAGACCCTGGTTAAAATTAAATTTGAAATTTCAGAAAATCTGTGAATATTTAACTATTGAATTATCATCCTAATGTTTTAACTTTAAAAGCTGCTCCTTCTTGTAATAATACTGTAATTTTTAAGTCCTCTTGAAATTTTTTCAGAAATTAATTGTTTATTGCGCACGCGTAATACGTATGTCGGGCATCTTTTACAAATCTCGGTCGGGCATTACTCCATCTTCTTATTTTTATTTGTTTTCCTGTTTGAAGTTTAAGGTTATGTATAGTGGATTATTTCTTTTATAACTTTCAAGGATTTTACAGTATTTAAAGTGTTTTTAATCATAAATGGTCCAAAATTTACATTTTTCTGCGATTGCTCAATTTTCTAAGTATAACAAACATTCATGGTCAAGGCAGAAAGTTCTGTTGAAGCGCGAAGCGGGCCGCATGAAAGGAATGATTATGATCCTGAATATTCCTGAAGTACTGATTGTTAAGGGAGAAGTTCATGCCGGTATGAGAAATAGAATCTATAAAGTAGTAGGTGTGCTTTTTTAAAAAATAAATATATTTTTCTTTAAATGTAATTAATTGTTTTCAGATATTTTTGAATAACGATAAAAATATAATCGATGCAGACCCTGTCAAAAAAATCTCATCAATCCGTATTGAAAATTATCAAAAATTAATAAGTATCTATGAGAACCTATATGGTCAATAAGTTTCTATAAGAGTTAGGTAAAGTTGCTGTTGAAATTGTTATCAGTTTATATCCGAATTGACCAGCAAAATGAGTCAAGCCATATCCATTTGTAAATCCAAACATTTACTTATACCATATCAATGAGAATTTATGAGCACAGTATCTAATGTAATTCGTGCGGCTTTCCGTGATTAAAAGACAAGTGTTTCTTTAAGAAACGAGCTGCATTAGGTTAGAACAGTTTTGATTTCCAATTGAAGATTACAAATTATAATGTTTGAATAGGGATTTATGAGATCAGTTTCTATGAGTATTAATGTTTTTTTTCAGTAATATATTAAATGTGTTTTCATTTGTTTGAATGGGTAAAAAGAAAGGTCAGTTTTCAACTGCAATTACAAATACAAGTTTAATCGCTTCGAAGGGGTTATATGCGATCGATTTCTAAAAGTATTTATGCTGTTTTCCGAATATAGTTATGATGAGGTTTAATCAGTAACAAATTGTTAACTACTTGTTATGATATGGTCGGAAATTCCAAGTACACATTTAGAATTCCTTCAAGAGGATTGATGAGAGCAGTTTCTACAAGTATCTATTTGTTGTTCCTATAGTAAATTATATAAGTCTTTATCAGTACAGATTCGGATCTTTAAATTAGATATGAAAATTATATCAGAATAAAGCAACCAAATATTTTAAACAGTATCTATTTGTAAATCCACACATTTACTTCTACTCAATGAGAATTTATGAGAACAGTATCTAATGTAAAACGTGCGCCTTTCCGTGGTTAAATGGCAAGAGTTTCTATAAGAAACGAGCTGCATTAGGTTAGAACAGTTTTGATTTGCAATTGAAGATTCAAAATTATAATGTTTGAATAGGGATTTATGAGATCAGTTTCTATGAGTATTAATGTTTTTTTTTCAGTAATATATTAAATGTGTTTTCATTTGTTTGAATGGGTAAAAAGAGTTTTCAACTGCAATTACAAATACAAGTTTAATCACTTCGAATGGGGTTATATGCGATCAATTTCTAACAGTATTTAAGCTGTTTTCCGAATATAACTGTGAAGAGGTTTAATCCGTAACAAATTGTTCCAGGTACATATTTAGTATTCCTTAAAGAGGATTGGTGAGAGCAGTTTCTACGAGTATTTATTTGTTGTTCCTACAGTAAATTATGTAAGTCTTTATCAGTATGCATTCGGATCTAATTTAAATACAAAAATCATATCAGAATGAAACCCCAAATATTTTAAACAGTGTCCACCTGTAAATCCAAACATTCAAAGATAATATTATAATGAGAATCCATCAGAACAGTATCTAATGTAACGTGTGCGGTTTTCCGTGGCTAAATTTTAAAATCATTTGCAATAAATAAGCTTTAACGGATTCGAACAGTTTTCATTTGCATTTCCAGATTAATAGTTTTAATTGTTAGGGATCTATGAGGTCAGTGTAACGTTTTTTTTTTCAATAAAATGTCTTTTTATTGGAAAAAAAAACATTACACAAAGACACTGATCTCATAGATCCCCATTTAACAATTAAAATTATTCATCTGGAATTGCAAATTAAAACTGTTCAAATCCGTTAAAGCTATTTATTAAAAATACTTTTAAAATTTAGCCACAAAAAGCCGCACACGTTACATTAGATACTGTTCTGATTGGTTCTCATTAAAATATATCTTTAAATGTTTGGATTTACAAGTGGATACTGTTTAAAATATTTGGTTGTGTCATTCTGATATAATTTTTGTATTTAAAGTAGATCCGAATGCATACTGATAAAGACAAATTTTTTATTGGAACAACAAATACATACTCATAGAAACTGCTATCATCAATCCTTTCCAAGGAATACTAAATATGTACCTGGAATTTCCAACCATATCGTAACATGTGGTGAACAATTTGTTACTGATCAAACCTCATCACAATTATATTCGGAAATCAGCATAAATACTGTTAGAAACTGATCGCATATAACCCCATTCGAAGTGATTAAACTTGTATTTGTAACTGCAGTTGAAAACTGACCTTTCTTTTTACCCATTCAAACAAATGAAAACACATTTAATATATTTATTACTGAAAAAAAAAAACATTAATACTCATAGAAACTGATCTCATAAATCCCTATTCAAACATTATAATTTGTAATCTTTAATTGCAAATCAAAACTGTTCTAACCTAATGCAGCTCGTTTCTTATAGAAACTCTTGCCATTTAACCACGGAGAGCCGCACGTTTTACATTAGATACTGTCCTCATAAATTCTCATTGATGTGGTATAAGTAAATGTCTGGATTTACAAATAGATACTGTTTAAAATATTTAGTTGCTTTATTCTGATATAATTTTCATATTTAAATTAGATCCGAATGCATACTGATAAAGACTTATATAATTTACTATTGGCACAACAAATACATACTCGTAGAAACTGCTATTATCAATCCTTTCGAAGTAATACTAAATATGTACCTGGAATTTCCACACGTAACATGTAGTGAACAATTTGTTACTGATCAAACCTCATCACAATTATATTCGGAAAACAGCATAAATACTGTTAGAAATTGATCGCATATAATCCCATTCGAAGTGGTTAAACTTGTATTTATAATTGCAGTTGAAAACTGACCTTTCTTTTTACCCATTCAAACAAATGAAAACACATTTAATATATTACTGAAAAAAAACATTAATACTCATAGAAACTGATCTCATAAATCCCTATTCAAACATTATAATTTGTAATCCTCAATTGCAAATCAAAACTGTTCTAACCTAATGCAGCTCGTTTCTTATAGAAACTCTTGCCATTTAACCACAGAAAGCCGCACGTTTTACATTAGATACTGTCCTCATAAATTCTCATTGAGATAGTATAAGTAAATGTCTGGATTTACAAATAGATACTGTTTAAAATATTTGGTTGCTTTATTCTGATATAATTTTCATATTTAAATTAGATCCGAATGCATACTGATAAAGACTTATATAATTTACTATTGGCACAACAAATACATACTCGTAGAAACTGCTATCAATCCTTTCGAAGTAATACTAAATATGTACCTGGAATTTCCGACCATATCGTAACGTGTAGTGAACAATTTGTTACTGATCAAACCTCATCACAATTATATTCGGAAAACAGCATAAATACTGTTAGAAATTGATCGCATATAACCCCATTCGAACTGATTAAATTTGTATTTGTAATTTCAGTTGAAAACTGACCTTTCTTTTTACCCATTCAAGCATATGAAAACACATTTAATATATTACTGAAAAAAAAACATTAATACTCATAGAAACTGATCTCATAAATCCCTATTCAAACATTATAATTTGTAATCTTTAATTGCAAATCAAAACTGTTCTAACCTAATGCAGCTCGTTTCTTATAGAAACTCTTGCCATTTAACCACGGAGAGCCGCACGTTTTACATTAGATACTGTCCTCATAAATTCTCATTGATGTGGTATAAGTAAATGTCTGGATTTACAAATAGATACTGTTTAAAATATTTAGTTGCTTTATTCTGATATAATTTTCATATTTAAATTAGATCCGAATGCATACTGATAAAGACTTATATAATTTACTATTGGCACAACAAATACATACTCGTAGAAACTGCTATTATCAATCCTTTCGAAGTAATACTAAATATGTACCTGGAATTTCCACACGTAACATGTAGTGAACAATTTGTTACTGATCAAACCTCATCACAATTATATTCGGAAAACAGCATAAATACTGTTAGAAATTGATCGCATATAATCCCATTCGAAGTGGTTAAACTTGTATTTATAATTGCAGTTGAAAACTGACCTTTCTTTTTACCCATTCAAACAAATGAAAACACATTTAATATATTACTGAAAAAAAACATTAATACTCATAGAAACTGATCTCATAAATCCCTATTCAAACATTATAATTTGTAATCCTCAATTGCAAATCAAAACTGTTCTAACCTAATGCAGCTCGTTTCTTATAGAAACTCTTGCCATTTAACCACAGAAAGCCGCACGTTTTACATTAGATACTGTCCTCATAAATTCTCATTGAGATAGTATAAGTAAATGTCTGGATTTACAAATAGATACTGTTTAAAATATTTGGTTGCTTTATTCTGATATAATTTTCATATTTAAATTAGATCCGAATGCATACTGATAAAGACTTATATAATTTACTATTGGCACAACAAATACATACTCGTAGAAACTGCTATCAATCCTTTCGAAGTAATACTAAATATGTACCTGGAATTTCCGACCATATCGTAACGTGTAGTGAACAATTTGTTACTGATCAAACCTCATCACAATTATATTCGGAAAACAGCATAAATACTGTTAGAAATTGATCGCATATAACCACATTCGAACTGATTAAATTTGTATTTGTAATTTCAGTTGAAAACTGACCTTTCTTTTTACCCATTCAAGCATATGAAAACACATTTAATATATTACTGAAAAAAAAACATTAATACTCATAGAAACTGATCTCATAAATCCCTATTCAAACATTATAATTTGTAATCTTCAATTGCAAATCAGAACTGTTCTAACCTAATGCAGCTCGTTTCTTATAGAAACACTTGCCATTTAACCACGGAAAGCCGTACGTTTTACATTAGATACTGTTCTCATAAATTCTCATTGAGATAGTATAAGTAAATGTAAAGACTTATATAATTTACTAGAGGAACAACAAATAGATACTCGTAGAAACTGCTCTCATCAATCCTTTTGAAGGAATACTAAATGTGTCCTTGGAATTTCCGACCATATCATAACAAGTAGTGAACAATTTGTTACTGATTAAACCTCATCACAATTATATTCGGAAAACAGCATAAATACTTTTGGAAATTAATCGCATATAACCCCATTCAAAGTGATTAAACTTGTATTTGTAATTGCAGTTGAAAACTGACCTTTCTTTTTACCCATTCAAACAAATGAAAACACATTTACTATATTACTGAAAAAAAACATTAATACTCATAGAAACTGATCTCATAAATCCCTATTCAAACATTATAATTAGTAATCTTCAATTGCGAGTCAAAACTGTCCTAACCTAATGCAGCTCGTTTCTTATAGAAACACTTGCCATTTAACCACGGAAAGCCGCACGTTTTACCTTAGATACTGTTCTCATAAATTCTCATTGATGTGGTATAAGTAAATGTTTGCTACTCCATTCTGGTAGAAACTGATAGAAATTTCAGCAGCAACTTTAACTCCAGGCTCCAGTAGAGGGAGCTGTATACGTGTCGCTAATTCATATCTAATCTAATGTGACCTAAGGAACTGACGTGTGTTTGTTAAATTAAAAGTAAAGTAGTCTCTTTCACTGCTAACTCATTCATTGCTTCTAGGCTAGAACAAGAACACCCGAGGAAATAAGGACTTTGCAGTATTTTGTGTTTACCACAATATTAGTATTTCTATTTGAAATATGCAATTTAAAACTGTACATTTGTCGGCATGCATATCCAAATTAATACTAATAAAAAAGCAAAATGGAAGTTTACAATAAAAATACATCTGTAAAATATACAATTGAAACTGTACATTTGTTGACATGTATATCCACATTAATACTAATAAAAAGACAATGTTGAAATTTACAATAAAAACATGTTGATAAATGGTGTGTTACATACGATAGATACTGGAGAAAGGACGGACTGGATATGATATTACTTATAGAAAAGTTTAGAATCTCTTTAAAGTTGTATCTGTAATTCCATATGTTTACAGATATAAGGGCAAGGGTGCATTTGCAGACACTAAACTGTAGATTTGTTGATGTATATTTCATATAAGTACTCATGAAAGGGCAACATGATAATTCCAAATAGCTCATTCGGAATTTAAATTAGATCCGAATGCATACTGATAAAGACTTATATAATTTACTATTGGCACAACAAATACATACTCGTAGAAACTGCTATCAATCCTTTCGAAGTAATACTAAATATGTACCTGGAATTTCCGACCATATCGTAACGTGTAGTGAACAATTTGTTACTGATCAAACCTCATCACAATTATATTCGGAAAACAGCATAAATACTGTTAGAAATTGATCGCATATAACCCCATTCGAACTGATTAAATTTGTATTTGTAATTTCAGTTGAAAACTGACCTTTCTTTTTACCCATTCAAGCATATGAAAACACATTTAATATATTACTGAAAAAAAAAACATTAATACTCATAGAAACTGATCTCATAAATCCCTATTCAAACATTATAATTTGTAATCTTCAATTGCAAATCAAAACTGTTCTAACCTAATGCAGCTCGTTTTTTATAGAAACACTTGCCATTTAACCACGGAAAGCCGTACGTTTTACATTAGATACTGTTCTCATAAATTCTCATTGAGATAGTATAAGTAAATGTAAAGACTTATATAATTTACTAGAGGAACAACAAATAGATACTCGTAGAAACTGCTCTCATCAATCCTTGTGAAGGAATACTAAATGTGTCCTTGGAATTTCCGACCATATCGTAACAAGTAGTGAACAATTTGTTACTGATTAAACCTCATCACAATTATATTCGGAAAACAGCATAAATACTTTTGGAAATTAATCGCATATAACCCCATTCAAAGTGATTAAACTTGTATTTGTAATTGCAGTTGAAAACTGACCTTTCTTTTTACCCATTCAAACAAATGAAAACACATTTACTATATCACTGAAAAAAAACATTAATACTCATAGAAACTGATCTCATAAATCTCTATTCAAACATTATAATTAGTAATCTTCAATTGCAAGTCAAAACTGTCCTAACCTAATGCAGCTCGTTTCTTATAGAAACACTTGCCATTTAACCACGGAAAGCCGCACGTTTTACCTTAGATACTGTTCTCATAAATTCTCATTGATGTGGTATAAGTAAATGTTTGCTGCTCCATTCTGGTAGAAACTGATAGAAATTTCAGCAGCAACTTTAACTCCAGGCTCCAGTAGAGGGAGCTGTATACGTGTCGCTAATTCATATCTAATCTAATGTGACCTAAGGAACTGACGTGTGTTTGTTAAATTAAAAGTAAAGTAGTCTCTTTCACTGCTAACTCATTCATTGCTTCTAGGCTAGAACAAGAACACCCGAGGAAATAAGGACTTTGCAGTATTTTGTGTTTACCACAATATTAGTATTTCTATTTGAAATATGCAATTTAAAACTGTACATTTGTCGGCATGCATATCCAAATTAATACTAATAAAAAAGCAAAATGGAAGTTTACAATAAAAATACATCTGTAAAATATACAATTGAAACTGTACATTTGTTGACATGTATATCCACATTAATACTAATAAAAAGACAATGTTGAAATTTACAATAAAAACATGTTGATAAATGGTGTGTTACATACGATAGATACTGGAGAAAGGACGGACTGGATATGATATTACTTATAGAAAAGTTTAGAATCTCTTTAAAGTTGTATCTGTAATTCCATATGTTTACAGATATAAGGGCAAGGGTGCATTTGCAGACACTAAACTGTAGATTTGTTGATGTATATTTCATATAAGTACTCATGAAAGGGCAACATGATAATTCCAAATAGCTCATTCGGAATTACTGTTCCATAACCGATTTAAAACTTAATAAAACAGATAAATTCCTGTCTGTATAATACTAATATAACTTATAGGAACGATAAAACCGCATCCCTTTTTTTATAAGTTTCTATGTGGAATTTTTGGCAGGGGAATGTACTTGTCCAAGGGAATTATGGTTATGCCATCATATGGCTGCTCTGGCTCTCTTTGCACACTATAATATTTCTGTAAGAGTACGAACATGCCAAAGATGCTACGCAGCTATAGAACTTCAGGCCGCAGTTTCAGTCGATGCATTAAAGCCATCAATTTGTACTAGAAGCAGTTCACCCTGCTAGCATCGACGGTATGTGCGGTTATATTTACATGTATAGATTTGTTTTACACATTGATGCATCTACTGAATTTGCCGTCTGAACTTCTATATAGCTGCGTATTAACTTCGGCATGTTCGTGCCGTAACAAATGAAGCGTGCTCATGGAATATGTCGTATTTACTAGACAGTTCAATTTTAAACTATTTTAATCATATATATATATTTAATAGAAATAAGTTCTGAATAAATGATACAATATGTAATTTCTTTATTTATTTGCGTTTCTAAGTGAAAATACTTACAAATAAACATTTAAACACGAGGTTAGAGGCAAGGCCTCACAAGGGAGGGTCAGTAGGTACTGTGGTACCTGGGCCCGGTTAGGCTAGTAAATGCAATTCTCGCTCGTTTAAGAGACCTGGACAATTTTTTTTTTTTCAAATTTCTCCTAGGCGTGGGGGCCTGCCAGTGAATTTGGTACAGGAGCCTGGTTAGAGGACGAAAGTCTATGATAACAGTATAAAATAATGGAAGGCAATTCAAATAATAAATAAAACAGGCTTTTGAGGTTAGAGCACAAAGAAATAATCAAAGAACTACGTTCTCAATAATTTTCAAGACACTTGTAGAACGCATGCGCATAAACAACCATTTAGAAAACATTTTTTTATTTATTCTCGGTAGAGAAAATTGATTACCACATGTAAAAAACTTATAGTCCAGCTCTATTTTTATACTAGTAGTTAGGTTTCAATAGTTAAATATGAAAAATAACGTACCAATCCTTAGATACATTTTTAAGTAATTCATTTTGACCCTTGAAGCACATGTACATAAGGCATGCTTCAAAGAGTGGATGGAAAGGAATTCAAATTAACCTCCTCGTGAATGACGTCACGACTATTGTGGTCCATTTCATATATTTTCTTAGTGATACTAGGTATTCTGATAGAACCATAGACTTTTATAATTTTTTCAATTAAAATTTTTTTGTACCTCAAATGCATTTCCAAAATCTTTCTCATTTAATGATATGAAAATACTGTAATTTTCCATAAAATAATGACTTTCCTTTAGCAGCTTTTTAATGAAATTATCTTTAACAGGTAAAATATTGTCATATAATTTCGAGATTAATTGTATTTTTCTCTCGATTTTATGACATAGGTACATATTTTATTCATATATCTAACACCCTTAGATGCAAATATTAATAAACCTCCTCTGTTTTTTACACGTGTAAAATCTAATGTTAGAAAAAAACACTCTTTATCTAAACTTTGTGACAATAATTTCTAAAAAGCATTAAACTAGAGATGTGTCATTCGTGAATGATTGGATCGTTGGGATTCGATCACTTTGAAAGTATTGAATGATACAATCTTGCTTGTACGGATCAATCATTCACGGATTTCGGTCATCAGCTTAAACCATTCACTTCGAATGACAACGAGATTGATGGATCATCAATGACCGGCTTAGATCGCATCATTCGTAACATTTCTGTCAGTAGTTCTAGCATTGTATATAGACTACGTTCTAGTATCGGTCAATTGATATTTGGTACGTTAGGATCGATCGTTTTATTCATTTCATTCGTTTAGTTTCATATTATTTTTTTTTCCATTCATTTCGTAATGTTTATAAAATAGGTGTTTAAATTAATAAGAAAGGCTTGTAATGCAAACACGTATACAGGGAAAATAGAAACAAAATGTATTTGATTTTCTAAGCATAGGTATAAATGATGAATGATACACGGGGTTAAAAATATATAAATGGAGAAGAGAATCAAAGGGCTCTGAATAGATGCTAATTAAAAAACATGTAACAAGTATGTACATAAAATTGTTAATTCAAGATTTCCACAAAAATATTCAACTTGAGCCCTCGCCGGTCTTGATTTTTAAAGTCGGAATGCAGATATTTAAAAATATGTGAACATAGGCGAAAATCAAAAAAATTTGAACATATGATTAAAAAACATGTATAAAGTGTGTATATAAAACACAGCATAGATAGAGAGATTATCTGCTGTGTATAAAAGCCGATGATTCAAGATTTCCACAAAAATATTCAGCTTGTTAACACGATAAGTTTGTTAAACTTAAAATTTTTATTTAAAAAATAATTTATACGCCAGTTTCACATTCTGCAATAAAAATAAAAAAAGATTAGCTGTGTATTTAATCTCAGTGGCAAGATGTAAAAGTGAATTCGAAATATTAATTAAATGAATTATTTAAAGAGGTATTCGCATTCACGCCCGACTACAACTTCTACTGTTTGACTGAGGCGCATCGTTTCAGCGGCTGGCTATTCAAGTTTCAAAACGATCTATCATTTTGAATGATTGAATATAGTCGGGCGCATACTGAAATGAATGAACGAATGATTGATACAAAAGATTCGATCTTTTTGGTAGTCATTCACGAATGGATCGAATCGTCTCAAAATGAACGAATGACATCTCTACATTAAACACTTTTGAAAACAGTTCTCGACATAGTAAACAAAGTACAAAGGCGGTCTTGTCAGATTTAATCTAGTATTACCTCGTTAGTTATTGATAGGCAAATGATTGCCAGATTTTAGAAATAATTTCATTAAAATGAGAGCATCAATGAGTGTACTTCTTATGATATCTTACTCTAAGTATTGTAGTAATCTCACATTATGAATAAATTTCTTGTTATTAGAGAAGATGAAGTAGCATTTTGGGAGAAAAGTATTCAAGTTTATTGAAAATATAAAACATTTGGCAATGCGCTAGAAAATAACGATAACCAACATTACGGTAGTTGAGATTCCTACAGAGTATTGCCAACCTCAAATAAGTTGACAGCCTATCATGGCGACCATGGTAAGTGGAGCTTTGATTTGGGATATGTGCGTTGTGAAGTCCAGTTTAATTTATGAAGTTCGTGCTAAGCAAATTATATGAGACACCCTTGATACGATAACGGAAGTGAAATGAGTCTCTTGGTAAAACTATTAGGAAACAAACATTTTTCTTAAACATCTTTTTCCTGTCCGGGTTACATAAAAGTCATCAAACTTGAAACGATTAAAGCATACGTAATTGTAAATGCTTCAAATTTTGATCAGTTACCTGTAGGACAGCAAGTCACTTTTTTCTAAGCGTAATATTTTCTGGGAGCCTACGGAATAACAACATAACGAATCACATATATCAGGCAACCCCAACAATTTCAAAGTCAAGACTGTTCAGAAGGGGGTTACACATTTAGAAAAACGCAGATACCCAGTAAACATTAATGTAACTCTCTGAGAGATAAGATTAATAGAACATTTTTATATAAAATATTTTACATAGCATATACGTAAAATAATATCATATTTAAGTCAACATATTAACTTAATTACTTATACACAAGTTTACATATTTGCTACATAATTTTACTTAAAAATGTTTACCTACTTCATTTTGCGACATCGAAGTCATGAAACGCGTCAGTGTCACAGCCTCACGCTCACGCAGCACGCCAGTGTAAAATGATGTAAAATCTAACGTTTGTGTTTTTTGATCATTTTTGTGAAAAATTGTGGATGATGTCTTTTAATAACTTTGATGCAGAACTGTGAACCATAAAGCGTTGTGACTTTTTTAAATATTATTTTATTTGGACGATTTATTAGTGTAGAGGTTAGGTGCAAACATAAACATGCCCTCTTGTTTGCGAATTTGGTGTACATACCTATGTTGGTGCACCATTTTCCAGTGAATGACCCAAAAGTAAGTTTGTGTTGTACCGTTTTTATAAAGATATTTATTTAAATGAAACGTAATCTTTTTATAGGTTAGAATTATTTCACGGGCAATCGTTATTCTCGACAGACAATTATATCATTACATGGATTTTGTTACACAACAGCTGTATGTTGGTGCTGTTCCCACATTATTAAATTCAACTGAATCCAGCGTAAGAAGTTGTAATTCAAGGAAACCCAGATCTTAATAGTGACCAAAAGCTTTTGTGAAGTACTATGGATAGGTATGGTTATTGTTTACCGACATCTTATAGCACCTACTTTGTGTTCGTTATTGTATTGTACATGTATTTTAAGGTTTTGCATGTGTAAAGTAGGCTAATATTTTCCTGCAATTTTTTTTTGTCCAAAATTGGCTTCAGCACGTCAAAATACTTCAGAAAAATTAGATCAGAACCTTAGGACAAAACCATTGCCCCTTTTTAGGGAATAAAAGGGGTGGTAACCAAAAACTTATAATTTTTTTTTAATATCAGAATCAGTTTCAACATGTTAAAAAACAGGATTAGATGGTTCTGATTAAAAGCACAGCCCTTTTTTTTGTTGTCTTGTGATTAATGATATTGCTTGTATCGCCATTAAAAAAATTAATTTGATCATTATAAAACTACGAAGAAAACTAGAATTGTCTGAACCTTTATGGTTAATTTTGTTGCAATAAATTAAGATAATTAAGATTTGTCATTATTAAAAATATGCTTCTGGTAGAATTAAATCATCTTGGTAAAGGACCCCGCACATTTTCTTATATCAAATGGCTCTCGGTGAATGTAATAGTATAATATAATTTAATATTTATACAAAAAAAGCTTAAGAAACAGTAACAAGTTCGAAAATTGAATCGTTGATTGTTTACTTTTCAGTGGCGTTAATTAACAATTTGTTTATATGACTGTTAAAGAAACTACTTTTATCATGGGATTCTCACAAGATTGATGCACTCATCTACAACTTATGCATGAAAAAAGTACTGCTTTACACACTTGTTGCATAAATAAGTAGGTATTTTAAAATTATTTAAAACAATTTTTTGGCAATTATTTAACAAATGCATTTTTTTCACGCTTCACGTTTAAAAAAATTGTGTTAACACCACTGAAGAGTAGGAGAAAAATCTACATTCTAAAACAAATTGTTCCAGGACTTGATGCACTTAAACAGTCAACGGTTCAATTTTCGACTTTGTTATTATTATATTTTTTTGGCGTTATAAACATTTCCACTTGAAATTTGGTGTGATGATTTAATGGGCTTATTTAGCATATTTTTTTATTACATTTTGCAAAAAATCTCTTAATTTTAGAGTGAAATTCAAAAAACCAGGATATTTTAAGATCTCTAGCGGCTTTAAAATGAATCAAGAATATAAACGCTGCGTGAAGTCATTCACTCCTAGTTGTATTTTCATTCCCCTTTTTTTCGGCAGTTATATGCTGCATACTCTTATGTTGAAATACTCCAATAGTTCCCAAATCACCATCTCTGCAGATTAGACATATCTGATTTTAAATAACAGCGTAAACTCAACTTTGAGACAGACTTTCGGATTGAATGACAGCACTTTGAGCACATCGGTTCATGTTTAAAGCAGTATACTTCTGAAACTTATCGGATCGACCTCAAATTTTCCATTCCATTGGAAGTGTGTTTTCGTAAAGTTTTGTTAAAATATATATATTATTATTTAAGCTATCATAAATTGTTTAATAACTTAACAAATTGATCAAAATAGTTTGCATCTAGTTTTCTTCACAATTTAGTAAAGGGATACAAGCTGTATAACCAGATTTACTACACTATACTTGTTACTGTTTCTTAAGCCACTTAAAACTCCCCAGACTTGTAACTTTTTTATTTTCGAAGAGATGAATGACCATGTTGGGCACATCAACTTGTAGACATTTTTAAAGCCTTTAAATATCCATACAGAGTGATTAATTTTTTTTTAATGGTTAAGAAAGGAAACTTAATTTCTTTGAATATTTTTTTACCTCACCCTGTACATGGACTGTGTTATTGTTTTCTTATAAAGGTTTTAATTAGCTTCAATTTATATTATTAAAAAAAAAACTTAAAAAATAAAAAAAATTGCAATTTCCTACTTAGTACATTTTAATATGTTAGTTTTTAAAAATATATTTTTTATTTTTTGTTACTGTTTTATTACGCTGAATATTGTTTGTGATATGTTTTTTACAGATAAAGCATAAAATTATTTACATTCCTTTCCAAGTAATTTGAAAAAAAAATCAGTTTAGAGTGTTTTTAATTCCTTTCTCTAAAACCAAAAAGAATTTCGAATATGACGTAAGGATATAAATTGAAGCTAATTAAAACCTTTATAAGGAAACATTAACACAGTTCATGTACAGGGTGACGTAAAAAAATATTCAAGGAAATTAAGATATCTTTCTTAACAATTTTTTCAAAATTTTTTTTTTAAATGCTTTAAAAATATCTACAATTTGATGTGCCTTAAAAAATAAGAAAATTACAAGCCAGGGGAGTTTTAAATGGTGCACCCCGTATATGAAATAGACTAATATTTCAATTATTTTCACAGGTTGTGTAACTGATGTTCAAGCAGCAAATGTCAGAGTGACGAAGGCTGACCAAAGAACGAGTACAATCAGAAACGACTCGAGAAATGCTTAACACTTATTGTAGATACTTAGTTAACTTGAATATAGATTAGTTACACAAAAGACACTAGTATTAATCTCTCCTAAATCAACAGTTAATAAAATAAATTAAATGAAATTTGAGCATTACTAGGAATGCAAGGCAAGGTAAATAGATGACAACGTCGAGGACAACGCCTAATGCCTGGTTTACCTACTGGGATATGCAGAGATTAAGATGGAATTGAAACTTTGTTGACACTAATAAACTTAGTTTAAACTGTCATTCAATTCGAGAATCTTTCCTAAGCTAATATATGTTGACAAATCAGACAATCATATCTTGCATTATACACTTTTTATCTCTTTTTGATGTAGCATGTATTTGTTTTATATACCTATCATAATGTTCAAAATAGCACCCTATAGTACTTCTTAAATATTGATACTAGAGAACTGGATTCTTGGAGTTAAATATATGAATATAAATTCCTCATGAATTGTCCAGAAAAATTGATATTCTTTAGGAAATAACTGGAGGAGACATCAACTTTTATTTTTAAGTAGAATAATACCTCTGAACATTTTTAGAAAGTTAGATAGTTTTATATTTTAAATATAACCATTTTTGTACAAAAAATTTTTTATTCAAAATATAAAACTACTCGCCTCTCTAAATAAGGTATCCGACTTAAAAATAAAACTTGGTGTCAACTTCGGTAATTTTCTAAAGAAATATATTTTTCTGTATAACTTATAAGGAACTTTATTCATATATCTAACTTTAAAAATCCAATTGTGTAGTATCAATATTTAAAAAGTGCTGGGATATGCTATTTTGAACACACGGTAGGTGGATAAAATATATACATGCTACATTATAAAGAGATAAAAAGTGTATAAGTTACATAGCGTAAGGTCACTATCAAGTGGTTGAATATACATATATGCTACATCATAAAGAGATAAAATTAGTTACGTATGCTTTACATAGCAAGTGGTTGAATACACATATACGCTACGTCATTTGTTCCATACCGTGATGTCAGTGTTACCTCTTCACTATGTAAAAATCATATGCACATGTTGCTGACATTTCGCAGAGTATGCACATGTGATTATGCGTCACATTTTACATAGCATGTTACTTCTGCGAAACTCAGTATACGTAGCATTTACGTATATGCTATATATTTATGTTTGCTGGGTATACATCCATTACATATCAACGTTGCCAATTTTAAAACTGGGGATCGAACCCGGTGCATTATTATTTTGAAAAGTTACTACAGTCTATTATTATGTAATAATGTAAACATTCTGTAAAGTTTGAAATACTCGTACCAAATTTAAATAGGTATACTTATATAACATTTAAATTTAGAGAAATAAATCTAAATCTATTAATCTATCTGTCTATCTGATAATCACACAACTGTCTTTTTACGTTTCTTACTTGAGTCTAATGACGAGAGAGGCAGAAGAAAAATTATTTATTGCTAGATCAGCAAAACAATAAGACAATAAACCTAACTATAACCCTAACCTACAACTATGTACACAACTATGCTTGCATATAAAACGAACGAGATTACTCCCTTTTGTAGGTCTTTTAGTAAATTCATCATTTTTGAACCGTATTAAACGTGATTAAACTGCAAAATCAACACAAAATTGTTTATAACTGGATAAAAACAGCGTTAAAAGCAATAAAACAATATGGCGGGACAAGAAAATATAAACAACTGTCAACGTCCTTCGGAAGAGAACCAATGAACGCCTCGATAGACATATGTAAACAATGATTACGTGATATATCTTACGCGGAGACGGAAAGTATTATTTATCCATATATTTCTTTGTTTATCTGAGGTTTGCCGTGACCTGCTTACATTATCTGCACTGCGTTTTAAACAGTGACGACTACGATCGCGGTTTAGGCTTATACTGAAAGTGAACGCAATCTGCGAGCTTGATATAAGTTTGCCGTGATTTATTTATCGCTGCTCTGCATAAATATAGGAAACGAAAATACACGTGAATTTTACTATTTATAGCAACAACTTGTATAATACAAAATAAATAAATGAATAAATATATAAATACTAAACATATAAAATAAATAATAATTTTAAGCCTATGAGTCAAAAGTATTAGAACTTAGAACAGGATTCATAATTCATATTTAAAAATAACATCTTTTGTTTTTTGTCGTTTAATTGGCTTCTTCTGTCATTAAGTACTTGTCCAGCATTAGAAAATAAGCGTTCGCATGGCACGGAAGTTCCTAACGCACTCAGTTTTTCTTTTTTCCACCATTGACAATTTTAGATAATTATATCCACGGTCAGTAAACTATACGGTTACATCATCTAGCACCTTTTAGACGAAGGAACGCGCATGGGGTGACCGTAGCCTCTAGACCCAGCCAGAGCCGGCATTAGACATTTTGCTACTCACTCAATTAATAAACACTGATATAAACAAATAGTATACACTGGGACGACAGCAAACTAGTTTATTACACCGGACAGTGACAGTGCGACAAACAATATAAAAATAAACACACTGTCGTTGTAGTATGCCAGAAAAATTGAAAACACGACACGCAGCAACTAGTGCCGGCTGTGGATCTACATAGACTTTGACCTTGATCTGAATAATTAAACAAATAAAGCGTGCAAGAGAGACAGATAACCTATTCCCATGCGATAGATAGAGACCCAGATATCGGTGGCTATATGACGTAGGCGCTAGACCCAAGTTCCCCCCCCCCCGCGCGCTCCTTCGTCACGAAGCTACTGAATGAGGTAACCGTTATAGTTTAATGACCGTGAATTATACCTATGCCTCTACCACCATTCTAAAGGATCGGCAATGCGTGGAATTATTTCATCCTCGAGAAATCTTTGTATCTCGATAATTGCACGAGAGGTCACCGGTCAGGTTGGCTCACTTATTCACACGTCATATATCAGCCAAGACGCCCTACTGACTTTTCCTAGTAGTGACGTCTTTAGGAAGTGACCCAACCTGGTTTGTGTAAGTATATCCATACCTAGCTTGCAATTGAGATGAATGATCATATCTACGAAATGTTACGATTATGTCCGATCCATAATCACCATTTCGTAGTTGCTATTTTTATCATGCCAGTGTATAGAAGAGTCAAGGTTCGTAGACTTTAAGGTGGCCTAATAACTCACAATCCCCACCAAAAAATGGCATTAGCCAATGAACAGCTGGTGTGAGATCACCCCAGATGCAGAGCCCTATTCAAAATATTGTAAGAATTTGTGTAATGTTAATTAAGCAAAGAACTCGTAACTGGAACGGGCTCGCAATAACCCGCTTTTGAGGTCGGCGGTAATTATCCTCTCATTTTGAGTCACTCTTCTGCATACTGGTAATGAGGATAAGTTGTAGAATGTAACACTACAGATCATAGTAACGTCAGACCATATTTCCGGCCAGTACGGATGGTTCTTCTAGAGTGAGATAACTGCGCCGCTACTGCGCGTTCGAAGAACAAAGATAGTCTGACCTTTCACCCCCGCACTGACTTCTTCGCCTAAAAGCTGTATATTAAGGAACCTCATAGTCTACCAATCTTGCAGAAGAGTATATATCATGCGCTATTAAAATCACTAATCGCCGTGACTTTGTTTCCTTCGTCACTGTTGCTATCGGTGATTTTCTATTCACGGTGATTTAATCACCGGCAGTAAAATATCGCCCATCACTAGTTCGAAGAACAAAGATAGTCTGACCTTTCACCCCCGCACTGACTTCTTCGCCTAAAAGCTGTATATTAAGGAACCTTTATGTGTTAGGGTAAATAATGAAACGACTTACATGAGAACTAGGGAGCGCCATATTGCGCGTTATCCAGAGGACCCGCTTCTACAACTAACTTCATAGATAAAAGATGCAACAGTCGACCAGTGTACCACTATATAACCTCGTTGATCTCGTCGTACTTTGTTTAATATATTTTATTTCTGCTTACACAGTTATTGAAAATATTATTTTGGATATTCATATTTTAAGTAGGTCATTTGTTGTGTATGTTAATTTTAAAAGGTCCTCTGGACACGTCACTCCCGCGCAAGAATTTTATTGGCTCCTAAGTTACCAGGAAACCTGTCTCTTTTACAAATCTTGGTCCTGATCTTGGCTGCCGTTAAGGTTAAACGTAATAAGATGGCGCCAATTTCAAAATTTGTTAGGTTATTACAGGGGAAACGACTGTATATAGAATATCTGGTGATTGCATATAAAGACGAAAACGAACTGTAATTAACAATATTATATAAACCTGTGCCTAAGGTTTTTAAGGGTAGGTAACGGACTTATTTTCCCCTTCATGATAAGTGACGGGGGAAGTAAATGCCGGCATGAGCTTGGGGTTCACGCACCGGTACTGACGCCCTGTGATATTGGTCTGCAACTGTAGATGGGTATCACAGGACGCAACAAGCTCCGTTCAGGCCTGCACAACCTGCAGGAAGGGAGGCAGCGAACCCTACGTCCTGAAGCTATACCAGGACCAAGAGCGTGGAGGCAGGGGCACAGCCCTCGGGCGCCGGGGGCATCTGATCTTTCAGGATCTGATGGGTCGGGCGCGCGGGAACTTTGTCTCAGCCGTGAAAACCTACCTGGTATAAACCGTGTAGAGCAAGTGGGTGGTTGCTGAGGAATACTTGCTCTACGTGGGGGTCTGCCTTAACCAGCCGACCAAGTGGATGGGAGCCACAATAAAACTCCCCCCAAGTCAAGGTGGAACAGCATAAGCCGAGGACTGCATGGCTAAGGGGAAGCTTAGTCGAGATTATGCGGACTCCAGGGCACCTGACGCACCCTGGTTTAAACAAATGTCTGCTTGGGGTATGCGGGGCACTGCCTCAGGTAAACTACTCTTCCTCCGCTACTCGTGGGACTAATATGGAGACCAGTGACAACCAAAACCAAGGGGCTAGTACACCCCCAATTGTACCAACAAAGGCTGCAGAGCCTACGGAACAGGGCACTCTAGGTCCTGACCAATCAGAGGAAGCTCTCCTCCAAAGCAGCGGTGACGAACTCGACCAAACCCTACAGGTTCTAAAACTTCAGGAGCCAAAGGTAAAGTTGGGCGGAGCCGCAAGGAAAAGGTTCAAATACCTGTTGGCAAAGGGCGTGCCTAAAGACGAAGCCCGGCTACAGGCTTCGAAGCCTTTAAATACAGGGGCTGCAAGCTCTGGAAAAGGACCGAAAAGGGTCCGTTCAGAGGAAAACACCCCAGAAGGAAATCCGCACAAGCGGACAAAAACAAAAGAAAGGACCACACCAGGGCCCTCCACTCCTGCCACAAGGCCCTCCTACAACCAAGTTGCTGGGGGCACCAGGGTTGGAATTCTCTCCACCAACTTCCCAGAAGAACTGTTGACTGTGGAGCAGATGAATATAATCCAGGAAGCACTCCTGGACAAAATGCTAGAGTTGAACAAAGAGGCTACCATAGCGCCTCAGTTCTATAGCTCTCATTTCAGGCCAGGTTGGCTGGCGCTCATTTGTGCTGATAAAGCCACAATTCAGTGGCTAAAAAGCATAATAAGTGAGCTAAAGCCTTGGGAAAATGCGTCACTAAGGGTCGCTGAAGAGGCAGAAATGCCTCACACAGAAATCCTGGTGGCGCATCTACCACCTGGCAGTAAGGACTACTCGAACGAGAAAATCCTGAAGCTTTTTGAAGTACAAAATTTAGGCCTCAACTGTTCCAACTGGAGGGTGCTCAGAAGGGAAACCAAAGGCCCCACAGTAGAATTAATTTTATCGGCAGACTTACAGTCTGTCGAGAAACTAAAAAAAAGGGCTATAGGATTAGCTACAAGTTCAGTCAGCTACAGCTGAAGACGAGGAGCAAAAATCCTAAGAAAGCCCAAGACCAAGCTGGCACTTCCCAAAGGAAAACACCTGAAAAACAGGACGATCCTAGGGAAGATTCCAGCGGACCCACAGGTAAGCCCGAGGATGAAGGTAATAACAGTGCCTTGCCGGAAGGTGTACCAGGGTCTAATGTCAAGCCTTACACAGGTAAGGGCAAGGGGACAGGCAAAAAGAGCCACCAAAAGGGCCCCTAAGCCGCCAAAATGACCCCCAACAATTTGAAGTTCCTCCAAATAAATCTCCACCATGCAAAAGCAGCCTCGAGCGTGCTTAGCAGGAGTTTTATTAGGGGGAAAATCAACATAGGGCTAATCCAAGAGCCCTGGGTATTTAGAGGACATATCAAAGGACTCCCCACACAATCATGTAAGTTAATTTACTACACTTTGCATGAAAACCCTAGAGCAGCTTTGCTGTTCGATAAAAACACTAATTTTGTTCTCCTTTCAGAGTTTATAACAAGAGACTTAGTTGCAGCAGCGGTGGATGTGCCTACGGAAAGAGGAAAAAGGCAGATCATAGTGGCCTCGGCCTACTTTCCAGGTGAAGACCGAAGTCCACCTCCAGAGGAAGTTAAGAGCCTCATCAACTGGTGCAAGAGGAGAAACAAACACTACATCATCGGTAGCGACGCCAATGCGCACCATCATATGTGGGGCAGCACAAACAATAATACTAGAGGTGAGTACCTTTTTGAACATTTGTCTGCAAATAATATCGACATTATCAATAAAGGTAATGAACCCACCTTTATAAATGCGGTTAGAAAATGGGTTCTAGCGTGGCCTACGTAAATGATTTTATAATCATTTACGTAGGCTACGGTTCTAGACGTAACTCTGGCGGATCCATTTATAACTGACTCCATAAAAAACTGGCATGTTACAGATGAGCCCTCAATGTCGGACCATAGGCATATTCGGTTCGACTTGGAGGCGTCTGTAACAAACATCGAGGAGTGTAGAATACCTAGACTGACCGACTGGAGTGTTTATAAAGAGCTCTTAAAGTCGGAAGTTGAAGGTGTCGCACACTCCATCGTCACAATAGAGGATTTATATATAACCTCATATCAATTACAAAACCTCATGTTGTTATGAAAATAGCTGCCCTGTGAAACAAAAGGCGGTCCAAAGAGACGTGCCTTGGTGGAATAGGGATCTCAGCCGCCTTAAGGCCGAGACCAGAAAAGCTTTCAATAGAACCAAAAAGTCTGAAAACTGGGAGGACTATAAAAAAAAGCCCTCACGGAGTACAACAAAGAATTGAGAAGGTCTAAAAGAAGATCATGGAGACGGTTCTGCGAGGGGATAGATGAATTAGCCCCAGCAGTCCGTCTCCAAAAAGTCCTTGCAAAAGACCACTCAAATGGAATAGGGCTACTCAAAAAGCCCGATGGCCAACATACAGAGAGTCAGCAGGAAAACATAAGAGTACTTTTAGGTACTCACTTCCCTGGCTCCCATGTAATCGAAGATGAACTTCCACAGGCCTCCCTGGAAGAGGATGCACATCGTCCTACCAGGGAAGGGAAAAGGCTAGCTGGAAAAATATTCACCCCTAGTAGAATTAAATGGGCGGTATCGACCTTCAAGCCCTTTAAATCACCGGGCAGCGACGGTATTTTTCCTGCCCTGCTTCAACATGGAATTGAGGAACTTATCCCATGCCTGAGAAGCATATTCATAGCAAGCTACATTCTTGGGTATATTCCCCAAGCTTGGAGGGAAGTTAAGGTGGCGTTTATCCCAAAGATAGGCAGACGTCCACCAGACGAGCCAAAATCTTATCGCCCCATCAGCTTAACCTCTTTTCTCCTTAAGACAATGGAGAAAATATTGTAATATGTTGTAATACCTTAAGATTTAAGGTTATGTTGGTTGCACTGAAAAGTAGGCACAGAATTCAGTAGTTCGGATGTCTGAATGTGGAAAGAACTTACTAGAAAGTCTAGAGTGATGACATATCTGTTCTGGAACTGTCTAGAGTATGGTGACGTCATCAGAGAAGCTTCGAGATCTGTCATCTTTAGGTATATAAAGCATGGAGTAAAGCAGAGTAGAAGTTCAGTTTACATAGCGAGAGTAGTAAGATCAGAAGAGAGTAAAGTGATCAAGTAGTACACAGTGTGTTATTAGCCAAGTAGTTATTGTTGTAATTAAGTAAGTTAATAAATTAGTGTTTAGCTTGTTATAATTTCCGAACCCACGATACAGGGTGTTTACAAAAAAAGGGTGTAAGCACGTCACAATTGGTGTCAGAAGCGGAATTATAACAGAAGATTTCTGGACTGTTCAAGAAGAGGTTTCTACAGTGTTCTTCTCGGGAATTAGTGGTGACACGGAGGATTAACTTACGGGACATTGTTTAAGGACTATTTTTGGACTCAAAACTGTGAAAAGGTGCGTTTTCGGAAGAGTGACAGAGACACTCATTTGTGCTAGTGCGTGAAAATTACTAGAACTTTTTTTATTTGGACATTAGTGGAGATTAGTAAATTCTCTGAACTGGATAGTGACAAAAGACTCTGTATAAGACTTTTTCGGGCTATTTCGAGATTTGTCTGGAAAGTTCCATTGCCGATATTGACGTGACAGTTAAATTTATTTTATTTTAATTTCATCGTATGCCCGTAACAACAAGAAGTATGGCATCCGATAAACAAATACAGGACTTATTCGAACAATTCCAAAAAATGATGGCGCAGCAACGGCAAGAAGACAAAGAAGAACAGGAGAGAAAACGTCAAAAAGAAAAGGAAGAGCAAGAAAAACGACGTCAGGAAGAAAAAGAACAACAAGAAAGACGACGTCAAGAAGAAAAAACCGAACTGCGAAAAATTATAGAAGACCAAGAAAAGCGACGTCAGAAAGAAAAAGAGGATGAAGAAAGAAGACATCAGAAAGAAAAAGAGGAAGAAGAAACAAGACGTCAGAAAGAAAAAGAAGAACAAGAAAAGCGACGTCAAGAAGAAAAAGAAGAGCAAGAAACAAGACGTCAAGAAGAAAGAAATGAATTAAAGAAAATGATGGAAAATCTGGAAATAAGACGCCAACAAGAAAAAGAAAAACAAGAAAGACAGCGTCAAGAAGAAAAAGAGGAACAGGATAGACGCCAAGAAGAATTAAGGAAAATTCTGAATGAACAAATGAAAATACAGCAGGACGCTATCATTTCTGCCAACGAAGGATTAAAGAGTGAAGTCAAAGAAGAGATAAACAAGGTAGAAGAAAAAGTAGGTGAAGTCGAGACAGAAGTCAGTCAAGTTAAAGAGAAAGTAAACAAGTTCGAAGAAGAAGTCAAAGGAGAAATAGACCGGCTTAAACGACAGTTGAGAAATAGAGGAAGCCAGCAGGTGGTATCATCAGGTCAGCGACTAAAACCTCCTTCTTTTGACGGCCAAAGTTCCTGGACGACGTACAAGAGGCAGTTTGAGGCAGCAGCGTGTGAAAACAACTGGGATAATGAGGAAAAGGCAATGGCATTGGTTTTAGCACTAAGGGGCCAAGCATCAGAGTTACTTCAGACTATCCCAGTGGAAAAACAAAGGGATTTCAAAGTTTTGGAAGCTGCATTAGACTTGAGATATGGCGACCAACACCTCGCTCAGGTATACCAGGCCCAGCTAAAATCACGGACACAGAAGGCTGGAGAAAGTTTACAAGAATTCGAAGCTGCCATAGAGCGACTGGCACACCTGGCATATCCGAGCGCCCCAAGAGAATTCCAAGAACAATTAGCCGTCGGGGCCTTTTTAGATGGCATAAGGGACGAAGAGGTCAGGCGAGTCCTGAGGCTGACAAGACACCAAAGTAGTAGCGAAGCTTTGGTGCGTGCCCTTGAAGTAGAGGCCGCCTATAAGTAAACCCCACGCTCAAGAGTGCGTGCAGTGACAGTTGAAGAGGCACACTCCAATCAAGAGAACATGAGCACTATACTGAAGAATATGGAGAAAATGATGAGTCAATTACTGGCCAAATCGGATTCTCCAACGAAACAGGACAAACAACAAGGAGAAGCGAAACCAAACGGAGGTATCCGATGTTATCAATACGGCAAATTAGGGCATATTAAACGAAATTGTCGACAGCGAAGCCCTGAGAAGGTAAATGCCGCAGTTGTCGAAAAGCCACAGGAAAACTAAAGATGGTCAGCACCACTGGGGCTGTGCTGGCTGGGAAACATGGTGCCCCCAGAGAAATAAAGATTTCCCGGCTTCGGAGGATTCCAAGTAGTCTACTGTTGCCAGGCTATGTAAACAAAAGGAGATGTGCGTTTACCCTCGATACAGGTGCTACGTCATCAATAGTACGCCCAGGATTTATATCTGGTGTGGAAATCGAAAAGCAGCAAAATGAAATGATCGTTCGGACAGCTACGGGAGACAAGGCAGCGGTTCATGGAGAAGCCAACCTGGATTTGGAGATTGGACATTTAAAGTTTAATCACAAGGTCATTGTAGCTGACATTGCGGATGACTTCATTTTGGGACTGGACGTTATGGGAGGGTATGGATTTATTGTTGACGTAGGAGAACGAGTTTTAAAAATTGGAAATGAAGAATTCATTCTGTCAACGGCAGACGAAAATTTTCAAAAAACAAGGCTATTGATGACGCAGACAGTCAAGATTCCTGCTCGCACAGAACAAATAATCGAGGCTGCTTTAGAGGAAAACCCTGTCGGATACTGCGTTGGTCTTGTTGGAGAGGATAACTCGATTAAGACTGAAAACATTATCTTGGCAAGAACTTTAACCCGGACTACAGACAAAATTCCATTTAGAGTAGTCAACTTGAATTCCCACTCAGTGACACTCAAAGAAGGCGAAGCAGTTGGCTCTTATGAACCAGTTATGTGGATTGCAAGGTGCGAGGAGCAAATAGAGGGAAGCTCATCTACAAATTTAGACAAGGAAGTTGTGGCCTTGTTGAGTTCCTAGTTTGAGCACTTATCTGAGGACGAACGTAGGGAGGCAATTAAGTTCTTGAAGAAAGAAAGTACGGTATTTGCCAAAAACACAGAGGCCCTTACAAAGACTGATATAGTCCAACATCGGATAAATACTGGTGACTCACCCGCCATCCGTCAACAACCGAGAAGACTCCCTCTATCGAAGCAGGAAGAAGCTTCCGCAATGATCCAGAAAATGCTAAAAGATGGAGTAATTGAGGAGTCAACTAGTCCCTGGTCGTCGCCAGTAGTTTTGGTTGCCAAGAAGGATGGGACTTTAAGATTTTGCGTCGACTACAGAAAGTTGAACGATGTTACGAAGAAAGACAGCTACCCGTTACCACGAATCGACGACACATTAAGTACGCTGGAAGGTTCACGGTGGTTTTCAACTCTAGACCTCAGGAGTGGGTACTGGCAAGTGGGACTTCACCCTGATGACAAAGAAAAGACGGCATTTTCAGCAGGCAGTGGTCTTTACCAGTTTACAGTGATGCCGTTTGGACTTTGCAACGCGCCAGCTACTTTTGAGAGATTGATGGAATTCGTACTACGAGGATTAACCTGGAAGACGTGCCTGGTTTACCTTGATGACGTACTGATTATGGGTCGGGACTTTAAGGAACATTTACGAAACCTACAGGAAGTATTCGGGAGAGTTAGGAATGCACATTTGAAGTTGAATCCAAAGAAGTGCTTACTGTTCCAGAAAGAAGTCAAATTCCTTGGACACGTTGTATCATCGGATGGGATACAAACAGACCCGGACAAAATTTCAGCAGCACGAGACTGGCCGAGACCATCAAATGTTCATGAAGTACGAAGATTTCTTGGACTATGCACTTATTATAGACGCTTTGTGGAAGGGTTTGCGGATATTGCAAAGCCACTACACCGGTTAACAGAGGAAAAAGTGAAGTACCAGTGGACACCTGAGTGTGAAACATCATGGAAAAAGTTGAAGGCTGCATTGTGCACCAGCCCTGTGCTAGCATATCCACAACGGAACGGCCTTTATATCCTGGACACTGATGCTAGCAACTCTTCAGTCGGATGTATACTGTCCCAAATCCAAAATGGAGAAGAGAAAGTGATCGAGTACTTCAGCAAGGTGCTGTCTAAACCGGAAAGGAATTATTGTGTAACAAGGAAAGAACTATTAGCTATCGCCAAATCCGTGGACCATTTCCATAAATACCTGTATGGACAACAATTTCAAGATTCGGACCGACCATGCTGCATTAAAATGGTTATTACAAATGAAAACTCCAGAAGGTCAACTGGCCCGCTGGATCGAGAGGTTGCAACAGTATGACTTCAAAATCGAGCATCGACCTGGGAGATCTCATAAAAATGCAGATGCCCTATCTAGAAGACCATGCAAGGAAGATTGCAGGCACTGCCAACGTGTAGAAAAACTGCAGGGCATGGTAGTAGTCAACACCGTCAAGATAGACCTTCCAGACGATTGGACAAAGGATGCTCTAAGGCAAGAGCAACTGAACGATGCAGAAATTGGACCTATATTGAGAGCGAAAGAAGGTGGAACCCGTCCAGAGTGGAAAGATGTTTCAAACCAAGGAGTGGGGCTGAAGGCTTTATGGGCGCAATGGGATTCACTTAGAGTCATTGATGGGCTATTAAAGAGAGCGTGGGAAAGTCCGGATGGCAAGGAAGTTGTTATGCGTCTAGTGATTCCCAGATGTCGAGTACCAAAAGTACTTCAGGAGATGCATGATGAAGCATCTGGCGGACACTGCGGCGTTAACAAGACCCTGAACAAGGTGCGGGAACGATTTTACTGGATCAATAGTCGACAGGATGTGGAGGCTTGGTGTCGCAAATGTAAGATTTGTGCGGCCAGTAAGGGACCACAGACCAGGAGTAAGGGTCAGTTGCAGCAATATAACGTCGGAGCTCCTTTTGAAAGAATTGCAATTGATATTGCTGGCCCATTCCCAGTGACCACTGATGGCAATAAGTACATCCTGGTTGCCATGGATTATTTCAGTAAGTGGCCGGAAGCCTATGCCATTCCAAATCAGGAGGCTATTACTGTAGCTAAGGTGTTGGTGGATAACCTGGTATGTCGATTTGGTGTACCCCTGGAATTACATTCAGATCAAGGAAGGAACTTCGAATCGGGGGTGTTCCAGGAGATCTGCAAATTGTTGGGAATCCACAAGACACGGACGACAGCTCTTCATCCCCAATCGGATGGAATGGTGGAGCGGCATAACAAAATCATGAAGGAACATCTTTCTAAGGTGGTTCATAAAGATCAGCGAGATCGTCACTTGCCGTTGTTCCTCATAGCGTACAGGGCTGCCATCCATGAAACTACCAAACAGACACCGGCTTGTGTGGTATTTGGACATGAAATCAGACTGCCGTGTGACTTGATGTTTGGAACTCCAGGCAGGGAGCCACTCTCAGTGAACAATTATGCAGATGAGATTAGAGAGCGGTTAAGAAATATCCATGAATTGGTTCGAGGCCAAATCACTATAGCCAGTGACCGAATGAAAGCTCGTTATGACCGTAAGTCCAGTTCAGGAGGATTCAAGGCGGAGATCTGGTTTGGCTGTACAATCCTCAAAGAAAGAAAGGAAAGTCCCCGAAGCTTCAACCGCCTTGGGAAGGACCGTACTCTGTCATCACCCGAATCAATGACGTTGTGTATCGAATTCAACGAAGCAAAAAGTCCAAGATGAAGATCGTACACCTAGACAGACTGGCGAAGTATGTGAAAGAGGCTGAATTGCCTGACCGGGACGTTCAGGCTCAAGGAGGGGGCAGTGTAATATGTTGCAACCCCTTAAGATTTAAGGTTATGTTGGTTGCACTCCCTGTCAAAAAAATCTCATCAATCCGTATTGAAAATTATCAAAAATTAATAAGTATCTATGAGAACCTATATGGTCAATAAGTTTCTATAAGAGTTAGGTAAAGTTGCTGTTGAAATTGTTATCAGTTTATATCCGCATTGACCAGCAAAATGAGTCAAGCCATATCCATTTGTTAATCCAAACATTTACTTATACCATATCAATGAGAATTTATGAGCACAGTATCTAATGTAATTCGTGTGGCTTTCCGTGATTAAAAGACAAGTGTTTCTTTAAGAAACGAGCTGCATTAGGTTAGAACAGTTTGGATTTGCAATTGAAGATTACAAATTATAATGTTTGAATAGGGATTTATGAGATCAGTTTCTATGAGTATTAATGTTTTTTTTCAGTAATATATTAAATGTGTTTTCATTTGTTTGAATGGGTAAAAAGAAAGGTCAGTTTTCAACTGCAATTACAAATACAAGTTTAATCGCTTCGAATGGGATTATATGCGATCAATTTCTAAAAGTATTTATGCTGTTTTCCGAATATAGTTATGATGAGGTTTAATCAGTAACAAATTGTTAACTACTTGTTAAGATATGGTCGGAAATTCCAAGTACACATTTAGTATTCCTTCAAGAGGATTGATGAGAGCAGTTTCTACGAGTATCTATTTGTTGTTCCTATAGTAAATTATATAAGTCTTTATCAGTACAGATTCGGATTTAATTTAAATATGAAAATTATATCAGAATAAAGCAACCAAATATTTTAAACAGTATCTATTTGTAAATCCAAACATTTACTTATACTATCTCAATGAGAATTTATGAGAACAGTATCTAATGTAAAACGTGCGGCTTTCCGTGGTTAAATGGCAAGAGTTTCTATAAGAAACAAGCTGCATTAGGTTAGAACAGTTTTGATTTGCAATTGAAGATTCAAAATTATAATGTTTGAATAGGGATTTATGAGATCAGTTTCTATGAGTATTAATGTTTTTTTTTTTCAGTAATATATTAAATGTGTTTTCATTTGTTTGAATAGGTAAAAAGAAAGGTCAGTTTTCAACTGCAATTACAAATACAAGTTTAATCACTTCGAATGGGGTTAGATGCGATCAATTTCTCAAAGTATTTATGCTGTTTTCCGGATATAATTGTGAAGAGGTTTAATCAGTAACAAATTGTTCACTACATGTTATGATATGGTCGGAAATTCCAAGTACACATTTGGTATTCCTTCAAGAGGATTGATGAGAGCAGTTTCTACGAGTATCTATTTGTTGTTCCTATAGTAAATTATATAAGTCTTTATCAGTACAGATTCGGATCTAATTTAAATATGAAAATTATATCAGAATAAAGCAACCAAATATTTTAAACAGTATCTATTTGTAAATCCAAACATTTACTTATACTATCTCAATGAGAATTTATGAGAACAGTATCTAATGTAAAACGTGCGGCTTTCCGTGGTTAAATGGCAAGAGTTTCTATAAGAAACGAGCTGCATTAGGTTAGAACAGTTTTGATTTGCAATTGAAGATTCAAAATTATAATGTTTGAATAGGGATTTATGAGATCAGTTTCTATGAGTATTAATGTTTTTTTTCAGTAATATATTAAATGTGTTTTCATTTGTTTGAATGGGTAAAAAGAAAGGTCAGTTTTCAACTGCAATTACAAATACAAGTTTAATCACTTCGAATGGGGTTATATGCGATCAATTTCTAAAAGTATTTATGCTGTTTTCCGGATATAATTGTGAAGAGGTTTAATCAGTAACAAATTGTTCACTACATGTTATGATATGGTCGGAAATTCCAAGTACACATTTGGTATTCCTTCAAGAGGATTGATGAGAGCAGTTTCTACGAGTGTCTATTTGTTGTTCCTCTAGTAAATTATATAAGTCTTTATCAGTAAAGATTCGGATCTAATTTAAATATGAAAATTTATATCAGAATAAAGCAACCAAATATTTTAAACAGTATCTATTTGTAAATCCAGACATTTACTTATACTATCTCAATGAGAATTTATGAGAACAGTATCTAATGTAAAACGTGCGGCTTTTCGTGGTTAAATGGCAAGTGTTTCTATAAGAAACGAGCTGCATTAGATTAGAACAGTTTTGATTTGCAATTGAAGATTACAAATTATAATGTTTAAATAGGGATTTATGAGACCAGTTTCTATGAGTATTAATGTTTTTTTTCAGTAATATATTAAATGTGTTTTCATTTGTTTGAATGGGTAAAAAGGAAGTTTTGAACCGCAATTACAAATATAAGAATGGGGTTATATGCGATCAATTTCTAACAGTATTTATGCTGTTTTCCGAATATAATTGTGATGAGGTTTGATCCGTAACAAATTGTTCACTACATGTTACGATATGGTCGGAAATTCCAGGTACATATTTAGTATTCCTTCAAGAGGATTAATGAGAGCAGTTTCTACGAGTATTTATTGGTTGTTCCTACAATAAATTATATAAGTGTTTATCAGTATGCATTCGGATCTAATTTAAATACAAAAATCATATCAGAATGAAACCCCAAATATTTTAAACAGTGTCCACCTGTAAATCCAAGATAATATTATAATGAGAATCTATCACAACAGTATCTAATGTAACGTGTGCGTTTTTCCGTGGCTAAATTTTAAAATTATTTGCAATAATAAGCTTTAACGGATTCGAACAGTTTTGCATTTCCAGATGAATAGTTTTAATTGTTAGGGATCTATGAGGTCAGTGTAATGTTTTTTTTTTCAATAAAATGTGTTTTTATTGGAAAATAAACATTACACAAAGACACTGATCTCATAGATCCCTATTTAACAATTAAAACTATTCATCTGGAATTGCAAATTAAAACTGTTCAAATCCGTTAAAGCTATTTATTAAATATACTTTTAAAATTTAGCCACGGAAAGCCGCACGCGTTACATTAGATACTGTTCTGATTGGTTCTCATTAAAATATATCTTTAAATGTTTGGATTTACAAGTGGATACTGTTTAAAATATTTGGTTGTGTCATTCTGATATAATTTTTGTATTTAAAGTAGATCCGAATGCATACTGATAAAGACAAATTTTCTATTGGAACAACAAATACATACTCATAGAAACTGCTATCATCAATCCTTTCGAAGGAATACTAAATATGTACCTGGAATTTCCGACCATATCGTAACATGTGGTGAACAATTTGTTACTGATCAAACCTCATCACAATTATATTCGGAAAACAGCATAAATACTGTTAGAAACTGATCGCATATAACCCCATTCGAAGTGACTAAACTTGTATTTGTAATTGCAGTTGGAAACTGACCTTTCTTCTTTACCCATTCAAACAAATGAAAACACATTTAATATACTTATTACTGAAACAAAAACATTAATACTCATAGAAACTGATCTCATAAATCCCTATTCAAACATTATAATTTGTAATCTTCAATTGCAAATCAAAACTGTTCTAACCTAATGCAGCTCGTTTCTTATAGAAACTCTTGCCATTTAACCACGGAAAGCCGCACGTTTTACATTAGATACTGTTCTCATAAATTCTCATTGAGATAGTATAAGTAAATGTCTGGATTTACATATAGATACTATTTAAAATATTTAGTTGCTTTATTCTGATATAATTTTCATATTTAAATTAGATCCGAATGCATACTGATTAAAACTTATATAATTTACTATTGGCACAACAAATACATACTCGTAGAAACTGCTATCATCAATCCTTTCGAAGTAATACTAAATATGTACCTGGAATTTCCACACGTAACATGTAGTGAACAATTTGTTACTGATCAAACCTCATCACAATTATATTCGGAAAACAGCATAAATACTGTTAGAAATTGATCGCATATAATCCCATTCGAAGTGGTTAAACTTGTATTTGTAATTGCAGTTGAAAACTGACCTTTCTTTTTACCCATTTAATATATTACTGAAAAAAAAACATTAATACTCATAGAAACTGATCTCATAAATCCCTATTCAAACATTATAATTTGTAATCTTCAATTGCAAATCAAAACTGTTCTAACCAAATGCAGCTCGTTTCATATAGAAACTCTTGCCATTTAACCACAGAAACCCGCACGTTTTACATTAGATACTGTCCTCATAAATTCTCATTGAAATAGTATAAGTAAATGTCTGGATTTACAAATAGATACTGTTTAAAATATTTGGTTGCTTTATTCTGATATAATTTTCATATTTAAATTAGATTCGAATGCATACTGATAAAGACTTATATAATTTACTATTGGTACAACAAATACATACTCGTAGAAGCTGCATCAATCCTTTCGAAGTAATACTAAATATGTACCTGGAATATCCGACCATATCGTAACATGTAGTGAACAATTTGTTACTGATCAAACCTCATCACAATTATATTCGGAAAACAGTATAAATACTGTTAGAAATTGATCGCATATAACCCCATTCGAAGTGATTAAATTTGTATTTGTAATTTCAGTTGAAAACTGACCTTTCTTTTTACCCATTCAAACATATGAAAACACATTTAATATATTACTGAAAAAAAAACATTAATACTCATAGAAACTGATCTCATAAATCCCTATTCAAACATTATAATTTGTAATCTTCAATTGCAAATCAAAACTGTTCTAACCTAATGCAGCTCGTTTCTTATAGAAACACTTGCCATTTAACCACGGAAAGCCGTACGTTTTACATTAGATACTGTTCTCATAAATTCTCATTGAGATAGTATAAGTAAATGTAAAGACTTATATAATTTACTAGAGGAACAACAAATAGATACTCGTAGAAACTGCTCTCATCAATCCTTTTGAAGGAATACTAAATGTGTACTTGGAATTTCCGACCATATCATAACAAGTAGTGAACAATTTGTTACTGATTAAACCTCATCACAATTATATTCGGAAGACAGCATAAATACTTTTAGAAATTAATCGCATATAACCCCATTCAAAGTGATTAAACTTGTATTTGTAATTGCAGTTGAAAACTGACCTTTCTTTTTACCCATTCAAACAAATGAAAACACATTTAATATATTACTGAAAAAAAACATTAATACTCATAGAAACTGATCTCATAAATCCCTATTCAAACATTATAATTAGTAATCTTCAATTGCAAGTCAACCTAATGCAGCTCGTTTCTTATAGAAACACTTGCCATTTAACCACGGAAAGCCGCACGTTTTACCTTAGATACTGTTCTCATAAATTCTCATTTATGTGGTATAAGTAAATGTTTGCTGCTCCATTCTGGTAGAAACTGATAGAAATTTCAGAAGCAACTTTACTCCAGGCTCCAGTAGAGGGAGCTGTATACGTGTAGCTAATTCATATCTAATCTAATGTGACCTAAGGAACTGAAGTGTGTTTGTTAAATTAAAAACAAAGCAGTCTCTTTCACTGCTAACTCATTCATTGCTTCTAGGCTAGAACAAGAACACCCGAGGAAATAAGGACTTTGCAGAATTTTGTGTTTACCACAATATTAGTATTTCTATTTGAAATATGCAATTTAAACTGTACATTTGTCAGCATGCATATCCAAATTAATACTAATAAAAAAGCAAAATGGAAGTTTACAATAAAAATACATCTGTAAAATATACAATTGAAACTGTACGTTTGTTGACATGTATATCCACATTAATACTAATAAAAAACAATGTTGAAATTTACAATAAAAACATGTTGATAAATGGTGTGTTACATACGATAGATACTGGAGAAAGGACGGACTGGAACTCTTATGATATTACTTATAGAAAAGTTTAGAATCTCTTTAAAGTTGTATCTGTAATTCCATATGTTTACAGATATAAGGACAAGGGTGCATTTGCAGACACTAAACTGTAGATTTGTTGATGTAAATTTCATATAAGTACTCATGAAAGGGCAACATGATAATTCCAAATAGCTCATTCGGAATTACTGTTTCATAACCGATTTAAAACTTAATAAAACAGATAAAATCCTGTCTGTATAATACTAATATAACTTATAGGAACGATAAAACCGCATCACTTTTTTTTTATAAGTTTCTATGTGGAATTTTTGGCAGGGCTGAAAAGTAGGCACATAATTCAGTAGTTCGGATGTCTGAATGTGGAAAGAACTTACTAGAAAGTCTAGAGAGATGACATATCTGTTCTGGAACTGTCTAGAGTATGGTGGCGTCATCAGAGAAGCTTCGAGATCTGTCATCTTTAGGTATATAAAGCATGGAGTAAAGCAGAGTAGAAGTTCAGTTTAGATAGCAAGAGTAGTAAGATCAGAAGAGAGTAAAGTGGTCAAGTAGTACACAGTGTGTCATTAGCCAAGTAGTTATTGTTGTAATTAAGTAAGTTAATAAATTAGTGTTTAGCGTTACCCTGTTGTTATAATTTCCGAACCCACGATACAGGGTGTTTACAAAAAGGGTGTAAGCACGTCACAATTAGAGATGGGCAAAATCACTCCTTGGAGTGAATTGACTCAGTGAGTTGAAGATTCAGCTCATCGAGCTGATTCCAAAAGAGTCAAATATAATGTATTAGGATTGGTAGATTGGTACACATGCGCAGTGTTACTATATGTTCACGTATTCCCACTTCCTAATACAGAGCCGCAATTAGCCCAGATTGTCATCGGATTCCGGCTGACTTGCTGCTATTGCTATTTTGAATTAACAGTTTAAATTAACAGTTTAAAAATAACATATCGATGAGAAGTACTGGCATTCGCATACCGCAGCACGCACCCTGAGCGCGCAGTTTGCAAATGTTATTTCAGAGACGTTATTTTAAACCCACCGCTCGTTATAATTAAAATTAAATAATTTAACTCACCGATCGCCTACCGTCAACAAATAGCCGAACACGTCAAACCCAGCGTAAGTATGCAATGACAATATTGGATTGGAGATGCAGGTAAACGAAAATATACATATGGAGAAGAAAATATAAAAGCTTTAAACATATTTATGATTAAAAAACAGCTAAAAGTCAATATATAAAAGCGGATGGCTCGAGATTTCTACAAAAATATTCAACTCTGGCAGCCCTTCATTTTTAAACTCGGTATGCGGATAATCGAAAATGTACACACGGAGAAGAAAATTCAAAAGATTTGAATATACTATGATTAAAAAAACAACTAAAAAGTGTGTACATAAAGCCGATGGCCCAAGATACCCACAATAATATTCAACTACATTTTCTTTTATTTCATATAAATCTAAGCAGTTGCGTTGCGATTTCATTATCTGCTACTGCTGTTTTCGGAATAACAGTTTAACAGAGCAGTCAGCAAAAACATTTTCACTACGTCGTGTTTCTTATCTGTTATTTTCGAACAGAAATAACAGTCTGTTAATGCTATTTACAAATAACAGTTATAAAATAACAGGTTGTTAAATAGCAACTCATTTCTAGATTTTATTTTAATTTATTATTTGTTATATACCTAGATACTACATGTTAAACTATTTTAAGTTCATGCTTTATTTTTTGCAGAACTGATATATATTTTAATTACTTATATATTTATATTTTTATAAAAAGTAAACTGCATTTTAAAAAGGAAAAGGTCCGTAAAATTGTTTTAATATGTTTATTTTATTTTTTTTTTGGTAGGTACATACCTACTTTATAAATTTATTGGTGTACTATAACCTTGGGTATACTAAAAATATACCTACTAAATAACTATTATTTAATGGTACAATATAAAATAAAAAGTACTGAAGGAAATAATACATATAGCGACTATGGTTAGCATTTTTTTTTAAATACTATTATGCTGCCTTGAATTTGTTGAAGTGTTTTCGTATTCTATATATTTCTGTCAAATATACGTATTATAAAATTAAATTAAATTCATTATTGGGTACGGCATTGGATTGAGCTCATTGGAATCCTTCACGATTTGTGACTATAACAGAGGATTCGGTCTCACAAATTCACCTGAATCCGCTGCTGGACAGTCATCGAATCCTTACTGAATCGACTCTTAGAATCAACTCTCCCAACTCACTTTCGGAATCAGCTCTTGGAGTTGAATCACTGGCTCTGTGTGCTTTCATAGATATAGAGGGTGCTTTTGATAACACCTCCTATGAATCCATACAAAGAGCTGTGGAAAAAAGGATACAATCCATGCTAAGAAGCAGAATAATTACCACAGATATGGGGGGTGAGTCGGCCACCGTGACTGCAGTTAGGGGCTGTCCACAAGGTGGAGTCTTATCGCCCTTGCTGTGGTCAATGGTGGTCGACGATCTCCTCCATAAGCTGAGCAATTATGGCTTCAACGTTCAGGGCTACGCTGATGACCTGGTCGTTACTGCCAGGGGCAGGCATGAGAGGTTATGATCTCAAACCACATGCAAATTGCCCTAAACATAATATCCAAATGGTGCTCGTCAGAGGGTCTTAGTGTCAATCCGAGCAAAACAGTTATTGTTCCATTCACCAAAAGGAGAAAACTCAACTTGAGAGCTCCTATGTTGAATGGAACAGTACTGACCTTTTCCAGTGAGGTCAAGTATCTAGGAGTAATTCTGGACCAAAAACTCACCTGGAACTCACATTTAGAAAGGACACTTACCAAGGCAACAACGGCCATTTGGACGTGCCGTAGGCTGTTTGGTAAGACTTGGCCCTGCCAAAAATTCCACATAGAAACTTATAAAAAAAAAGTGATGCGGTTTTATCGTTCCTATAAGTTATATTAGTATTATACAGACAGGATTTTATCTGTTTAATTAAGTTTTAAATCGGTTATGAAACAGTAATTCCGAATGAGCTATTTGGAATTATCATGTTGCCCTTTCATGAGTACTTATATGAAATATACATCAACAAATCTACAGTTTAGTGTCTGCAAATGCACCCTTGCCCTTATATCTGTAAACATATGGAATTACAGATACAACTTTAAAGAGATTCTAAACTTTTCTATAAGAAATATCATGAGTTCCAGTCCGTCCTTTCTCCAGTATCTATCGTATGTAACACACCATTTATCAACATGTTTTTATTGTAAATTTCAACATTGTTTTTTATTAGTATTAATGTGGATATACATGTCAACAAAGGTACAGTTTCAATTGTATATTTTACAGATGTATTTTTATTGTAAACTTCCATTTTGCTTTTTTATTAGTATTAATTTGGATATGCATGCCGACAAATGTACAGTTTAAATTGCATATTTCAAATAGAAATACTAATATTGTGGTAAACACAAAATTCTGCAAAGTCCTTATTTCCTCGGGTGTTCTTGTTCTAGCCTAGAAGCAATGAATGGGTTAGCAGTGAAAGAGACTGCTTTGTTTTTAATTTAACAAACACACTTCAGTTCCTTAGGTCACATTAGATTAGATATGAACTAGCTACACGTATACAGCTCCCTCTACTGGAGCCTGGAGTAAAGTTGCTGCTGAAATTTCTATCAGTTTCTACCAGAATGGAGCAGCAAACATTTACTTATACCACATCAATGAGAATTTATGAGAACAGTATCTAAGGTAAAACGTGCGGCTTTCCGTGGTTAAATGGCAAGTGTTTCTATAAGAAACGAGCTGCATTAGGTTGACTTGCAATTGAAGATTACTAATTATAATGTTTGAATAGGGATTTATGAGATCAGTTTCTATGAGTATTAATGTTTTTTTTTCAGTAATATATTAAATGTGTTTTCATTTGTTTGAATGGGTAAAAAGAAAGGTCAGTTTTCAACTGCAATTACAAATACAAGTTTAATCACTTTGAATGGGGTTATATGCGATTAATTTCTAAAAGTATTTATGCTGTTTTCCGAATATAATTGTGATGAGGTTTAATCAGTAACAAATTGTTCACTACTTGTTATGATATGGTCGGAAATTCCAAGTACACATTTAGTATTCCTTCAAAAGGATTGATGAGAGCAGTTTCTACGAGTATCTATTTTTTGTTCCTCTAGTAAATTATATAAGTCTTTACATTTACTTATACTATCTCAATGAGAATTTATGAGAACAGTATCTAATGTAAAACGTACGGCTTTCCGTGGTTAAATGGCAAGTGTTTCTATAAGAAACGAGCTGCATTAGGTTAGAACAGTTTTGATTTGCAACTGAAGATTACAAATTATAATGTTTAAATAGGGATTTATGAGATCAGCTTCTATGAGTATTAATGTTTTTTTTTCAGTAATATATTAAATGTGTTTTCATATGTTTGAATGGGTAAAAAGAAAGGTCAGTTTTCAACTGAAATTACAAATACAAATTTAATCACTTCGAATGGGGTTATATGCGATCAATTTCTAACAGTATTTATACTGTTTTCCGATTATAATTGTGATGAGGTTTGATCAGTAACAAATTGTTCACTACATGTTACGATATGGTCGGAAATTCCAGGTACATATTTAGTATTACTTCGAAAGGATTGATGATAGCAGCTTCTACGAGTATGTATTTGTTGTACCAATAGTATATTATATAAGTCTTTATCAGTATGCATTCGGATCTAATTTAAATATGAAAATTATATCAGAATAAAGCAACCAAATATTTTAAACAGAATCTATTTCTAAATCCAGACATTTACTTATACTATCTCAATGAGAATTTATGAGGACAGTATCTAATGTAAAACGTGCGGCTTTCCGTGGTTAAATGGCAAGAGTTTCTATATGAAACGAGCTGCATTTGGTTAGAACAGTTTTGATTTGCAATTGAAGATTACAAATTATAATGTTTGAATAGGGATTTATGAGATCAGTTTCTATGAGTATTAATGTTTTTTTTTTCAGTAATATATTAAATAGGTTTTCATTTGTTTGAATGGGTAAAAAGAAAGGTCAGTTTTCAACTGCAATTACAAATACAAGTTTAACCGCTTCGAATGGGATTATATGCGATCAATTTCTAACAGTATTTATGCTGTTTTCCGAATATAATTGTGATGAGGTTTGATCAGTAACAAATTGTTCACTACATGTTATGTGTGGAAATTCCAGGTACATATTTAGTATTACTTCGAAAGGATTGATGATAGCAATTTCTACGAGTATGTATTTGTTGTGCCAATAGTAAATTATATAAGTCTTAATCAGTATGCATTCGGATCTAATTTAAATATGAAAATTATATCAGAATAAAGCAACTAAATATTTTAAATAGTATCTATATGTAAATCCAGACATTTACTTATACTATCTCAATGAGAATTTATGAGAACAGTATTTAATGTAAAACGTGCGGCTTTCCGTGGTTAAATGGCAAGAGTTTCTATAAGAAACGAGCTGCATTAGGTTAGAACAGTTTTGATTTGCAATTGAAGATTACAAATTATAATGTTTGAATAGGGATTTATGAGATCAGTTTCTATGAGTATTAATGTTTTTTTTTCAGTAATAAGTATATTAAATGTGTTTTCATTTGTTTGAATGGTTAAAAAGAAAGGTCAGTTTTCAACTGTAATTACAAATACAAGTTTAATCACTTCGAATGGGGTTATATGCGATCAGTTTCTAACAGTATTTAAGCTGTTTTCCGAATATAATTGTTCACCACATGTTACGATATGGTCGGAAATTCCAGGTACATATTTAGTATTCCTTCGAAAGGATTGATGATAGCAGTTTCTATGAGTATGTATTTGTTGTTCCAATAGAAAATTTGTCTTTATCAGTATGCATTCGGATCTACTTTAAATACAAAAATTATATCAGAATGACACAACCAAATATTTTAAACAGTATCCACTTGTAAATCCAAACATTTAAAGATATATTTTAATGAGAACCAATCAGAACAGTATCTAATGTAACGCGTGCGGCTTTCCGTGGCTAAATTTAAAAAGTATTTTTAATAAATAGCTTTAACGGATTTGAACAGTTTTAATTTGCAATTCCAGATGAATAGTTTTAATTGTTAAATGGGGATCTATGAGATCAGTGTCTTTGAGTAATGTTTATTTTCCAATAAAAACACATTTTATTGAAAAAAAAACATTACACTGACCTCATAAATCCCTAACAATTAAAACTATTCATCTGGAAATGCAAAACTGTTCGAATCCGTTAAAGCTTATTTATTGCAAATAATTTTAAAATTTAGCCACGGAAAACCGCACACGTTACATTAGATACTGTTGTGATGGATTCTTATTATAATATTATCTTGGATTTACAGGTGGACACTGTTTAAAATATTTGGGGTTTCATTCTGATATGATTTTTGTATTTAAATTAGATCCGAATGCATACTGATAAAGACTTATATAATTTACTGTAGGAACAACAAATAAATACTCGTAGAAACTGCTCTCATTAATCCTCTTGAAGGAATACTAAATATGTACCTGGAATTTCCGACCATATCGTAACATGTAGTGAACAATTTGTTACGGATCAAACCTCATCACAATTATATTCGGAAAACAGCATAAATACTGTTAGAAATTGATCGCATATAACCCCATTCGAAGTAATTAAACTTATATTTGTAATTGCAGTTCAAAACTGACCTTCCTGTTTACCGATTCAAACAAATGAAAACACATTTAATATATTACTGAAAAAAAAACATTAATACTCATAGAAACTGATCTCATAAATCCCTATTTAAACATTATAATTTGTAATCTTCAATTGCAAATCAAAACTGTTCTAACCTAATGCAGCTCGTTTCTTATAGAAACACTTGCCATTTAACCACGAAAAGCCGCACGTTTTACATTAGATACTGTTCTCATAAATTCTTATTGAGATAGTATAAGTAAATGTCTGGATTTACAAATAGATACTGTTTAAAATATTTGGTTGCTTTATTCTGATATAAATTTTCATATTTAAATTAGATCCGAATCTTTACTGATAAAGACTTATATAATTTACTAGAGGAACAACAAATAGATACTCGTAGAAACTGCTCTCATCAATCCTCTTGAAGGAATACTAAATGTGTACTTGGAATTTCCGACCATATCATAACATGTAGTGAACAATTTGTTACTGATTAAACCTCTTCACAATTATATCTGGAAAACAGCATAAATACTTTTAGAAATTGATCGCATATAACCCCATTCGAAGTGATTAAACTTGTATTTGTAATTGCAGTTGAAAACTGACCTTTCTTTTTACCCATTCAAACAAATGAAAACACATTTAATATATTACTGAAAAAAAACATTAATACTCATAGAAACTGATCTCATAAATCCCTATTCAAACATTATAATTTTGAATCTTCAATTGCAAATCAAAACTGTTCTAACCTAATGCAGCTCGTTTCTTATAGAAACTCTTGCCATTTAACCACGGAAAGCTGCACGTTTTACATTAGATACTGTTCTCATAAATTCTCATTGAGATAGTATAAGTAAATGTTTGGATTTACAAATAGATACTGTTTAAAATATTTGGTTGCTTTATTCTGATATAATTTTCATATTTAAATTAGATCCGAATCTGTACTGATAAAGACTTATATAATTTACTATAGGAACAACAAATAGATACTCGTAGAAACTGCTCTCATCAATCCTCTTGAAGGAATACTAAATGTGTACTTGGAATTTCCGACCATATCATAACAACTAGTTAACAATTTGTTACTGATTAAACCTCATCATAACTATATTCGGAAAACAGCATAAATACTTTTAGAAATTGATCGCATATAATCCCATTCGAAGTGATTAAACTTGTATTTGTAATTGCAGTTGAAAACTGACCTTTCTTTTTACCCATTCAAACAAATGAAAACACATTTAATATATTACTGAAAAAAACCTTAATACTCATAGAACTGATCTCATAAATCCCTATTCAAACATTATAATTTGTAATCTTCAATTGCAAATCAAAACTGTTCTAACCTAATGCAGCTCGTTTCTTATAGAAACACTTGCCATTTAACCACGAAAAGCCGCACGTTTTACATTAGATACTGTTCTCATAAATTCTCATTGAGATACTATAAGTAAATGTCTGGATTTACAAATAGATACTGTTTAAAATATTTGGTTGCTTTATTCTGATATAATTTTCATATTTAAATTAGATCCGAATCTTTACTGATAAAGACTTATATAATTTACTAGAGGAACAACAAATAGATACTCATAGAAACTGCTCTCATCAATCCTCTTGAAGGAATACCAAATGTGTACTTGGAATTTCCGACCATATCATAACATGTAGTGAACAATTTGTTACTGATTAAACCTCTTCACAATTATATCCGGAAAACAGCATAAATACTTTGAGAAATTGATCGCATCTAATCCCATTCGAAGTGATTAAACTTGTATTTGTAATTGCAGTTGAAAACTGACCTTTCTTTTTACCTATTCAAACAAATGAAAACACATTTAATATATTACTGAAAAAAAAAAAACATTAATACTCATAGAAACTGATCTCATAAATCCCTATTCAAACATTATAATTTTGAATCTCCAATTGCAAATCAAAACTGTTCTAACCTAATGCAGCTCGTTTCTTATAGAAACTCTTGCCATTTAACCACGGAAAGCCGCACGTTTTACATTAGATACTGTTCTCATAAATTATCATTGAGATAATATAAGTAAATGTTTGGATTTACAAATAGATACTGTTTAAAATATTTGGTTGCTTTATTCTGATATAATTTTCATATTTAAATTAAATCCGAATCTGTACTCATAAAGACTTATATAATTTACTATAGGAACAAATAGATACTCGTAGAAACTGCTCTCATCAATCCTCTTGAAGGAATACTAAATGTGTACTTGGAATTTGCGACCATATCATAACAATTAGTTAACAATTTGTTACTGATTAAACCTCATCATAACTATATTCGGAAAACAGCATAAATACTTTTAGAAATTGATCGCATATAATCCCATTCGAAGCGATTAAACTTGTATTTGTAATTGCAGTTGAAAACTGACCTTTCTTTTTACCCATTCAAACAAATGAAAACACATTTAATATATTACTGAAAAAAAACATTAATACTCATAGAAACTGATCTCATAAATCCCTATTCAAACATTATAATTTGTAATCTTCAATTGCAAATCCAAACTGTTCTAACCTAATGCAGCTCGTTTCTTAAAGAAACACTTGTCTTTTAATCACGGAAAGCCGCACGAATTACATTAGATACTGTGCTCATAAATTCTCATTGATATGGTATAAGTAAATGTTTGGATTAACAAATGGATATGGCTTGACTCATTTTGCTGGTCAATGCGGATATAAACTGATAACAATTTCAACAGCAACTTTACCTAACTCTTATAGAAACTTATTGACCATATAGGTTCTCATAGATACTTATTAATTTTTGATAATTTTCAATACGGATTGATGAGATTTTTTTGACAGGGGGGGTCTAAAGCCGAAAATGATACATTGGTCATACCTATCGGTTGTGAGACCTATGGTTACCTACGCATCATGCATATGGTGGCCAAAAACAGAAAAAAAAGTAGCACAAGGAAAGTTGCAGAAATTGCAACGCCTTGCCTGTCTAGGGACTACAGGAGCAATGAGCTCGTGTCACACAGCAGCTATGGAGGCAATGCTGGACTTACTTCCTCTGCATTTGCATGTGAGGAAGGAGGCAGCACTTAGTGTCTTAAGGCTGCATCAGGCACTTAAATTCAGACCAGGGGACCTGGTTGGTCACTTAAGGTTTCTGGAGTTAATCCAATTCGAGTCCATGACCAAACCCACTGACTCAATGCCAATCAAATATGACTTTGACTGCCCGTTTGATGTGCTGATTGAAAGCCGTCAGGCGGACAAGGCCGGAGCATTGCGGTTGGAGAAAGAACACGGATACATACCTGGTATGTTTCTCTTACGTAATCTATTCAACATGTTATATCCAAGGATATTGGATGTATGGTAAATGTAAGGTACATGGACCTTAAAATTTCAGCCACAAAAAAAGTTATAACCATGTAATGGCAACATAACTTGTAACATACTCATATGTCGCAAATATATAACATACATGTAAAAGACATATATTGTATTTCAAAATATTTACCTTAAAATATGTTCTGATGTTACATGTGTGCCTTATAACATGCAATTTCCATGGTATATGCACAAGGGGGTAGCAAATAATATACAGGGTGTCCCCAAATGGGGTTACCTATACCACAAGTGGACCTAAATTTTAGTTTTTCGACAGTCACTATAAAAAAAATTTGTTTCTTAAAGAAATACGATGTGTTAAGAAAATGTACTTTTTTATGCAGGGCGCTCAAAAATTTCAAAAATATGAATTTGACCCAAGAGCAAACTACCTTTAGTTGTCTCATTTTTAAGGAAAATGCAATTTGAGAAAATTGTTTATTAAATCTTGTTTAATACGTCTTTTTCCCCAATGCCTCACCTCAGTTTTCGTATTTTTCCGTAACGGATACTAAAAAATTTAGGTTTATGAAAGAAAAGTATTTCAAATGGCTTTTTTATTAAAAATGAAAAATAAAGGTAGTTTACTCTTAGGCAAAATTCATATTTTTGGAATTTTTAAGCACCTTCATAAAAAAAATAATTTTTTTTAACATAAATCGTATTTTTTTAAAAATGCGGAAATTTTTATAGTGACTTTTTGTCCAAAAATTAAAATTTTGGTCATTTGTTGTATAGCTAATCCCATCCGGGGACACCTTGTACTACTGTTACAATATGGCTTAAGTAAGGAAAAACTAGATGTAAAAAAAGGCCAATCTGAAATAAATAATTTTTATATTCATACAATACATATATCATAATAATATATTAATCAAAGTCATACAAGAAGGATACGTTCATTTATATAATGAGTTAATCAAAAATAAACCAACTGCCAAATTAATAAAGGAACTAAATGCCAAATTGCACATTCTCTAAACTATATAGTTTGTTTATTACAAGCAAACTCTTGGTTAACAGAAAACATAGAAGATAAAATAGCTGAAGAAAAATAACATAAATAGAAAAAGTTAGCTGATTGCAAGCTATGTAATAAGGTAAAAAAAATAAAGAAAAGCCTGACAGTATACATGAATCATTTTCATTCCGCTATAAATTACGAAGAAATAAACATTAGCATGATTACTATAGAGACAAGAAAAGTGTATAAGTTTTTGGTAAAACAGAACAGCTTTATCTTACATTAAAAGAAGTTTCAGGGGAAAAGGTAGACATTAAAAGCTTAATGAAGTTTGTTCCAAATGATGCTCGGACTTTTACAACATTTAAAAACTGTGGATTTTGAGGGTGACGTTGAAGGCTACTGTGGCGTGCCGCCTGACAGTGCACATGCGCTGAATATCAACTTGGTTAGGAAGGACACAAAGTCTCTCTCTGTTTGGCCTGGGCTGTCGTCGATGTTAGATGTAATGTACCAAACATGTATAATGTGATATATAAGGGCTGTGATATTAATAAACGAGATACCAAGTAAAATCGTGAGTTATTCTACTAACCATCTATGTAACGAGACGTTACATAATTGGCGACGAGGGTAAAAAGAAAAACGAAGACATCAAGTAAAGCACGTGTTACCGGGTTCATTATTAGAAATGGCGGCCGGCATAATTGGACATGTGGGCGAATATAATGGCATTTCGGACGATTGGGTTGTGTATTCGGAAAGACTGGAGCAGTATTTTTGTGCAAATAATATAACTGAAGCAAAAGTGAAAGTCGCGGCACTAATCAGTTTAATTGGAGACTCAACTTATAAGTTACTGCGAGATTTGTGCCATCCAAGTCTACCCAAGGACAAAACATACGACGAACTAAGTGAATTGTTAAAAAAATAGTTTAGCCCGCGAGTATCAAAATGGCGAGAGCGTATAAAATTTTACGAAGCAAGACAGGGACAAAGTGAAACGGTTAGTGAATGGTATGCCCGAATAAAGAAATTAGCGGTCAATTGTGAGTTTGGTACGTCATTAGAGAACATATTAAAGGATAAGTTAGTAGCTGGATTGCAAAAAGGAAAGGTGTTGGATAGATTATGTGAAGAAGATACGGATAAAACCCTGAAAGAAATGGTGGAATTGGCGATGAAAAAGGAATCTGGTCTCAAAGAAGAGGAAGTCAGCCATATTTCAAGATTTCCGCCACCGTATCAGCGCAATAAGCAGCAAGCAGAAAGGAATGTACCGAGGCGTCAACGGACCAATCAGCGATCACCACGACCAAGGAAAGCAACGCAGACGCAACACCGCAACCGTCAATGGTCGGATGGGGAAATGACAGAAATCAAAATGGCAATCATACTTACGTCAAAGGGTATAATAAAAGTTGTGTGCATTGTGCAAAAATACATCAAGGATTATGTAAGTACGCAAATTATATATGTAATAGATGCAAAAACAAAGGTCATTTAGCCAGAGCTTGTAGAAATAGTAGTCATTTTACAAATTTTGTAGAAACTAAGGAAGTTAAAATGGAAGGTTATGGCGATAACGAGACACTTTTCACCGTAAATCATAATGTAAACATAGACAATCCATTTAAAATAAGCATTTTAATTAACAAAAAATCTTTTAATGTACAGTTAGATAGTGGAGCTAGTGTAAGTGCTTGTAGCAAATTGATGTACGATCAATATTTCAGAGATAAACATCCTTTAAAAACTGATGAGACCATTCTACGAGGTTATAATGGGACAAAATTTGACACCTTGGGAAGTTTTGCAACAAGTATAGAGTTTAATAATAAAAAACAAGTAATTAAAATGTTCGTAGTCAGCGAGGGAGGCCCTATGATAATGGGACGTGATTTCTTGTCGAAATTTAATATAAAATTAAACATAGTAAATGCAGTAGCATCTAGCAATGCCAAAGTAGAAAAGTTATTAGAAAAATATAAGAACATATTTAGAAATGAGTTAGGTTTATTTAAATACAGCAATGTTTCTTTGCAGCTCAAACCCACTGCCAAACCTGTTTTCCTTAAGCCTAGAAATGTACCTTATGCGTAAAAAGAGAAACTGGAAGAAGAATTGGACCGACTGGAGAGAGATGGCATCATAACTCCTATCCCAAACAGCGAATGGGGTACACCTCTCGTTGTAGTGCCCAAGAATGATGGAAAGTCGTTACGCCTGTGCGGGGACTATAAGAGCACGCTAAATAAACATCTGGAGGAAGTAAGATATCCGTTGCCAACAGCGGAGGATATTTTTACCAAATTACATACAGGTGAGAAATTTTCAAAGATAGATTTATCGCAAGCATACGCGCAATTTGAGCTTGATGACAATTCAAAAAAACTTGTATCTTGGTCAACTCATAAAGGAGTTTTTCAAGTAAATAGATTACCATTTGGAGTGAGTCCTGGTAGTGCTATATGTCAACGTAATATAGAACAACTTTTTATAGGAATGGAAAAGGTTTCAAATTTCCTAGACGATATAATAGTGACTGGCAGAGACGAAAATGAACATGTAGAGACGTTGGACAAGGTTTTCAAGAAAATTGAAGAAGCTGGGTTAACAATAAAGCGAGAGAAATGTAATTTCTTCCAAGAAAAGATAGAATATCTAGGACATGTGATAACAAAACAAGGAATTCAAAAATCTGAAAAAAAAGTAAAAGCAATTGTAGGTGCAAAAAGGCCAGAAAATGTGCAGGAGGTGAGATCTTTTATTGGATTAGTGAATTATTACAGTAAATTCGGTAGCAACATATCATCTTTATTGAAACCGATCTATAATTTGTTAAAAAAAGATGAAAAATTTAACTGGACAAGTAAATGTGAGGAAGCTTTTATAACGATCAAAAATAAAATCGCAGAAGATATCATTCTAGCACATTTTGACCCAAAGTTACCTTTAGTACTAACCAGCGATGCATCGAACTAAGGAATGGCAGCCACGTTGAGCCATAGATATCCTAATGGGGAGGAAAGACCTATCGCTTGTGTGTCTAGAACTTTAATGAAAAATGAAGAAAATTGGTCAGTATTACAAAAGGAAAGTGCAGCATTGATATATGGGGTAAGAAAATTTGAAAAATATCTAGCAGGTAGACGTTTTATATTGAAAACTGATCACAAACCCCTAACAACTATTTTTGGACAGCATAAACAATTACCAGTCATGCATGCCAGTAGAATACAGCACTGGGCAGTATATTTGTCAGGTTTTGACTACGAGATCCATTATATAAAAGGCAAAAATAATAATATGAGCGATTATTTATCTAGAGCACCCCTAAAAGTATTTTTTTCAGACCCAGAATACGACAGTAAAGGCGAGTACCTGAACTTCGTCAGAAATGCAGTAGAATGGCCCATAGACGGAGAAGAAATAGCCAACGAAACAACCAAAGATCGTTTATTAAAAAGAGTATTAAAATACGTCAGCAACAATAATTGGCCAAGGAAGTTGGATGATGAAATTAAATCATATTACGCAAAACGTGAGGAATTGTCGGCAAACGATGGACTACTGATGTGGGGTCATCGAGTTGTAATACCTAAAAAGTTTAGAACAAAGCTACTTCAAGAGCTTCATACCGCTCATCTAGGTATTGGTAAGACAAAATCTTTAGCACGAAGTTATATGTTTTGGCAAAACATCGACAAAGATATAGAGAATATGATAAATAGCTGTGAAGCATGCTTGTGTCAAAGACAAAGTCCACCTAGAGCACCGTTAACGTCGTGGCAGGCTGAGACGGAGGCGTGGAATAGAGTTCATGCTGATTACTTAGGTCCAGTCAAAGGAAAAATGATTTTAATAATAATAGATGCGTATAGCAAATATCCAGAAGCATATATAGTGAATTCATTGTCAGCCGAGGAACTAGAAAGGAAATTACGAGAGTGTTTTGCAAGATATGGGATACCGAACACATTTGTAACGGACAATGGCACCCAGTTTGTATCCAAACAGATGAAAATATTTTTTCAGAGAAACGGCATCAAACATATCACGACGCCAGTAGCGTCACCGTCAAGTAACGGACAAGCAGAAAATCTAGTTAAAACGTTTAAGGCAAAGCTTAAAGCAGCAATTTGTGACATAGATAATAAACATGTTTCTTTACATACTCTCATTTGCAGATTTTTAATGGCGTATAGAAATGCAGAGCACGAGACGATAAAGTCGGCACCAGCTGAAATATTGATGGGAAGAAAATTACGTAGCAGATTTGACTTATTAAGAAAACCCCAAGAAAAGCAGCAGAATGAAACATCGAAGCGCATAAAAAGAAGTCAATTGAAACAAGTTAAGTATTATCGGAGCAGCAAAAGCAATACCAAAAATTTCCAAGTAGGTCAGCCAGTGATGGTACGAGATTATCGAGGCAACAAGACAGGATGGACACCGGCAGAGGTCGAGGAGAAAATAGGTAGATCGATATATCTCTGCCGATTGTTAGAAAATGGCAAATCGTGGAAGCGTCATCAGAACCAGATAATAAATAGAGGTCAGGGGCATAAGAAGGTGAAAGGAGGCAGGTCGGCTAAAAAAATTGGCAGTGGGGGGGATTGAGCGAGAAAACCAACCAACTCGAATTTCGTATGAAAGCTCGATGGTAAGACCGATTGCACGCACACATGAAAATAGCACAGATACCCATGTAAGTAATACTAGTAGTAGAATGGTAGACGAAGTTAGCGATTTGAGTGACGAGAACTATTGCAGTTCACATAAAACTTTTTGCAGCGCAAGCAATGACAATTTAAGTGTAAAAAACTCTAATAATGATAACGAAAGACCCTCGGGTCGTGATAGTATATCTACTAATGTAAATTCTCTTAACAGATCCAAGAAAACGACGATAAGCCAGGAAGACGACAGCAGCAGTCGAGACAAGCAGAAGAGCAAAATCACCGTAGCTTCACATGCAGCCAGCAGCAGTTCAAGGCCTAAGCGGAAGTGTAAACCACCAGCGAGGTACAATGAGTATGTTTTGGACGAATCGGAATGAAAGAGTCCGTATAAGAAATATAAATGTAACAATAAAAAGACAGGCAGCTCAGAGCACATAAACATAAAAAAAATTTGGATAGCTCTTTTGTATTGTAACATTCTTAACACAGGTTAGGGAAATAGATTGAATTTTTCAATTACAACAAAAAAATAGTAAAAGTAAAGTAGTTAAGGCAGCCACATAGGAGGTATTGAATAAATAGAATAGGAGATTAAATAAAAATGAATTCAGTGTTATACAAATAATAAATATTGTGTAGAACAGGGTATTTACAAAAATAGGATGGATTAAGTTAAATATAAAATTAATTTATATAGCAAGGAGCCAAAAAGCTCAGAGTAGGAGTGTGGCGTGCCGCCTGACAGTGCACATGCGCTGAATATCAACTTGGTTAGGAAGGACACAAAGTCTCTCTCTGTTTGGCCTGGGCTGTCGTCGATGTTAGATGTAATGTACCAAACATGTATAATGTGATATATAAGAGCTGTGATATTAATAAACGAGATACCAAGTAAAATCGTGAGTTATTCCACTAACCATCTATGTAACGAGACGTTACAATTTCTAACAGTATTTATGCTGTTTTCCGAATATAATTGTGATGAGGTTTGATCAGTAACAAATTGTTCACTACATGTTACGATATGGTCGGAAATTCCAGGTACATATTTAGTATTACTTCGAAAGGATTGATGATAGCAGTTTCTACGAGTATGTATTTGTTGTGCCAATAGTAAATTATATAAGTCTTTATCAGTATGCATTCGGATCTAATTTAAATATGAAAATTATATCAGAATAAAGCAACCAAATATTTTAAACAGTATCTATTTGTAAATCCAGACATTTACTTATACTATCTCAATGAGAATTTATGAGGACAGTATCTAATGTAAAACGTGCGGCTTTCTATGGTTAAATGGCAAGAGTTTCTATAAGAAACGAGCTGCATTAGGTTAGAACAGTTTTGATTTGCAATTGGAGATTACAAATTATAATGTTTGAATAGGGATTTATGAGATCAGTTTCTATGAGTATTGATGTTTTTTTTTCAGTAATATGTTAAATGTGTTTTCATTTGTTTGAATGGGTAAAAAGAAAGGTCAGTTTTCAACTGCAATTACAAATACAAGTTTAACCACTTCGAATGGGATTATATGCGATCAATTTCTAACAGTATTTATGCTGTTTTCCGAATATAATTGTGATGAGGTTTGATCAGTAACAAATTGTTCACTACATGTTACGTGTGGAAATTCCAGGTACATATTTAGTATTACTTCGAAAGGATTGATAATAGCAGTTTCTACGAGTATGTATTTGTTGTGCCAATAGTAAATTATATAAGTCTTTATCAGTATGCATTCGGATCAAATTTAAATATGAAAATTATATCAGAATAAAGCAACTAAATATTTTAAACAGTATCTATTTGTAAATCCAGACATTTACTTATACCACATCAATGAGAATTTATGAGGACAGTATCTAACGTAAAACGTGCGGCTTTCCGCGGTTAAATGGCAAGAGTTTCTATAAGAAACGAGCTGCATTAGGTTAGAACAGTTTTGATTTGCAATTAAAGATTACAAATTATAATGTTTGAATAGGGATTTATGAGATCAGTTTCTATGAGTATTGATGTTTTTTTTTCAGTAATATGTTAAATGTGTTTTCATTTGTTTGAATGGGTAAAAAGAAAGGTCAGTTTTCAACTGCAATTACAAATACAAGTTTAACCACTTCGAATGGGATTATATGCGATCAATTTCTAACAGTATTTATGCTGTTTTCCGAATATAATTGTGATGAGGTTTGATCAGTAACAAATTGTTCACCACATGTTACGATATGGTTGGAAATTCCAGGTACATATTTAGTATTCCTTCGAAAGAATTGATGATAGCAGTTTCTATGAGTATGTATTTGTTGTTCCAATAGAAAATTTGTCTTTATCAGTATGCATTCGGATCTACTTTAAATACAAAAATTATATCAGAATGACACAACCAAATATTTTAAACAGTATCCACTTGTAAATCCAAACATTTAAAGATATATTTTAATGAGAACCAATCAGAAATTTTAAAAGTATTTTTAATAAATAGCTTTAACGGATTTGAACAGTTTTAATTTGCAATTCCAGATGAATAATTTTAATTGTTAAATAGGGATCTATGAGATCAGTGTCTTTGTGTAATGTTTTTTTTCCAATAAAAACACATTTTATTGAAAAAAAAAACGTTACACTGACCTCATAGATCCCTAACAATTAAAACTATTCATCTGGAAATGCAAATGAAAACTGTTCGAATCCGTTAAAGCTTATTTATTGCAAATAATTTTAAAATTTAGCCACGGAAAACCGCACACGTTACATTAGATACTGTTCTGATGGATTCTCATTATAATATTATCTTTGAATGTTTGGATTTACAGGTGGACACTGTTTAAAATATTTGGGGTTTCATTCTGATATGATTTTTGTATTTAAATTAGATCCGAATGCATACTGATAAAGACTTATATAATTTACTGTAGGAACAACAAATAAATACTCGTAGAAACTGCTCTCATCAATCCTCTTTAAGGAATACTAAATATGTACCTGGAATTTCCGACCATATCGTAACATGTAGTGAACAATTTGTTACGGATTAAACCTCATCACAATTATATTCGGAAAACAGCATAAATACTGTTAGAAATTGATCGCATATAACCCCATTCGAAGTGATTAATCTTGTATTTGTAATTGCAGTTGAAAACTGACCTTCCTTTTTACCCATTCAAACAAATGCAAACACATTTAATATATTACTGAAAAAAAAAACATTAATACTCATAGAAACTGATCTCATAAATCCCTATTCAAACATTATAATTTTGAATCTTCAATTGCAAATCAAAACTGTTCTAACCTAATGCAGCTCGTTTCTTATAGAAACTCTTGCCATTTAACCACGGAAAGGCGCACGTTTTACATTAGATACTGTTCTCATAAATTCTCATTGAGACAGTATAAGTAAATCTGTGGATTTACAAATAGATACTGTTTAAAATATTTGGTTGCTTTATTCTGATATAATTTTCATATTTAAATTAGATCCGAATCTGTACTGATAAAGACTTAAATAATTTACTATAGGAACAACAAATAGATACTCGTAGAAACTGCTCTCTTCAATCCTCTTGAAGGAATACTAAATATGTACTTGGAATTTCCGACCATATCACAACAAGTAGTTAACAATTTGTTACTGATTAAACCTCATCATAACTATATTCGGAAAACAGCATAAATACTTTTAGAAATCGATCGCATATAACCCCTTCGAAGCGATTAAACTTGTATTTGTAATTGCAGTTGAAAACTGACCTTTCTTTTTACCCATTCAAACAGATGAAAACACATTTAATATATTACTGAAAAAAAACATTAATACTCATAGAAACATCTCATAAATCCCTATTCAAACATTATAATTTGTAATCTTCAATTGCAAATCAAAACTGTTCTAACCTAATGCAGCTCGTTTCTTAAAGAAACACTTGTGTTTTAATCACGGAAAGCCGCACGAATTACATTAGATACTGTGCTCATAAATTCTCATTGATGTGGTATAAGTAAATGTTTGGATTTACAAATGGATATGGCTTGACTCATTTTGCTGGTCAATTCGGATATAAACTGATAACAATTTCAACAGCAACTTTACCTAACTCTTATAGAAACTTATTGACCATATAGGTTCTCATAGATACTTATTAATTTTTGATAATTTTCAATACGGATTGATGAGATTTTTTTGACAGGGAACTCATTCATTGCTTCTAGGCTAGAACAAGAACACCCGAGGAAATAAGGACTTTGCAGTATTTTGTGTTTACCACAATATTAGTATTTCTATTTGAAATATGCAATTTAAACTGTACATTTGTCGGCATGCATATCCAAATTAATACTAACAAAAAAGCAAAATGGAAGTTTACAATAAAAATACATCTGTAAAATATACAATTGAAACTGTACATTTATTGACATGTATATCTACATTAATACTAATAAAAAGACAATGTTGAAATTTACAATAAAAACATGTTGATAAATGGTGTGTTACATACGATAGATACTGGAGAAAGGACGGACTGGAACTCTTATGATATTACTTATAGAAAAGTTTAGAATCTCTTTAAAGTTGTATCTGTAATTCCATATGTTTACAGATATAAGGGCAAGGGTGCATTTGCAGACACTAAACTGTAGATTTGCTGATGTATATTTCATATAAGTACTCATGAAAGGGCAACATGGATAATTCCAAATAGCTCATTCGGAATTACTGTTTCATCACCGATTTAAAACTTAATAAAACAGATAAAATTCTGTCTGTATAATACTAATATAACTTATAGGAACGATAAAACCGCATCACTTTTTTTTTTATAAGTTTCTATGTGGAATTTTTGTAGAATAGGTTATAAAACTTTTTGCTTGTCTTTGTCCTGGAGTGTTCCTCCAGTAGGACTCTTTTTGTTCCTTTTCCCATTTTAGGACCTCCTCCGTTATGTGTCCCCTGGATAGGCCACAGAACGGTTCGGGTCCAAAAAACGGGGCTTCAGCCCCATTTCTTGCTAGGCTATCAGCTAATTCGTTGCCTTCTATCCCCTCATGCACTGGCACCCACATCAAGGTAACCTTGTTGTTTTTTGCCAGTTGCTTCAGGGATTGTCTGCATTCCCAGGCAATTTTTGACTCAAAGGTATATGACCTCAGAGCCTTTAATGCTGCCTGACTATCTGAAAGTATATAGATCTTTGCCCTTCGAGTGCCTCTATTTAGGCATTCCTGGGCGCATAGATCTATAGCATAAATTTCTGCTTGGAAGATGGTTGGGGTGTTACCAAGGGCTTTAGATAGCCTGCATTAAGGCCCTGCTACGCCCACATCAACCCCTTCATCCATCTTGGATCCGTCTGTGTACCAGATGTGTGACTCCCAGTGAACACACATATGGCTGTTACGTACCAAAGAGAGATTGTCAAGGTAACACACACCATATTACCAAATATATCTCTATTATATAAACCATCTTCAAATGCTATATACATTTAAGTTATTAACAAACATACCTGTTTGTTAAATACAAACATTATAATATGTGATTTTTACATAACTGCTGCATTACAATAACAAGTATTTTGTATATTTACATGCCATATAATATTTATGTATGTCTGTTATCATCATGTAGATTTTAAGTTATATTGCCTGTTTGTTAAATAATAACATTAAAATATGTGATTTTTACGTAACTGCTACATTACAATAACAAGTATTATGTGTATTTATCAGCTATATAACATTTATGTATTTTTGTAATCAGTATGTACGTTTAAAGTTATATTGCTTGTGTGTTAAATAATAACATTAAAATATGTGATATTTAGATAATTGCTACATATTACACATCAACCCATCTTATATGTTTACACCAGATATAACATTTATATATTTTGTGATCATCATGGACATTTTAAGTTTCTCTACAATTACATTACACATATATATTTAATCATGTAATTTGGTAAACTACAAACGTGAAACGAGCTAGCTTACATGGAATGTCAAAAAAGTTTGGTTAAGTATATATATTTTGTATATTGTTTTGGTGTAGTAGCTGCTATAGTTAGGTTATAACATCAGTGACCAGTGTAGTTTAATCAACATAATAATAGCATGCCCAATGAAAATAAGAAGCTCTTTTACCAATTAACGCTTGTGATATTAAACAAAAATGTCTTCAGTTGCCATTAAGTGGTAATGAAAATGTAATTGTGCCTATATAATACTTGATGATTTATTCGTTTAAATACTCTATAAATTTATTAAAATAGTGATTAGTGTTACCGGCCGTTTTATTTTTTTTATGTATCTAATAACAAAAAATAAAACTCGCCGATCAAAAACTAGTTTAATAATCCCGTATCTTCATACAGTTGGATAACATTTTAATATTGTGATGTTTTAAATTTCCCGGTAAATCTGGTGATAAAATTATTATAGGACATCTCTTTCGCACTCTGTATTACATAGTTCGTAATAGAAAAGGATACGAAATTAACTCAAATATCCCTAACTATACCTAACAAAATAACCTAATCGTAATATTCTAACCAAACACAAGTGACCCTGAAGGAGGTGCAACGTGACTTCTAGCGTGCGTTTTTAACATGTTAAAAATATTGTCTTTGTTTTTGTGTGGAATCAAGTTCAGAGATCAAAACTATTGTAGGTAAGTACGTAGAAGTGTAAATCATTAGCACCTTGGTGCAGTGTTAAGTCGCTTATTAGGTACCTACTTATTTGTTGGAGTTTTATTGACATATTTCCCAATCTTGAAATTGAAATTTAATGAAATTTAACTAAGCTCAAGCCACAGAAAAATTATAGGTGCTTTATTGTAGCTTAAATTGTATAATCACAATCATTAAAACTACACATTTATATAAGTAATAAATGGAAACAAAGTCCTTGGGCAACGATGTAACATATTGTTGGTACCTATAGGTAAAGACAAAGAATTTCTAAAAAAGTTAGAAATTGCTTTTAAGTAAATAATACACAAAAAAGTTATAAAATTTTGTCATAAACTATTGTTCTAGCTGCTGTTAACGAAACGTTCCCACATTGTGAAAAATAATTTGAGAACATCGCTAGTGAGTGGTTCAGACTGTCAAAGCAAAGGCTACAGAGAGAAAACAAGAAGCTGGAGCGGTTATTGTACCATAATTTATTGAGATATGTATGAAAAAAGGAAACCAGGCGCCAAAAACTAGTTTTAAGATAATTAAGTTTTAAGTATTAGTCTGCTTGCAAATTCATGCTGACAGGTTTGTCTGTAAGTAAATTTTTTTTTATATAGGAAATTTGTTTTCGTCATTATCTGAGTATTATTGTCACGTTTGTTGAATTTTTCTTGTTTCTAATAAATTTTTAGCTCCTTTTTGAATAATTGAAGAATTCTTGTTTTTTCATTAACTATTTTCGTTCAGAATTTTAGTTGATATTTGGTACAATTAAATTTGGATAACCATCATTAAACCAAACTTTATTCGGATGTTAAATATATAGTTCAAAAAAGCATTTATTTAGTCACTAGAGTAAATAAGTAATAAAACTAAAAATTACCTGTGTTTAATATATAGATAATATAATAATAACTCGACTGTCAAAAATAGTATATTTTGTGTATGTAGGTGTATAGACACTTAGAAAATGCAAAGTGTCATACTTCTCATTAATATGCCTGCGATTTTCGTTTCTACTGTTCGTTTACATCTATATCAAAATCAATAGTGTTACTGTAGCTGTAACGTCTCGTTACATAGATGGTTAGTAGAATAACTCACGATTTTACTTGGTATCTCGTTTATTAATATCACAGCCCTTATATATCACATTATACATGTTTGGTACATTACATCTAACATCGACGACAGCCCAGGCCAAACAGAGAGAGACTTTGTGTCCTTCCTAACCAAGTTGATATTCAGCGCATGTGCACTGTCAGGCGGCACGCCACACTCCTACTCTGAGCTTTTTGGCTCCTTGCTATATAAATTAATTTTATATTTAACTTAATCCATCCTATTTTTGTAAATACCCTGTTCTACACAATATTTATTATTTGTATAACACTGAATTCATTTTTATTTAATCTCCTATTCTATTTATTCAATACCTCCTATGTGGCTGCCTTAACTACTTTACTTTTACTATTTTTTTGTTGTAATTGAAAAATTCAATCTATTTCCCTAACCTGTGTTAAGAATGTTACAATACAAAAGAGCTATCCAAATTTTTTTTATGTTTATGTGCTCTGAGCTGCCTGTCTTTTTATTGTTACATTTATATTTCTTATACGGACTCTTTCATTCCGATTCGTCCAAAACATACTCATTGTACCTCGCTGGTGGTTTACACTTCCGCTTAGGCCTTGAACTGCTGCTGGCTGCATGTGAAGCTACGGTGATTTTGCTCTTCTGCTTGTCTCGACTGCTGCTGTCGTCTTCCTGGCTTATCGTCGTTTTCTTGGATCTGTTAAGAGAATTTACATTAGTAGATATACTATCACGACCCGAGGGTCTTTCGTTATCATTATTAGAGTTTTTTACACTTAAATTGTCATTGCTTGCGCTGCAAAAAGTTTTATGTGAACTGCAATAGTTCTCGTCACTCAAATCGCTAACTTCGTCTACCATTCTACTACTAGTATTACTTACATGGGTATCTGTGCTATTTTCATGTGTGCGTGCAATCGGTCTTACCATCGAGCTTTCATACGAAATTCGAGTTGGTTGGTTTTCTCGCTCAATCCCCCCCACTGCCAATTTTTTTAGCCGACCTGCCTCCTTTCACCTTCTTATGCCCCTGACCTCTATTTATTATCTGGTTCTGATGACGCTTCCACGATTTGCCATTTTCTAACAATCGGCAGAGATATATCGATCTACCTATTTTCTCCTCGACCTCTGCCGGTGTCCATCCTGTCTTGTTGCCTCGATAATCTCGTACCATCACTGGCTGACCTACTTGGAAATTTTTGGTATTGCTTTTGCTGCTCCGATAATACTTAACTTGTTTCAATTGACTTCTTTTTATGCGCTTCGATGTTTCATTCTGCTGCTTTTCTTGGGGTTTTCTTAATAAGTCAAATCTGCTACGTAATTTTCTTCCCATCAATATTTCAGCTGGTGCCGACTTTATCGTCTCGTGCTCTGCATTTCTATACGCCATTAAAAATCTGCAAATGAGAGTATGTAAAGAAACATGTTTATTATCTATGTCACAAATTGCTGCTTTAAGCTTTGCCTTAAACGTTTTAACTAGATTTTCTGCTTGTCCGTTACTTGACGGTGACGCTACTGGCGTCGTGATATGTTTGATGCCGTTTCTCTGAAAAAATATTTTCATCTGTTTGGATACAAACTGGGTGCCATTGTCCGTTACAAATGTGTTCGGTATCCCATATCTTGCAAAACACTCTCGTAATTTCCTTTCTAGTTCCTCGGCTGACAATGAATTCACTATATATGCTTCTGGATATTTGCTATACGCATCTATTATTATTAAAATCATTTTTCCTTTGACTGGACCTAAGTAATCAGCATGAACTCTATTCCACGCCTCCGTCTCAGCCTGCCACGACGTTAACGGTGCTCTAGGTGGACTTTGTCTTTGACACAAGCATGCTTCACAGCTATTTATCATATTCTCTATATCTTTGTCGATGTTTTGCCAAAACATATAACTTCGTGCTAAAGATTTTGTCTTACCAATACCTAGATGAGCGGTATGAAGCTCTTGAAGTAGCTTTGTTCTAAACTTTTTAGGTATTACAACTCGATGACCCCACATCAGTAGTCCATCGTTTGCCGACAATTCCTCACGTTTTGCGTAATATGATTTAATTTCATCATCCAACTTCCTTGGCCAATTATTGTTGCTGACGTATTTTAATACTCTTTTTAATAAACGATCTTTGGTTGTTTCGTTGGCTATTTCTTCTCCGTCTATGGGCCATTCTACTGCATTTCTGACGAAGTTCAGGTACTCGCCTTTACTGTCGTATTCTGGGTCTGAAAAAAATACTTTTAGGGGTGCTCTAGATAAATAATCGCTCATATTATTATTTTTGCCTTTTATATAATGGATCTCGTAGTCAAAACCTGACAAATATACTGCCCAGTGCTGTATTCTACTGGCATGCATGACTGGTAATTGTTTATGCTGTCCAAAAATAGTTGTTAGGGGTTTGTGATCAGTTTTCAATATAAAACGTCTACCTGCTAGATATTTTTCAAATTTTCTTACCCCATATATCAATGCTGCACTTTCCTTTTGTAATACTGACCAATTTTCTTCATTTTTCATTAAAGTTCTAGACACACAAGCGATAGGTCTTTCCTCCCCATTAGGATATCTATGGCTCAACGTGGCTGCCATTCCTTAGTTCGATGCATCGCTGGTTAGTACTAAAGGTAACTTTGGGTCAAAATGTGCTAGAATGATATCTTCTGCGATTTTATTTTTGATCGTTATAAAAGCTTCCTCACATTTACTTGTCCAGTTAAATTTTTCATCTTTTTTTAACAAATTATAGATCGGTTTCAATAAAGATGATATGTTGCTACCGAATTTACTGTAATAATTCACTAATCCAATAAAAGATCTCACCTCCTGCACATTTTCTGGCCTTTTTGCACCTACAATTGCTTTTACTTTTTTTTCAGATTTTTGAATTCCTTGTTTTGTTATCACATGTCCTAGATATTCTATCTTTTCTTGGAAGAAATTACATTTCTCTCGCTTTATTGTTAACCCAGCTTCTTCAATTTTCTTGAAAACCTTGTCCAACGTCTCTACATGTTCATTTTCGTCTCTGCCAGTCACTATTATATCGTCTAGGAAATTTGAAACCTTTTCCATTCCTATAAAAAGTTGTTCTATATTACGTTGACATATAGCACTACCAGGACTCACTCCAAATGGTAATCTATTTACTTGAAAAACTCCTTTATGAGTTGACCAAGATACAAGTTTTTTTGAATTGTCATCAAGCTCAAATTGCGCGTATGCTTGCGATAAATCTATCTTTGAAAATTTCTCACTTGTATGTAATTTGGTAAAAATATCCTCCGCTGTTGGCAACGGATATCTTACTTCCTCCAGATGTTTATTTAGCGTGCTCTTATAGTCCCCGCACAGGCGTAACGACTTTCCATCATTCTTGGGCACTACAACGAGAGGTGTACCCCATTCGCTGTTTGGGATAGGAGTTATGATGCCATCTCTCTCCAGTCGGTCCAATTCTTCTTCCAGTTTCTCTTTTTACGCATAAGGTACATTTCTAGGCTTAAGGAAAACAGGTTTGGCAGTGGGTTTGAGCTGCAAAGAAACATTGCTGTATTTAAATAAACCTAACTCATTTCTAAATATGTTCTTATATTTTTCTAATAACTTTTCTACTTTGGCATTGCTAGATGCTACTGCATTTACTATGTTTAATTTTATATTAAATTTCGACAAGAAATCACGTCCCATTATCATAGGGCCTCCCTCGCTGACTACGAACATTTTAATTACTTGTTTTTTATTATTAAACTCTATACTTGTTGCAAAACTTCCCAAGGTGTCAAATTTTGTCCCATTATAACCTCGTAGAATGGTCTCATCAGTTTTTAAAGGATGTTTATCTCTGAAATATTGATCGTACATCAATTTGCTACAAGCACTTACACTAGCTCCACTATCTAACTGTACATTAAAAGATTTTTTGTTAATTAAAATGCTTATTTTAAATGGATTGTCTATGTTTACATTATGATTTACGGTGAAAAGTGTCTCGTTATCGCCATAACCTTCCATTTTAACTTCCTTAGTTTCTACAAAATTTGTAAAATGACTACTATTTCTACAAGCTCTGGCTAAATGACCTTTGTTTTTGCATCTATTACATATATAATTTGCGTACTTACATAATCCTTGATGTATTTTTGCACAATGCACACAACTTTTATTATACCCTTTGACGTAAGTATGATTGCCATTTTGATTTCTGTCATTTCCCCATCCGACCATTGACGGTTGCGGTGTTGCGTCTGCGTTGCTTTCCTTGGTCGTGGTGATCGCTGATTGGTCCGTTGACGCCTCGGTACATTCCTTTCTGCTTGCTGCTTATTGCGCTGATACGGTGGCGGAAATCTTGAAATATGGCTGACTTCCTCTTCTTTGAGACCAGATTCCTTTTTCATCGCCAATTCCACCATTTCTTTCAGGGTTTTATCCGTATCTTCTTCACATAATCTATCCAACACCTTTCCTTTTTGCAATCCAGCTACTAACTTATCCTTTAATATGTTCTCTAATGACGTACCAAACTCACAATTGACCGCTAATTTCTTTATTCGGGCATACCATTCACTAACCGTTTCACTTTGTCCCTGTCTTGCTTCGTAATATTCTATACGCTCTCGCCATTTTGATACTCGCGGGCTAAACTGTTTTTTTAACAATTCACTTAGTTCGTCGTTTTGTCCTTGGGTAGACTTGGATGGCACAAATCTCGCAGTAACTTATAAGTTGAGTCTCCAATTAAACTGATTAGTGTCGCGACTTTCACTTTTGCTTCAGTTATATTATTTGCACAAAAATACTGCTCCAGTCTTTCCGAATACACAACCCAATCGTCCGAAATGCCATTATATTCGCCCACATGTCCAATTATGCCGGCCGCCATTTCTAATAACGAACCCGGTAACACGTGCTTTACTTGATGTCTTCGTTTTTCTTTTTACCCTCGTCGCCAATTATGTAACGTCTCGTTACATAGATGGTTAGTGGAATAACTCACGATTTTACTTGGTATCTCGTTTATTAATATCACAGCCCTTATATATCACATTATACATGTTTGGTACATTACATCTAACATCGACGACAGCCCAGGCCAAACAGAGAGAGACTTTGTGTCCTTCCTAACCAAGTTGATATTCAGCGCATGTGCACTGTCAGGCGGCACGCCACAGAAATTGATCGCATATAACCCCATTCGAACTGATTAAATTTGTATTTGTAATTTCAGTTGAAAACTGACCTTTCTTTTTACCCATTCAAACATATGAAAACACATTTAATATATTACTAAAAAAAAACATTAATACTCATAGAAACTGATCTCATAAATCCCTATTCAAACATTATAATTTGTAATCTTCAATTGCAAATCAAAACTGTTCTAACCTAATGCAGCTCGTTTCTTATAGAAACACTTGCCATTTAACCACGGAAAGCCGTACGTTTTACATTAGATACTGTTCTCATAAATTCTCATTGAGATAGTATAAGTAAATGTAAAGACATATAATTTACTAGAGGAACAACAAATAGATACTCGTAGAAACTGCTCTCATCAATCCTTTTGAAGGAATACTAAATGTGTACTTGGAATTTCCGACCATATCATAACAAGTATTAAAGTAGATAAAACCTCATCACAATTATATTCGGAGAACAGCATAAATACTTTTAGAAATTAATGACCCCCATTCAAAGTGATTAAACTTGTATTTGTAATTGCAGTTGAAAACTGACCTTTCTTTTTACCCATTCAAACAAATGAAAACACATTTAATATATTACTGAAAAAAAACATTAATACTCATAGAAACTGATCTCATAAATCCCTATTCAAACATTATAATTAGTAATCTTCAATTGCAAGTCAAAACTGTCCTAACCTAATGCGGCTCGTTTCTTATAGAAACACTTGCCATTTAACCACGGAAAGCCGCACGTTTTACCTTAGATACTGTTCTCATAAATTCTCATTGATGTGGTATAAGTAAATGTTTGCTGCTCCATTCTGGTAGAAACTGATATAAATTTCAGCAGCAACTTTAACTCCAGGCTCCAGTAGAGGGAGCTGTATACGTGTCGCTAATTCATATCTAATCTAATGTGACATAAGGAACTGACGTGTGTTTGTTAAATTAAAAGTAAAGCAGTCTCTTTCACTGCTAACTCATTCATTGCTTCTAGGCTAGAACAAGAACACCCGAGGAAATAAGGACTTTGCAGTATTTTGTGTTTACCACAATATTAGTATTTCTATTTGAATATGCAATTTAAACTGTACATTTGTCGGCATGCATATCCAAATTAATACTGATAAAAAAGCAAAATGGAAGTTTACAATAAAAATACATCTGTAAAATATACAATTGAAACTGTACATTTGTTGACATGTATATCCACATTAATACTAATAAAAAGACAATGTTGAAATTTACAATAAAAACATGTTGATAAATGGTGTGTTACATACGATAGATACTGGAGAAAGGACGGACTGGAACTCTTATGATATTACTTATAGAAAAGTTTAGAATCTCTTTAAAGTTGTATCTGTAATTCCATATGTTTACAGATATAAGGGCAAGGGTGCATTTGCAGACACTAAACTGTAGATTTGTTGATGTATATTTCATATAAGTACTCATGAAAGGGCAACATGATAATTCCAAATAGCTCGTTCGGAATTACTGTTTCATAACCGATTTAAAACTTAATAAAACAGATAAAATCCTGTCTGTATAATACTAATATAACTTATAGGAACGATAAAACCGCATCACTTTTATTTTATAAAGTTTCTATGTGGAATTTTTGGCAGGGTTAGCAGTGAATGAGACTGCTTTACTTTTGATTTAACAAACACACGTCAGTTCCTTAGGTCACATTAGATTAGATATGAATTAGCGACACGTATACAGCTCCCTCTACTGAAGCCTGGAGTTAAAGTTGCTGCTGAAATTTCTATCAGTTTCTACCAGAATGGAGCAGCAAACATTTACTTATACCACATCAATGAGAATTTATGAGAACAGTATCTAAGGTAAAACGTGCGGCTTTCCGTGGTTAAATGGCAAGTGTTTCTATAAGAAACGAGCTGCATTAGGTTAGGACAGTTTTGACTCGCAATTGAAGATTACTAATTATAATGTTTGAATAGGGATTTATGAGATCAGTTTCTATGAGTATTAATGTTTTTTTTCAGTAATATATTAAATGTGTTTTCATTTGTTTGAATGGGTAAAAAGAAAGGTCAGTTTTCAACTGCAAGTACAAATACAAGTTTAATCACTTTGAATGGGGTCAAATGCCATTAATTTCTAAAAGTATTTATGCTGTTCTCCGAATATAATTGTGATGAGGTTTAATCAGTAACAAATTGTTCACTACTTGTTATGATATGGTCGGAAATTCCAAGTACACATTTAGTATTCCTTCAAAAGGTTTGATGAGAGCAGTTTCTACGAGTATCTATTTGTTGTTCCTCTAGTAAATTATATGTCTTTACATTTACTTATACTGTCTCAATGAGAATTTATGAGAACAGTATCTAATGTAAAACGTACGGCTTTCCGTGGTTAAATGGCAAGCGTTTCTATAAGAAACGAGCTGCATTAGGTTAGAACAGTTTTGATTTGCAATTGAAGATTACAAATTATAATGTTTGAATAGGGATTTATGAGATCAGTTTCTATGAGTATTAATGTTTTTTTTTTTCAGTAATATATTAAATGTGTTTTCATATGTTTGAATGGGTAAAAAGAAAGGTCAGTTTTCAACTGAAATTACAAATACAAATTTAATCAGTTCGAATGGGGTTATATGCGATCAATTTCTAACAGTATTTATGCTGTTTTCCGAATATAATTGTGATGAGGTTTGATCAGTAACAAATTGTTCACTACATGTTACGATATGGTCGGAAATTCCAGGTACATATTTAGTATTACTTCGAAAGGATTGATGATAGCAGTTTCTACGAGTATGTATTTGTTGTGCCAATAGTAAATTATATAAGTCTTTATCAGTATGCATTCGGATCTAATTTAAATATGAAAATTATATCAGAATAAAGCAACCAAATATTTTAAACAGTATCTATTTGTAAATCCAGACATTTACTTATACTATCTCAATGAGAATTTATGAGGACAGTATCTAATGTAAAACGTGCGGCTTTCTGTGGTTAAATGACAAGAGTTTCTATAAGAAACTAGCTGCATTAGGTTAGAACAGTTTTGATTATTTGCAATTGAAGATTATAATAATAATAATAATAATAATAATGATAATGATAATGATAATGATAATGATAATGATAATGATAATGATAATGATAATGATAATGATAATGATAATGATAATGATAATGATAATGATAATGATAATGATAATGATAATGATAATGATAATGATAATGATAATGATAATGATAATGATAATGATAATGATAATGATAATGATAATGATAATGATAATGATAATGATAATGATAATGATAATGATAATGATAATGATAATGATAATGATAATGATAATGATAATGATAATGATAATGATAATGATAATGATAATGATAATGATAATGATAATGATAATGATAATGATAATGATAATGATAATGATAATGATAATGATAATGATAATGATAATGATAATGATAATGATAATGATAATGATAATGATAATGATAATGATAATGATAATGATAATGATAATGATAATGATAATGATAATGATAATGATAATGATAATGATAATGATAATGATAATGATAATGATAATGATAATGATAATGATAATGATAATGATAATGATAATGATAATGATAATGATAATGATAATGATAATGATAATGATAATGATAATGATAATGATAATGATAATGATAATGATAATGATAATGATAATGATAATGATAATGATAATGATAATGATAATGATAATGATAATCATAATAATAATAATAATAATAATAATAATAATAATAATAATAATAATAATAATAATAATAATAATAATAATAATAATAATAATAATAATAATAATAATAATAATAATAATAATAATAATAATAATAATAATAATAATAATAATAATAATAATAATAATAATAATAATAATAATAATAATAATAATAATAATAATAATAATAATAATAATAATAATAATAATAATAATAATAATAATAATAATAATAATAATAATAATAATAATAATAATACCCATCCAAAAGTCGGTGATACTGGATACCTGCAGCATAACACGAAGGGTACTTGGAGACACCAACCAAACGAGGGAACAAGAACCCCAAATATATCAACACAGAACTTAATCCTTATGGTGACACAAACCTGGGATAAGTTAAGATTACCCCTTTCGCCGAAGGGAGAGAAAGTTATGAATGATAATAATAATAATAATAATAATAATAATAATAATAATAATAATAATAATAATAATAATAATAATAATAATAATAATAATAATAATAATAATAATAATAATAATAATAATAATAATAATAATAATAATAATAATAATAATAATAATAATAATAATAATAATAATAATAATAATAATAATAATAATAATAATAATAATAATAATAATAATAATAATAATAATAATAATAATAATAATAATAATAATAATAATAATAAGAGCAGGAGAGGCTAACCGTTATCATCTAGCCTTTGGTGAGTAGCGCCACCACTTACTCCAGCTGGGGGTGCAAAACCGAACCGGCAGCCCTAGCGCACCCGGGAGGGGAAAGCGCTTTCCCCTCTGGTGTCGGTCGTGGGCTTGTTGGGCTAACCACCCACAAGCCCGATCCTCCGGTTCCAGTTGGCCGAAGACAGGGCCCCCACGATCGACCCCGTGCGGATAGGGGTCAAGGGCAAGGTGGTGGGGCCCAACAGGAAAGGATGCCCATTGATGACGACCGCTATAACCAGGGACGCTTTGAGTGGACAGATGAACTGAGAGACGACCTGATGCACTGTTATGAAAGCAGTGAACCCGGCCGAAGGGGGTACATGGCGCGAATGCATGCTCTGTGGTGTGAAAACCACCCAGAACATGACGCCTTCACACCTCAGAAGCTACGTGATTATGTATCCCACCTTCGTGCTAGAGGCTATGTCAGAGCCGCTCCTCAGCCAGTGAATGAGGTGGCCGAACAGCCACCGAATGAACCGGTTGAGGAAGCGGTTCCCATCGTTCCACCAACACCAGAGGGTCTCAGTACCAGACGGGGGTTGCACAACATAAAACCCCCCGGGCCACAAGATCTGGCCAGAGTGGATGCAGAACTTCGTGCAGCGCTACCAGAAGAGGCTGACATCTGGCACATAAATTGTGCCGTGTATGCTGCCGCTCAACGCTTGTCTCAAGTGGAGAGGCGAAATACTACCTCTCCACAAGATAGAGCGGGACGGCGCATACAGAAGATGGAAGCCAAGATCCGGTCGGCGAGGCAACACGCATCCCGTATCCAATGTGTGATGGACTATATGGCAGCCAATAGGCCTTTCACGCCTAAAGTGCGGCGAGTAGCTGCCAACTTAAGACGCGTCCATCACACACTTAATGGGGCAGTGCTGCAAACCACCAAACAGCACTGCCTCGACAGGATACGGATGCTAGTGTCTTGTAAGAAGTCACTAGTGAGGCGGGCGAGGGGGCTAGCGGAAAATCAACTTTTCCGCAAAAAGCCCTCGCGCCTTTTCGAACCGCCTCAGCGTGTTGCTGAAAATCCGCCGACTGCAGATCAGGTGGAAAACTTCTGGAAAACGTTGTACGAACAGAAGCTTCCACTCAACAGAGACTCTCCAGCCCTGGCACACTTTGAAACCTTTAGCCAAAGGTTTCGCCAACCACACGAGGTGTGCCAACCAATAACCCCAGAAGAGGTTCGAAGAGCTCTTGAGGGCTCTAAGAACTTTGCTGCTCCAGGTCCCGACGGGATAAATAACTTTTGGTGGAAAAAGTTATCGAGTACCCACCACCATTTGGCCAGAATTTTTAATGCCTGGCTAAATGGGGAGCAGCAAATTCCTTCTTGGGTTGTTGAGGGGCGGACAGTGCTGATCCCCAAGAACGGAGATTTGTCTAACCCAAAGAACTACCGCCCGATAACCTGTTTAAACGCATGTTACAAAGTGTTTACACGCATTTTGTACATGCGGGTGCTCCACGCAGTTGAACCGGTTTACGAACGGATACATGAGCAACGAGGGTCGAAGAGAGGTGTCGCTGGCTGCAAGGAGAACCTGCTGATTGACAGATGTGTCACGCAGGACTCCGTGCAGTATAAGCGGAACCTCTCCATGGCCTGGATCGACTACCGCAAGGCATTTGACATGACATCTCATGAGCTTATTTTACACTTGCTCCAATGTCTTGCGGTACCCGGTCCCGTAGTGAGATGTATTGAAGAACTGATGCCGCTCTGGAGGACTCGCTTTACTATAACATCCGGTAACGATAGAGTCCAGACGGAGCCGGTATCGTTCAGAAGGGGAGTATTTCAGGGAGACTCCCTCAGCCCCCTTCTGTTTTGCATCTCACTACTGCCATTATCCGTTTCGCTCCGGAAAACCCGTGGATACAACTGCGGTACCCCCGGCGATAGGAGGCATAAGGTCACCCATTTGTTTTATATGGATGACCTTAAACTTTATGCCTCCGGAGAAAGGGACCTACACCAGTCCCTTAGGGTGGTACAGGAGTACACGCAGGCTGTCGGTATGGAGTTCGGGTTGGACAAATGTGCACTGGTCCATCTCAAGAGAGGACAATGCGGGGACTACGGAGAGGACGCGCAGCTCGTAGACGGAAGCATCTTACATCATCTAGATGCCGGAGAGTCGTACACTTACTTGGGTGTCGAGCAACGCTCCACCCAAGAAGTGAGTGTAGTGAAAAACGCTCTCCGCGGCAAGTATCAGCACCGACTCCGACAGATTTGGTCTTCAGAACTGTCGGGGAAGAACAAGGTGTCTGCTACCAACATGCTTGCCGTTCCGATCCTTCTCCACTCCCCCACTCCCTCTCCACTCCTTTGGAGTGGTGAAATGGAACCGAGAGGAGTTGCGTCAACTCGACGTAGGAACCCGCAAGAAGATGCATCTCAATAGGAGTTTGCATCCTAAATCGTCCGTTCCACGGTTATACCTCCCACGACATCGGGGAGGCCGTGGACTCTTGAGTTTGGAGAGTCTCCATAACAGGATGGTCCTAGATGGAGCCTGTAAGATTATCAGGAGTTCGGATCCCCTCCTCTGCATGGTCCGAGACCATGAAAATGCAGGGGTAGGAGCGTTTTTGTTTAAGGCAGCACAGAGAGCAGCCGATGAACTTGGTCTCTCCTTCGACGTCGAGCGGGTAAATCGCGACTCTATCACCGAGTTGGAACCTGCTCGGCGAAAAGCCCAAATTAAAGCTGCAGAACACAACAACTTTCTGCAGCTTCATACGGATAAGCCAATGCATGGAGTCTTCTATAAAAATATAGAAGATCTTGGCTTATCCGAAAGGCTGACCTTTGCCTTCTTAAGGTCAGCCGGGCTGAAGTCTGAGACCGAGGGATTCATAATGGCTTGCCAGGATGGTGTATTTAACACTCTCGTTTATCGAAGTCGTGTCATGGGTATAGAGGTCCCTGATGTCAGCTGCAGGGCCTGCCGCAGGGCGCCAGAGACTCTAATGCACTTGTTGTCGGCCTGTCCGACATATGCAGTCTCGGCCTATATCCAGAGGCACGACGGAGCATTACGAGTGCTTTATTATCACTTAAGGCACTCGTATGGGATAGACGAAACACCAGTGCTGCCTTATGCTCCGGGGGATATTGAATCCGTTGTGGGAAATGAGAAGTGTCTAATTTATTGGAACTACTCTTTTCCCACAGTCAGGCAAATACAAGCCAACAAGCCTGACATAGTCCTCCTCGACCACCAACTCAAGACAATGTTTGTCGTGGAGTTCTCGGCTCCCGCGGAGAACAACATTGTCTTGAAGGAGGAGGAAAAACGGACAAAATATCGAGATTTGCTCTTCGAACCCCGCAGACTCTATCCAGACCATACTGTTAAGATAGTGGTACTGATTATAGGAGCCCTCGGTGGAACGAGACACACACTGCTTTCAGAACTTAAGATCATACCGGCATGCCGAAATTCGGCAGAGGTCTTAGCCGGCAGAATGCAGAAGGCCGTCATCCTCGGTTCATTACGTCTGCTCAGGGCACACGATTCGCGGACCCAGTAGTCACTCACCCCACGGGCGTGGGGAGTGGCTACCGGTACTACCAGCTCCCCTCTGTGAGTGTCGGAGCCACAGAGTTTAAAGGGTGACTGGCTTTTACAAAAAAAAAAAAAAAAAAAAAAAATAATAATAATAATAATAATAATAATAATTTAGTCATCTATAAAAAACTTACAATCACAATTATAAAAATTAATGATATAAATCTTGTTAGACTAGTCACACAAACAGACAAAAATACAAACATACATCGAATCAAACACAATAAGGCTACATACACACATAAATATAAATGTAAAATTGTACTAATTTATTGATTTAAAAACTTACAAATTATAATGTTTGAATAGGGATTTATGAGATCAGTTTCTATGAGTATTAATGTTTTTTTTCAGTAATATATTAAATGTGTTTTCATTTGTTTGAATGGGTAAAAAGAAAGGTCAGTTTTCAACTGCAGTTACAAATACAAGTTTAATCACTTCGAATGGGGTTATATGCGATCAGTTTCTAACAGTATTTATGCTGTTTTCCGAATATAATTGTGATGAGGTTTGATCAGTCACAAATTGTTCACCACATGTTACGATATGGTTGGAAATTCCAGATACATATTTAGTATTCCTTCGAAAGGATTGATGATAGCAGTTTCTATGAGTATGTATTTGTTGTTCCAATAGAAAATTTGTCTTTATCAGTATGCATTCGGATCTACTTTAAATACAAAAATTATATCAGAATGACACAACCAAATATTTTAAACAGTATCCACTTGTAAATCCAAACATTTAAAGATATATTTTAATGAGAACCAATCAGAACAGTATCTAATGTAACGCGTGCGGCTTTCCGTGGCTAAATTTTAAAAGTATTTTTGATAAATAGCTTTAACGGATTCGAACAGTTTTCATTTGCATTTCCAGATGAATAGTTTTAATTGTTAGGGATCTATGAGGTCAGTGTAACGTTTTTATTTTTTCAAAAAAATGTGTTTTTATTGGAAAAAAAACATTACACAAAGACACTGATCTCATAGATCCCTATTTAACAATTAAAATTATTCATCTGGAATTGCAAATTAAAACTGTTCAAATCCGTTAAAGCTATTTATCAAAAATACTTTAAAATTTAGCTACGGAAAGCCGCACGCGTTACATTAGATACTGTTCTGATTGGTTCTCATTAAAATATATCTTTTAATGTTTGGATTTTCAAGTGGATACTGTTTAAAATATTTGGTTGTGTCATTCTGATATAATTTTTGTATTTAAAGTAGATCCGAATGCATACTGATAAAGACAAATTTTCTATTGGAACAACAAATACATACTCATAGAAACTGCTATCATCAATCCTTTCCAAGGAATACTAAATATGTACCTGGAATTTCCAACCATATCGTAACATGTGGTGAACAATGTGTGACTGATCAAACCTCATCACAATTATATTCGGAAAACAGCATAAATACTGTTAGAAACTGATCGCATATAACCCCATTCGAAGTGATTAAACTTGTATTTGTAATTGCAGTTGAAAACTGAACTTTCTTTTTACCCATTCAAACAAATGAAAACACATTAATATATTACTGAAAAAAAACATTAATACTCATAGAAACTGATCTCATAAATCCCTATTCAAACATTATAATTTTGAATCTTCAATTGCAAATCAAAACTGTTCTAACCTAATGCAGCTCGTTTCTTATAGAAACTCTTGCCATTTAACCACGGAAAGGCGCACGTTTTACATTAGGTACTGTTCTCATATATTCTCATTGAGATAGTATAAGTAAATGTGTGGATTTACAAATAGATACTGTTTAAAATATTTGGTTGCTTTATTCTGATATAATTTTCATATTTAAATTAGATCCGAATCTGTACTGATAAAGACTTATATAATTTACCATAGGAACAACAAATAGATACTCGTAGAAACTGCTCTCATCAATCCTCCTGAAGGAATACTAAATGTGTACTTGGAATTTCCGACCATATCATAACAAGTAGTTAACAATTTTTTACCGATTAAACCTGATCATAACTATATTCGGACACAGTATAGGAATATACAGTATACCCACTCTATTTTTTCATTATGGACTTCAGTGGACCTTGGTTTCGTTTTTTATGTCTAGTCCAGGACGAGTGAGTGTAGTCCACGCGCATGTAGGGGAACGCGCCAATTTTAAAATCGAGCAACTAAAGGTACGATCAGACATAGCTACTTTTGCTGCGCAGTTTTAGGGTTGCAGCTGCAAAAGTTTCGTATTGTGTTCACACTGATCCTAAAAGTAGCGTGCAGCGGGCAATTTTTTCTACTGCAGCTACCCGTCAAAACGTCAAGTTTGGAAAAAGGTTGCAGTGACGTTCACACACAACACGCCGTTTTTGCAGCATGCAACCAGATGCTGTATGTTAGCCGTTAGCTATTGTTCCTTCACATCTCACTGTGTTCGTGCCGTAATATACGTAATAAAATCCAATTTGTGTACTGTAAAACATGGATGACGAGACACTAGCTACAGTTTGCTTATTATCTGTACTGTTAAGAGGGCTAAGGAGGTCCGCCATATTGCCGAAATACTGGGTATAGAATTACGCTCCTTAGAACCCATTAATTAAAAAAGTATGAATGGGGATCTGTCTATAATAATGTTTTGTATTCCGGAAACTCAGTGAAATTGTTATAAAACCGTTAATAAAGAAAAAAAAATCATAATTTGATTTATCGAGAAAAATACGGAGTTAGCGAAATTCTTTGGTCGAATACCAAAACTTTTTCTAAATACAGCATTTAAAAATAATCAATATTAAAAGCCCAAATCTATACCCCGATGTTTTGGAATTTCTACTCTAGTATGTAGCGGCATCTGCGGCCCGATTTCTTAACTAAAACAGTTTGGCAACATTGTTGATGACCTAATAAGCCTAATAAATAAAAATGTAAGTAAATTGTTAAAATCTCGGAAGCAAGCGCTCGAAAGACAAAGACAGGAGCTCTTAGCTGAGAAAGATGGAGCGAAATATTCCTTAAAATAGAATAGACGGTTAAAAATTTAAATTATTTTATAGTTCTGACTTTTTGAGTGCCCGTTATATTTCAATTTATTCAAGAGGTTGTTTAGTTTAAACTCATGTTTCTAGCAAGTGTATTATAACTTGGTGTAATGTGGAAAAACATGTATAGTTAAGAAAAAATAAATAAAGAGAAGTTTGGAGTGAGCGCGAATTTTTATATTGCCGTACCTACCTTTTATTATTTTTTCTCCATTGCATGGGTGCAGATGCAATTAAGGGGATGAGGGATTTATATGAAAACATTTAACAAAATAGTCGTCAATGTAAAACATATATATTACTTTTGTTTAATAAGTCTTTGAAAAAGAAGCGAAATGAAAACAAGGAAAACAAATGATCAGTTTTTCCTTAACAAAAACAGTCATTTTGGTACGTGTACCTATTTTACTCATATTGAATATGCATATAGAGGCTACTCGATTAGAAACCCCGATAGAAGGCATGAGAACCTAAACTTTCTTATTATCACAATAAGGTACCTAATTAAGTAAATAGTTAATAATTATTATTATCTTAGAGTTATTTATTTATTTATTTTGGAAATGTCTTCATTTAAAATAATATTTATTTTATTTACTTATGGACGTGTAGAAATATTTTCATTTTATTTATTTTAGTTTAGGAAAATCATATTTATTTTTCTTCTATTATTTAGAGGTATTTTTTTTTAATTTATGTATTTGTTTATTATCCACTTATTTTATATATAAGGTTTTTGCTTTGAAACTTTGTTTTCTTCAAAAATATCGAATGAGGTGCGCATAAGAGCCAGTTCACGACTGGCAACCCCGTTTCTACAGGAAGCCCTTACTAAAATATAGCTTTAAGTTTGAAGCCAACAAATCATTATTCATCTATATTCTGGTTGCTTAAAAACTCCTCTTTAGTGAGTTTAATTCCCAAACTTGTGTTTTTATAATGTTCTTTAAATTGATAAATAATTGAATAAATTATGTAAATTTTGTACATAGAAAATAAATATTATTTTGTTGATGGTTACTTATTTTATTTCAGAAAAAAAATCATGAAAGAAAACCAAAAGACTTTACTCACAAAAAATTCTTTACTTTGCTACTGGTTTCGTGAACAAAATTTTGCTTCACATGCTCGGGCAAGAAGAATTTTTCAATAAAATTGACAAGGTTTGTCAAGAAAAACATTGTACAACAACATAGTATAATTGGAAATTTGTAGTCTACTTATATAAGATGTACTTAATAAAGTACTATAACAGTATTTTAAACAAGTTCCGAAAACCAATCTTTTCACACGAGTGACAGTTTGGTCGAAAGAGCCGAAGGAGAGTTCCACAAGTCCAATGAGTGTGAAAAGATGTTTTCAAATGTGTTGTTCACAATATTTTTTCTACGACTACAAGAAAAACAAACAATTCCATAAGTAAACAGGTATTATTTATTTAACAATACACTAAAAATTTAAAGGACATATATGGCACAATTTTAAGGTATTTTGACCCTCAGTAGAAAATTTTGAAATTTTAACAGATTATAGTTTATATTATAAGAAGTAGTTTTATTATTGAAAGAAAGTCCTAAGTGTACAGGGTGTATCTGAAAAGTTAAGTAAAAAATAGTGATTTTAAGATATCGCATATTTATTACTGGCGTCATTTCAATTATTTTTTTTCATTATACAACGTGCAGTACAGATTCAAACATGTATAGTTGCTATACCATACAGAGTGTTCCAAAATTATTACCATCAGGTTTTTAGTATTCTTATAACAGATAAAAAGGAAATATATTTTAATTACTATTTAATTAGTGGTATTTAGTTGGATTTGAGTCCTATCTATTTATGTGGTGGTGTGTTTTATGTTATGTTATGTTTAGACAAAAATTATACAAGAAATAGTCCAAAAAAGTAAATATTATTAAGTATTTACTAATGGCCGTTTGGCTGAAAAATAAAAAAAAAACAATCTTGAAAGTTGCAATAAAACTCATCATTGTCATTAACGGTGGCGGTCCCGAGCGCAAAAATGCGTAAAAACAAGGCATCATAGCTCGACAATTTCTCCCTTATACCTGATCGAGGAAACTTCTTTTCTATAAAACTGTTTCGAAAGTATTGTGCGTTATTTGTCATTTTCGAAGACAGTTGTTGAAAAGCTACTTTAAAATGTTTTTGAGACGAGGACAAATGGCAAACGTAACACATTGTCAACAGATCTCTTGTACTGTTCGTCGTTTGTCCTCGACTAAAAAACATTTTAAATTAGTTTATAATCCTCTTTAACTATGTTTTGATACACGTAAAGAACCAGTAGACAAACAAAATATTCAACGATTAAAGTAATCTACCTCTTCTGGGTACATTACTTTTGCGAAATTATTTAATTTAGTGCTACACTGGTAATACTTTATTAAATGAATCACTATACGCTTTCCTTAATTATAAAAAATATTTCTCATGTACTATTTTAAAAATGACCCAAATAACAAATGAGCGTCGCAAACACTAAACACAGCATTAGGTCTTTAGCAACACTTACAAATTTTAAAAAATGTAGGTAGGAAAATACTGCAAATGACTCAAAACAAAATTCTTGCCACCTTATAGGTTATGTTTTGATTGTCCTCGAAGCTGAAAAATAACGTAATATCGTTCATTTCACTTGGCCTGAAAAATATAAGATAAAAACTTTAACATAAAATTGTTCATTAAATAATCAGTTTATTTGTAATCCAAAAATCATTATATAAACTAAAACAATATTCACATTTGACGATAATAAAATAACCACGAACTCATTGCAGAAGGCAATGTTGCCAGCTATATTTTGACGGAATAAAGGTACGATTAATACTCGACATTCCCTGTTAGTTGCATCACATTCTCTAGCTGAACTCTGAGAGCAACGGACTCTAATTACGTATTTCTGTGATAACGTAAATGTAACTATGGGAAATCTGCGACGCGCGGGGAGTATTGGTGGCTTCGATGGGTTCGATCAGCTGATCCTTATCCCTCTTAAAATGAAGAAGATGCCGACGCCAGACGAAAACTGGAATTTGTATGAAAGAATGGATAAGAAATAGATAAAAGTTAGAACTTTCGGACGGTGACAGCCCGCCAAATTAATTGCAATATATATTGACTTTTAGGTGCCAAAACAATGTTTCTTAGCTATAAATATCAAATACTTAAAGATCTCTCCAAGATCAAACATGTATCTTATTAAAGAATAGATAAAAAAAAATCACTACAAGCTGCAGCTTTAATCTTATATTTAATTTTTTTTATACTATAAACAAACAAGAATGAATCATTTAAAAACATTAATAGTTTTGTCAAGTCGAAATTTATTCACAAATATATTATTTAAAATGTTAGTACACAAATGGACACCAACTTTAAAAATACTGCACTCGCTGCCGCTGCAAAAGTTTCAACCAAATAGATATTTTTTGCAGCCATCGCTACTCTTTAAAATTCAGTTCACACGAGGCTACTTTTGAGGCTGCACGCAGCATATAAATGTTGCACGCAACCAAACAGCACGCGCTAATTTTAAGGTTGCACAGCTATTCACATGAAAATTCACTTGAACTGCGCAGTTTTTTAGACTGCACCGCAGCAAAAGTAGCTGTGTCTGACCGCACCTTTAAGGTGCTAGACCCGTGGTGAAATGTCACTGTGGCTTGTCAAATTTGTTGGTTATGTTGTAAATAATCAGAATACAAAATGCAAATAATTTGAATATTTAAAACAATAAATATTCTCATGGTGCTACATAATATATACTATAAAGGCAAGAATCAAACAATGTTAATGAAATTCGTAGGACTCTAAAAATTGTATTGGAAACTGAGCTTATACCAGGTATGTTATTAAATTTATTCTTAAATAATTTAAGAACTTGTAGTTTATTATTATACGATAAATAAATAAACCACTATTTTGACATCAAAAATCGAATCTTAATATTTTTTTTGTTACAATAAAAGTTTAAATCATGGTATCATAAATTCTTATTTGAAGAGTATCGAAAGTAATCAGAAATGTGGTTGAGGTATGTGTAATTGTACCAAAATATTTGGTAATAGGAGTATTTTATATATTAATATATAAATTGACCAAAAAAAATTGATGTTTTGCCCTTTCTATAATAATATACGATAAGTCGCAGCTCAACAAAATTCATCACATTTTTAAAAATTATTAATCTCTACTATACTTAAATCAGGAGTAGTATAAAATCAGCTTTGGTAAACAGTCAACCGCTGGAATTTTTCTTATGGTATCTCATTCTCCAGGTACTTTCGGTGCTTCATAATCTAATTTGTCTAGTGTTTTTTTATATTCTCTTCCTATTTTTTTTAATATTAAGCATAAAACATATACATACATATATACACAACTCTCAAGGCCAAAGCCTAGGTCATCCATCATCCACCGACATTGCAAGCATCAGAACTGGGATCAAACCCAATACACTATAAACCATGTGGCCAAGTGAGCTCTTATCGTACGGGCTTTGGCCCGCTGCACTACTGTACCGATATTTTATCATATCTGTTCTACAAGAGATTCATGGTCTAATTTATGTGGATATGTTTCCTGTTAAGTATTTAATTGACGATATCTAGGTACACCATATTGCATAGGGATTAACCTTCTCGCTTTGGGTGCTTCATTTCAAAATTAACAATCAGTTGAGGGTAATTTGCAACATTCACAAAAATCCATTATTGAACTCTGAATAATTTTTCGTGTATTTTGTCAAGTTCAAAACAGATCTATTTTTAGTTAGTTATATAACATTATAATTGTATAATTGTTCATTTTTCCTTATTACTGTTGGAATATGTTACAGATTTATCAGCAGCTGGGACATTTTGGATTCATTATGAATGGAATCGGAGGACACGAAGAAAATTTTTATGAAGAATGAGAGCATAGGCAAACTTTTGATAATAAGTTAAAAATAAAAATAAATCTAGAATAATTTATTAGGGAAAAATATAGCAGAAATTACACGTTAAATCGCATAGTTGCCAGTTACTTGAAATATAAGTTTTTGAATAGTTTACCTAAAGGACCCCGCACATTTCTTATGTAAATTGGCGTACAGTCAAATTGGCTGATTTTTTAATATATTGTAGATATCGACTTTCTGATGAAAAGCTCTCATGGGTCCAACTCGATCCTATGTCTAGTTTACGAGATATAACTATAAATTCTTGTAAAATTCTGTATCTTGTCAAACTTTTAATTCACTTATAGGGTATTGGTCAAAGAGGTCAAAGAAGCAATTTCCGAAAGTTTTTTAATCAGGAAGACACATACTTTATGTAAAAAATGTTTTAGCCAATTTGACTAAATATCATTTTCACTTGTTATTTTTATACAGATTTCCCGGCGCTTTCATCAACATTCTTCAAACTTTAATTTTTTCTACGCTATTTTTATTAAAACAACAAATGTTTTTAGTGTAAAATATTAGAAAGGCCTATTAGAACGAATCACAATATAAAATGTATGAATAAAATTATGAATTCGAAATTATTTAAATTGTACAAAAGGTCATTCTTGTACATTTCTTGAGCAGTATCTCGGAAACTCGACATAGTATCGAGTTGGGTCCATGAGATCCTTTGATCAGAAAGTCGAAATCTAAAATATATTAAAAATTCAGCCAATTTGACTGGACGCCAATTTACATAAGAATTGTGCTGGGTCCTTTGTTCGAAAGCTACATAACAATACATAATTTACTTACAAAAAATGTTCGGACCCCCCGAATGAAAATCCTGGATACATCAGTGACATATATATGATTTTAAATACATTTTGTACTTATAGTAATAACAAAATAATGGTATGTAAGTTTAGAAAATTTACTGTTGTATTAGTTTCTTATTGTAATTTCTTACAGTACTGGTACTTTGTTACTTTTCTAATATATTTTAATCACACAAATTTGTTTAATGGTGGGTTATACAGTAGACATAGATCTATAGCTATAGTTAATTAAAATTAAATAAGTATTTGCTTTCTAAACAAACATAAATGTATAAAGTTTTAGACTTAGTTTTTTATTTATTTAATACTTAATTTGCACGGAAAAAATATATGTATTTTGAGATTTATGTAAATTTATGCTGGTATGTTATTTTATTAATTACCTGTTAACAAAATAATTTATAAAATAAAGTAAGTAAAATCTGAGTGTTTTTTTTTAAGTGGGACCTAAAAAGCACCTCTGAAATAAGTAAATAAATTTTTATTCAAAATACTTATATTTCTTCCCCCGTTATGAAATGTCAAATTTTAAATGCATTTTTGACGTTATGAAACGTCACATTTTTCATAATTGTCAGTTTCCAGTTGCATTACTGAACTAATGATGTAATGAATTTTTACGTAATTGATTTCTGTCATTTCCTTTCTATTTTAAAGCGGGATTGGATAAAATTTTGTACTTAACACATTATGAAAAAGTAATTTTCATAACTGGTTACAAAATAGTTATTTACGTAACCAGTTATAAAAAGACTAATTTTATTTGACGAATGTAATATTTGCCAAAACAAGCGAGCGAAGAGAGCGAGTTTTGCAAATTACATTAGCCAAATAAAATTACTTTTGCATAACGTTACAAAATTTTATCTAATCCCGCTTTAAAATAGGGAAAAAAAATTTATTACATCACTAGTTATGTAATGAAACTGGAAACTGACAGTTATGAAAAATGTGACATTTCGTAACTTCAAAAATGCATTTAAAATTTGATATTTCATAGCGGGGTTAGATAAATAAATAACTATTGAAAACTATAATCACATATCAATTTCCAATAAATATATTATAAACATTATTTAATAACAGATTAATTCTATATTTGCTAATGAATGATTAACAAATAAGTAAGAAAAATATAATAGATGGATATATAATAATATAATACAGTGAGAAACCATCAATAAATATAAACATAAAGTATATAAAGTATTATGAAACTTAACAATCAGGAGTTTGTATTTTTTTTTCAATTAAATATTACGACTATTTTATTAAAATTAAGAATATAACACATTTTAAAAATATTTCTATTTATATTTAACTACATACGTGACAAATGTAATAAAAGACGAGAGTACAAATTGCAAGTGACGATAAAGCAAGTTGGTACCTATTACTAAAGTAAAACACTTGATGGCTTATATCTTCTAAACGAGACGTTGAGGTTATTAGACGATGGTCATCCTTACTTTGTATGGATTATTCTGTAAAATAAAACATTATTTTTAATAAAAATATGTTCCTAAGTAGGTAACTAACAAATAGAAAATAAGAATACAAAGCGAAATGATTTTTTAACTAAAAATTATTGTAGTTCACTTTTTTTATTTATATTTATATTGCAAATTTTGAACAAATGAATTCTCTAAAAAACGAAAATTATTATAACAACTAGGTATATTTTACAAACTGAATAATGATTTTTTTCTATTTTTTACTACATACTTATGAAATAAATAATCGTGCTCATCAAAAACATCAAATCATATTTTTATATTTATTTAATAGGTATACTCACCAAGACGAAACAATGGAGGTAATGCATCATTTTTATATGAATCGTCTTGCATACTCGTTTTTGAAATGCACACTGCATACCCAAATTGTTGAACACAGCATTTTTCTGAACTGTATTTATTATCTTAAGATTTATCTACGAATTGTTTCCACAAGTAACCTGTCAAATATTAAATTATATTAATAAAATTATAAGTACATATATCGTTGGGTTGCTGCAAAAACCAGATAACTCCATTTTTTGCACATTTGAGTTAAGTGCGGTTCTGTGCTTAAAAAATGCTTAAAAATATTCTGTAAAAATAAGATAAGTGTACTACAAGTATCCTTATACTTGTAGTACACTTATCTTATTCTTACAGTATATTTGTATGCATTTTTTAAGCACAGAACCGCACTTAACTCAAATGTGCAAAAAATGGAGTTATCTGGTTTTTGCAGCAACCCAACGATATGTAATACAGTTTATCCAACAAACAACTACTGCTTTCAAATGTGTCAAAGTATTTACATCAAACCATGCACTTCACGACATGATCATTGGATATGATCGATGAATTTAAACTACATATATAAAATTTTCTGTTCAAAGTAAAAAACTTCTTCTTTTAATACTAAAAAGTGTGGCTACAAAATGATATGAAAAACATTTGCTTTTCTATTTACCTACAGGTCATTAAATAGCAAAACGTGTAGCTGTTATTATTTGGCTCTTATTAACTAAATTAGAAGAAATTGATACAAAAATTATCAATGCTGACACGAGTACTGGGCACAATTATTGAAAAAGTGTCCATTCAATACAAAATTCGATAAAGAACACGAAAAAAATTATTATTGGTGACTTTAACTTACCTTGGTTCAACTTTAGGAAACGGGAAAAAATTAAACAATCACTCTAGAACAGGTACTGCTTGAACAACCAGGAGCAGAATGATATTTTCTATCAGTATCAGTATTGGTTTTTACAACTGTTTCTAACTATTTGCATTCAAAATAAAATAATAACCTAATTTTGCGTTTAGGTTAGAAACACGGTGTCAACAAACCACCGTTGCTACTGAGTGCAGTGTTGCCAACAGAGCTTTCTAAAATTCTCCGCCTATTGCCTTAAAATTCTCCGCCAAAAATAAAATATCAAAATTTTCTATACAACAAAAAATATATTGATCTCTATTTGCTTCTCAATATGTAATCCATTAGTCCATTACTAATTTGCACAAATTGCAGAGACGGCGCCAGGCCGGGGGGGCACAATTTTTTTTTTTTTTAGGTTTGTAGGGAGACACAGAAACATAACTTTTACTTAATAACATAATAACAAAGAACGAAAACATGATGATTGGTTCCCCAGTCCGAAAATATTTCTACGAATTCCCAGCTAAATGCGAATTCTATTTAGACTATATTTAGTTAGAGCAGTGGCGGCTCGTGATATTTTGTGCAGAGGAGGCTTGATATATTTAAAAGACAATTAACTTGCAATATGATTACAATTTGTGCATTTCCTCACCACCCCTGGATATGGTGTGCTAGAGGAGGCACAGCCTCCCCTGCCTCCTCTGACGAGCTGCCACCGTTTTATTTATATACTGCATAGTAGGAAAGGAAATATAGGAATTGTAATTGTAATAAAGCAGAAATATATTTTCGTTAATTTAAATTATTACAGAATCTAGGAATCCAGGGGGGCACTTGGAGGGGCACAGTTTGTTTTGGGGGGCATGTGCCCCTGCAGCCCCCCCCATGGCGCCGTCCCTGACAAATTGATATTTTAATTCATCAGTAATGAATTAATAAAACCTGGTTGTGATGAATCAGCACAACCAGGTTTGGAGCACGCTTGAGATTAGTGAACTCTATATTCGTACTGGAATGAGTATGAACAATTAGGAACCTATTGTTCCCTGTCAAAGAAACTTTAGAGATAAGCTAAATTTGGAGGCACTCTGGCTCCCTCTCACTTGTAAACTAATTATTCAGGAAACCGAGACAGGTAACCTTCAAATATGGCTTTCTCTCTCTAAAGCTTCTTTCAGCTCCAGCCTATCGGTCCTCACTCCAATATAGTATCGAGCTCAGTACTTGAGATCATTGGTCGACAACCGGCCTCTGTTGACCCTTAATGAAACTGAATACGCACATATCGCCATCTGTTATCATTTACGTAAACTCCTAAACTGCAAGAAAACAGAGAGGTACAGTATTTTGTTATTTGTTTTAATAAAGAAATAATTACAAATTCGGTCACCCTATATTCTCCGCCAATTCTCCGTCAAAAAGGAATTCTCCGCCAGATTCTCCGCAGGCAGTCAAATTCTCCGAAAAGCGGAGAATTTTCCGGCAATTGGCAACACTGACTGAGTGTAGTCCACGCGTCGATGGCGTGAGTGGGGGGTCTTGGACAAAAATGAGGGGAAGTGACCCAACTGTATATTTTTAAACTGTGGTTTGGGCAGTTTTAGTACAAAGGTATACAGGCATATTCAGTTTTATTATGATATATGATGAATCCCCGTTCCCATGTATTGTATTCTATTGATTGAGAAGTTACTCTTTAGATATACATGTTTGTACTTTTGTACCATAGTAAAAATGTTATTAAAGGTTCTAACGATAATGTAATAGATGTAAAATAGCACTATTGCCATTGCCAGCTGGCGATAGCTGTATTCAAGTTTAAAAGCACCATACAAACATACAAATCAATTTATTTTAAGGCCATCTGTTCTTATTATTATTTACTATGCTATCAAGTTCCGAACTTCAGTTAATAAACGAAATAATTTTCCATGTCACTGTCTGTAATGAGGTAATAAAGTGTAATCGCACTAAGCAAGGAACCTTACAGTACTTACGTGATATTACGGAAATCTTACTAGAGTCACCTTACGTAATGTTTAAAAAAATAATGTTTAGTAACATTGCATAAAGTTTGCCAATTCAAAAATGTATCTGTAAGATTACTGTTACCTTTATTTAAAAATTACAGTAAAGTAAACTTTTTAAGTTAACATAAATATTTCTAATAACATGTTGCACGTGTAATATTTCTGCTAATTATTCCTTATAAACCTACTGAAATATTGTAACTATAAGTTTACTTCAACATCGCCATCGCCAATTCGCCATCCCAGACAGCACAATATAATCTTAGAATATTCCGGGAATATTCTCTTGAGAATAAAGAATCATTCTTAGAATAGGCCGTGAATATATAAATTCTCCAGGGAATATTCTTAGAATCGGCCAATGGGAATATTCTACATAAACCTAGATTATTCCTTTAAGAATATTACCAAATTATTCCAAGAATAATCCAGGAATATTCATATGTTTCAAACATATTCGCAGCTTTTGCCTGGAATATATATTTATATTCCTGGAATAATCTAGGTTTATATAGGATATTCCCTTAGGCTGGTTTCAGGAATATTCCCGTAAGAATGTATACAGGTCCTCTGGTATACGTGGGTCACTTTTGGTAAAAGCAGAAATAAAACTAACACATCATCAAAACGCACCTGTATGAGGAAAGACACTCGCAATTGTTTACAGCAGCTCCATCAGCTTGATATCTGATTATCTTACTTTTCGATTTAAATAATTATATAAAAATTAAAATGTAAAATAATAACAGTAATCACCTGAAAACTTTCCACTCCTTGCATATTAGTGCCTTCTTCCTAAAAATTCTAAAAATATGGGAAAATAAAATATTGAAAATATAATATTGCAGAATTATTTATTAAGTATTTAAATAAATATATTTATATTTTGAATCTATCTTAAGACTAATCTTCTTTGTCCGTTTCATTGTTTCTAAAACAAAAGAAAACATTTTATAGGATTTTTATTTAGAATTTAAACTTGTGTATTGAAGAAAGCTAATGGTAAAACCAAGAATCAACTCATATTTTTGTATTTTGTAATTACTTGGAAGTATAGTAGCGCAAAAAAAAATTTGAAAAATTTTATTGCTCAAATAGACTTGAATGTCATGAAACGTCGAGATTTTAAGTTTGAGCAAAAAAAAATGTACGTCGGTCTGTAACTTTTTTTTATGCGCACAATTACTCTGGAACCGTTTAACATATTGACTTGAATTATATGTATTTCAACGAGGATTATATTCTGATCTTATTCCGTTGAAGGGTTGAGGGGCAAATTGGGTAAATAGAAGTACATAGGTAAATCAAGCAAGAGCCCATAAAACTGGTATTTAGTACATATAAGAGAAGCTAATATTTCAAAACATTTTTTGGCATTAGCCGCCCCCCATGATTTAGCGTGTGTACAAGAACCAAAGGATTCAAAATTTGTTTTTACTTTATCCTCCACCTCCTAAAAAATCAAAATAGAAGTATATGATATCATCTGTTTTAAAAAAAAAATGCTAATATGATTTACTGTTTTTGGTGAAAAAACGCTTCGCAGGAGGTCGTGTATGTAAATTAAAACCAAATTAATGTCACCTACACATAGAAATATTGTCACTCTACATAAAAAAAAAATTATTCAAATCGTGCAAAAAATAGAGAGGCTTTGTTTCTCATTTAAGCAAGTATATATATCCGAACCGCAAACAAATATATTATGTTGAATAATTACCTGTAACTGTTGCGAAAAGTGCTGTTTTGGAAAACACTTTTTTGTCTGTGTGTCCGTGTAAACTGTAAAGCTTGGCCAAGTCATCACTCATTACTTTTCACATAAAGCGGCATGAACATTCCTTGTAATTATCGCCACCCAATCTACACATACTATCAATCTAGAAAAAAAAATACAAACAGGTAATTAATATCTTTTTACAAAAAATAATAGAAAAGATTGATTAAAATGAAAACTTGTAATAAAAGTTACTACAAATTATTTGTCCATTGCCTCTAAGCACAGAGGATTATCATTTGCTAGTCACATATTCCAGAAAGTATATGTACCTGAAGTTTCGAACGTTCGGTTCGGTTGAACGAATTTAAATTGAAAATTTGAAGTTAATCGACTTGGACGTACAATTTTTCTGGTAATATTTGCTGGCAACGATACTATCGTTGCCAACAAATATTACCGTAAAAGTGGTACGCCTAAATCGATTTATAATTTTTATTAATCTTTCCTTTTCAAATGAAATTCGTTCAAGTGAACGTTCGAAACTCCAGGTACATGGAAGTATAGTAATTTTCTGTGCGACAGCTCTGCTCATCAAAACTAGCGCTACAATTAAAATTTTCGCCAGAATCGCTTTCCAATAAATTATTTTCACTGCCACTATTTGAAACATTACTTCTAACAATATTCTCCAAATGACCACTACTTATTAAGTTCGTGGTGCCTGCAGTAGGTACTATGATTAAAAGTTTGGGAATTATTTTGATTGATGCAATCATAAGTACTAACTTTCATGATGTAAAGGAAATAAGGTGTGCTTATGCACAGCCTTCGGAATCAGCCAATAGCGAAAATCATCCCCATCGCGTCCATGTTGAATTTTCGACGAACGAGAGAGGCATTAAATTGCGGCAAATTTAAAATGCAATGAAATTTGTAGTCTTGTCACATGATAGTTCCAGAGCCGAGTTGACAGCTGATGTAATCACATAACCTCTAAATCTAGGTATGTGGACGCAAACAAAGAAATGTGTGGATACAGATGTGGATGTAATCAACACCACCTAGAGATTAAAGCCACACAACCAGCTGGTGACGTCACTGAAGGAAGGCGGCGTAATGCATTAAAGCAATGCTATTATACTACATGTGACTACTCCCAAATAAGAAATATTTATTACCTGCGGTAATATTTGCTGTTTTTAAGCTTAGAGTGAAGTTTTACTTATACTATAATAAAAAATATGCATATATTCGTTTTAGATATTGAGATACATAATACATTTGGACGTAATTAGAACAATAAAAATCACTTCTAATTTGCTTCTACTAATTCTTATAAAGTAAAACGGTTTTTTTTTTAATAAAAGAGGTTCCTAATTAAATTCTGAGGCAAAACTAACTAACGAAAAGCGTATTTGGTCACTCAAATAAGATAAGTGAAAACCTACCCAGCAAACATAAATATATAGCATATACGTAAATGCTACGTAAACTAAGTTTCGCAGAAGTAACGTGCTATGTAAAATGTGACGCATAATCATATGTGCATACTCTGCGAAATGTCAGCAACATGTGCATATGATTTTTACATAGTGAAGAGGTAACACTGTGACCTCACGGTATAGAACAAATGACGTAGCGTATATGTATATTCAACCACTTGCTATGTAAAGCATACGTAACTAATTTTATCTCTTTATAATGTAGCATATACACTTAAAAAGAAAATGGTTTGATTCAAGAATATATTGGTTTATATATATACGCAAATAAATATATTCTTCATATAAAACAAGTACATTTATTTCAAGAATAATTGATTTACTACCAGCTTTTGATTACTTGCCACAAATGTATTTGTTTTATATGAATAATACATTTATTTGCATATATATAAACCAATATATGCTTGAATCAAACCATTTTTTTTTAGTGTATGTATATTCAACCACTTGATAGTGACCTATGTTTTTTAGAAAGCAGCTATACGATATTTTTTCTTCTCCACTGATGTATACCCACCTACCTATCTTGCCTTGCATTCCTAGTAAAGCTCAAATTTTATTTAATTTATTTTATTAACTGTTGATTTAGGAGAGATTAATACTAGTGTCTTTTGTGTAACTATTCTATATTCAAGTTAACTAAGTATCTACAATAAGTGTTAAGCATTTCTCGGGTCGTTTCTGATTGTACTCGTTCTTTGGTCAGCCTTCATCACTCTGACATTTGCTATTTGAACATCAGTTACACAACCTGTGAAAATAATTGAAATATTAGTCTATTTCATATAGGGGGTGGTGCACCATTTAAAACTCCCCAGGCTTGTAATTTTCTTATTTTTTAAGGCACATCAAATTGGAGATATTTTTAAAGCATTTAAAAATTTTTTTTTTTAAATTGTTAAGAAAGAAATCCTAATTTCCTTGAATATTTTTTTACGTCACCCTGTGCATGAACTGCGTTAATGTTTTCTTATAAAGGTTTTAATTAGCTTCAATTTATATTATTACGTCATATTCGAAATTCTTTTTGGTTTTAGAGAAAGGAATTAAAAACACTCCAAACTGATTTTTTTTTTAAATTTGAAAGGAATATAAATAATAATTTTATGCTTTATCTGTAAAAGACATATCACAAACAATGTTCAGCGTAATAAAACAGTAACAAAAAATAAAAAAATTTTTTTTTAAAAACTAACTTATATTAAAATGTACTAAGTAGGAAATTGCAAATTTTTTATTTCTTAAGTTTTTTTATTTTAATAACATAAATTGAAGCTAATTAAAACCTTTATAAGAAAACAATAACACAGTCCATGTACAGGGTGAGGTAAAAAAATATTCAAAGAAATTAAGTTTCCTTTCTTAACCATTCAAAAAAAAATTAATCAGTCTGTATGGATATTTAAAGGCTTTAAAAATGTCTCTAAAGTTGATGTGCCCAACATGGTCATCGCTTCGAAAATAAAAAAGTTACAAGTCTGGGGAGTTTTAAGTGGCGCACCCTGTATAGTGTAGGAAATCTGGTTATGTAGCTTGTATCCCTTTACTAAATTGTGAAGAAAACTAGATGCAAACTATTTTGATCAATTTGTTAAGTTATTAAACAATTTATGATAGCTTAAATAATAATGTATATATTTTAACAAAACTTTACGAAAACACGCTTCCAATGGAATGGAAAATTTGAGGTCGATCCGATAAGTTTCAGAAGTATACTGCTTTAAACATGAAACGATGTGCTCAAAGTGCTGTCATTCAATCCGAAAGTCTGCCTCAAAGTTGAGTTTACACTGTTAAAACCCAGCTATTTAAAATCAGATTTGTCTAATCTGTCAGAGATGGTGATTTGGGGACTATTGGAGTATTTCAACATAAGAGTATGCAGCTATAACTGCCAAAAAAAAGGGGAATGAAAATGCAACTAGGAGTGAATGACTTCACGCAGCTTCTATATTCTTGATTAATTTTAAAGCCTCTTAGATCTTAGAATATCCTGGTTTTTTGAATTTCGCTCTAAAATTAAGAGATTTTTTTACAAAATGTAATAAAAAATATGCTAAATAAGCCCATTAAATCATCACACCAAATTTTAAGTGGAAATGTTTATAACAACGCCAAAAAAACAATAACAAAGTCGAAAATTGAACCGTTGACTGTTTAAGTGCATCAAGTCATAGAACAATTTGTTTTAGAATGTAGATTTTTCTCCTACTCTTCAGTGGTGTTAACAAAATTTTTTTAAACTATTTAAAATCATTTTAAATTTTTTATAAAGAACGTTTTTTCTCAGAATTAAACAATTAAAAATTATTAGAATGCTTCAAAAGATCACAAGAAAGAAACAATTTTAAAAAACGGAGTTTTCTGTTGATGTACACATTTCTGTAGGTTCATTACTGGTTGGATACTTAATGTTTACCTTGATACCTTTAATATATGAAACTCGTAATATGTCTAATAGTTGGCGCTAGTATAAAATAGTAAAAGTGTAATGTCTGAACCTTTTATCTGTACCTTCATTGTGTTCAATAAAACATTATTTTTAACTCGAAATCCAAATTAGTTTATTTGTACAACTCTGCTGAATCCCATAGGTTATGGGCCGAGGTGCATTTTAAACTGTTTTGGTGGGAACGGGAAGTTGTAAAAACAGGAAGAAATCGAAAACAAACTTTGGTGCTGGTTGCCAGTCGCTGTGCGTCGAGTTTTTGCTCAGTTTAAACATGGCCGCTATTTCAAACAATCAAATAGTGAACGTAAAACCATTTGATGGCACGGGATTTTCAAATTGGCAATTTCGTGTGAAATTAATATTGGAACAAGCAGGAGTCCTAGAAGTTCTAGAAACTGATCCACCCGAGAATGCTGACCAACTTGCAAACTTTAAAAAGTCCGACGTAAAAGCAAGAAATATAATAGTGCAGTGCCTGTCTGATACGTTGCTGGAAATGGTAAAGTCAAAGTCCTCAGCAAAAGAAATAATGGAAGCTCTCAGCTCTACGTACCAAAAAAAGGGAATTTCGACACAAGTACAACTGCAGAAGAAACTTAGAAGCTTAAGGTTTAATGAGGGCACATCTTTGAATGTTTTTCTCACAGATTTCGAACAAACAGTGTATGAATTAAAAAGCGCAGGCGGAAAAATGGAACAAAGTGAAATGGTGTCGCAATTGCTTTCATCTATGCCAGAAACGTATCAAGCAGTGACAACAGCTATTGATATCATGTTCTGCCAAGATGAATAAAAAATAACACTAGATTTTGTGAAAAACAAGTTTCTAATGGAAGAATCAAGGCAAGAAAAAGCAAAAGCTCAAGCAGAAAGTAGCAACACTGAGGCAGCGTTCTTGGGCTATAAGAAAAAGTGGAATAAGAAATGGAACAAAAGTCAAACTGAAAACAAGAAAAGTGAGTTTCCTTTTAAGTGCCATGGATGTGGTGTTGTAGGTCACAAGAAATATGAATGTCCGAACAGTCAAAAGAAAAATGGGAAGGCAAATATGGTAGAAAATGCTGAAAGTGAAAATGCTATATCGTTCTTGACAGCAGAAGATAGCTCACTAGCATGTATTGGCCAAAACAAAGAAGTAAAATTTATTATTGACAGCGGAGCTACAAACCACCTTGTAAACAAAACCACAGGAAATTTTCTGAAAGATAAGGAGGTAATCTCACGTGCGATAAGTGTTGCCAAAAGAGGAGAAACAATAGAAGCCACAACACAAGGTAATCTACATTTGAAACTAGAAAATGGTAGAGAATTATCTATGAAAAATGTGTGGATGTGTGACAAGCTTCTTCACAACTTGTTGTCAGTTAGAAAACTTGAAGAGAAAGGGTTCGAGGTTTTATTCAGAAACAAAGAAGCACTAATCATGAAAAACAGTGAAGTCTTATTAAAAGGTCAACTGCAGGAAAACTTATATGTTGTCACATTAAGATTGTCACAGAGCTTGAACGATACTGCTTATGCAACAGCAGGGGACATGTTATTGCACAGAAGAATGGGTCATTCGTCTCAGTTTCCAGCATCAGGTGTATGTGACGTATGTCTACAAGGAAAACAAGCAAGACTACCCTTCAGGAGTATATCAGAAGAAAGGAAGGCCAAGCGCATTCTAGAAGTAGTCTCGACTGATGTGTGTGGTCCAATAAACCCTCCTACGTATGATGGAAAACGATATTACGTAAGTTTTATTGACCATTTCTCCCATTTTGCTGTATGCTATCTGATAACAAAGAAAAGTGAGGTTATAGACAAATTTCAAGAATATGTAAAGTTTGTAGAGGTAAAATTTGGTACAAAAATTGAAAGAATTCGATGTGATAATGGTGGTGAGTACATCTCAGAAAAGTTTAAAAGTTTTTGTTTGAAAAATGGAATAAAGTGCCAGTACACCATAGCTAGAAATCCAGAGCAAAACGGTGTTGCTGAGAGATACAATCGAACAATTATGGAAAAGGCGAGATGTCTAATTTTCGACTCAAAACTAGATAAGTCTCTTTGGGGTGAAGCAGCAAGAACTGCTGTTTTTCTCACAAATCGCACTCCAACAAGAACATTACCAGAGAACACAACTCCAGCAGAAATTTGGTACAAGCAAAAACCCAACATGAAAAAAATCATGCTTTTTGGTTCAATTGCATATAATCTAATCCCTAAAGAAGATCGACAAACAAAGCTCGATTCACATAGTAAGAAACTGACTATGGTAGGTTATGTAGACAATGGTTACAGGGTGTGGGACGAAGAAAATAAAAATGTCGTTTTAGGAAGAAACGTTGTATTTGATGAAACCAATGAAAAGAAAATACCCATAGAAATTAATGAAGAAACAGATGAAACTCAAACAGAAGAAAAAAGAAAAGAAAAAGAAAATGAAAAAACTGAGAAAAAGAAACAGAACTCAAGTGAAAATGTTAACAGAATAGACGAAACTACAAATACAAGAAAAAGTATGAGAACTAGACAGCTACCCAAACATTTAGAGGATTATGAAGTTGATTTAGAACCAGAATTTGAGGTAAATTTGATGGCAGCCCTGTCGGCAGGAAGCCTAATCTCAGACTTACCACAAAATTTCACTGAAGCAGTCAATCATGATGAATGGAAAGCAGCAATCCAAGAAGAGTTGAAGTCGCTACAGGAAAGTCAAACTTGGGAACTAGTGCTACCACCTGAAGACACAGAAATAATAGATTCAAAGTGGGTGTTTCGTGAAAAAGTGTTAGACAGGAAAGTTGTTAAAAAGGCACGTCTCGTCGCACGTGGCTTTAAACAGTTTTCACTAGACGAAGATGTGTATGCGCCAGTAGCCAGAATGGTTACAATTAGAATGTTGTTATCATTGTTCATCGAATATAATCTAAATGTACAACAACTTGATGTAAGCTCTGCATTTCTCTATGGTATGTTGGATACACCAGTGTATATGTATCAACCAGAGGGCCTCGAAGAAGATCCTAATTTAATATGTAAGTTAACTAAGTCATTGTATGGCTTGAAACAAGCCCCTAAATGTTGGAATTCACTCTTTCACAGAAAACTAACTGATTTAGGCTTGAAACGCTCACAAAAAGATCCATGTTTATACTTTAATAATGATATATTTCTTTTAATTTATGTTGATGATGTAATTCTGTTTTCAAAAAGTTTAGAAATTTTAGAGTACATTAAAGATAAACTATCACAAGATTTTAAAATGAAAGACTTTAAAAACAAAAATATAACTTTCTTAGGCTTGGAAATTAACAGAACTGATAATGAACTGTATATTTGTCAGAAAGAACTAATTAGAAAAGTTTTAAAGAAATTTAATATGGATGACTGTAAACTTTCTGACTTGCCTATGCAACCAAAATTGCAATTATCTGTTCAACCCGAAATTGTAAGTGATAAATTACCCTATCGTGAACTCGTAGGCTGTTTAATGTACATAATGTTAGGTTCTAGACCTGACCTTAGTTTTTGTGTCACATATTTTAGTCAATTTCAAAATGGATATTCAGAGGAACATTGGAATCATTTAAAAAATGTTTTAAGGTACTTGAAACAAACTCAAAATTTTGGTTTAAAATTCACAAAGAGTGACGATTCAAATATTCGTTTAGTTTCTTATGTAGACTCTGATTTCGCTAATAGCATTGCTGATCGCAAAAGTATAACAGGCTTTGTAACAAAAATGAATAAAAATGTGGTGTATTGGAAAACAAAAAAGCAAAATATTGTCACCTTGTCCAGTGCAGAATCTGAATATGTTGCTCTGTCAACCTGCACAGCAGAAAATCTTTTTTTAGCATAAATGCTGTCAGAAATTACAAAAGTGAATGTTTATCCAATAAATATTTTTGAGGACAATCAAAGTTGTATAAAAATGGCCTCAACCTTAGAATCGAAACGTACAAAACACATAGACATTAAACATCATTTTGTACGAGACTGTGTGGTTGAAAATAAAATTAAGTTGTTTTATATTCCGACCGATAAGCAGCAAGCAGATGTTTTAACAAAACAATTACCCGGTCCTAAATTTAAATGTTTTAGAGATCTTTTAAATGTTACCTCTGTAAAATAAAACTACCTGCAAGTGTATTTTTGACAAACTGTTGTTTATTTGAAAAATTTACTAGAAATAAGTAATATTATGTTAGAATTTACATGTATTAAATATACTTACCTTTTATGCCTTTGCAGTGTTACAGAATTGAAGGGAGGTGTTGATGTACACATTTCTGTAGGTTCATTACTGGTTGCATACTTAATGTTTACCTTGATACCTTTAATATATGAAACTCGTAATATGTCTAATAGTTGGCGCTAGTATAAAATAGTAAAAGTGTAATGTCTGAACCTTTTATCTGTACGTTCATTGTGTTCAATAAAACATTGTTTTTAACTCGAAATCCAAATTAGTTTATTTGTACAACTCTGCTGAATCCCATATTTTCTACGCCAATTGGGAGCCGTGAAGCATGAAAAAAATGCATTTGTTATATAATTGCCAAAAAATTGTTTCAAATAATTTTAAAATACCTACTTACCCAGTAAACACACTCTGCCACATCCACATTATAGCCACTCACATTTTAGTGGATTTTGTAAATGGCAAAGCATCACATCACCGTGATGACACTCTTTGGACCGTTTCAGAACGTTCACATTATAACCACTCCCATGTCAGTGGAGATTGGGATGTCCACAATCACCACATCATTTTAATGATACATTTTAAAACGTGGATGTAACTAACTGAGCCACCACTCACTTTGGTATCACCATCTCTTACAAAATAGCGACTACCGCCGGCAGCGCCACTGGTCTAATACTACTACTGTCATCTCCAGTTTACACTTGTCTGTGTTCTATTAACGACGTTGACGTCAATTAACTTTAGTTTTAATGTTTTTGGTTTTTGTTTGGTAAATATCAACACATTTTTACGAAAAGGTAAGTACCTACTTGTATTAGCTACATTGTTACTATGAAATGTTGTATTCTTATTTTATACCTTGCCTGTAATTTTCATGTTTGGTGACATATCGAATGACATCATTAAAATTCAAGGGAAAAAAGCTAATTTATCATTTAACATAATATATTTTCGTTAACACTGGTTATTTATTTTTCAATTACAGAATACTTTCGAATTCATAATTTAGTTTTTGTACCACATTAGGTATACCAATAGGTACAGTGTTGTCTCCATGTCATCCATGCGGCATGCCCCATTTGATATTCGACGAGATTATTAGGTACCTTTTGTGTGCTATCAATTGGTAAAATATAGGTACACTTTTATATTTAAATTTCATTATATTTATAAAAACAGTATAAAAGAGAGATAAATAAAATATAAATATATAGAGAGCATATTTAGGTTATTTTTGATTTAAATACCTACTGATAATTGTTTTCTTACCAATTGACGACAAAATTCAGTCATATTGTATGGTATTTGCTTTATTACCCATCATTTTATTTTGCTCTGGTATATTAGGTGTTTTCTTTCTACCAACAAATCTTAGCTAAGCTAAGTAGTTTTAATGTCACACGCAAACTGTGGTACATACACGAATATTTCACTCATCAGGCGTGACTGAAAAACTACTTAGCTTAACTAAGATTGTTGGTAGAAAGAAAACACCTATTATTTTAGTACCTGAATCCGAGGATTGTCTAATTATATCTATAGTATAAATGCCCTAGTCAAATTAGAACAAATTTCGACGTTTGACGAAAAAAACTGATAAAGTGTTTAAATTTGGCAAATATGTTCATTTAGGCTTACCTACTATTAAACATATTAAAAGTCCCCAGCCCGAACGGTTGCACTTGAGCCACATCTTGGAGAAATGGCGGTCTGATTCAGTTTACTGCTTATATCTTTCTAACCATTAGCGATATCGAAATTATGTTTATATACAAAATAAAGCTTATAAAATTCTGTACAAAAAGTGTTATATGCATTTCATCGACACGTTTCAACAATTGTGAATATCACTCGTATATAAAAAAATATATCATTGTATTGTCATAAAATACGGGACAACTTTCAAAATGTCTTTTCTGTCAGTCCGTTCGTCTATCCGTCTGCCTCTTCGTCCGTCATGTCTCTTGTAAGCTAAATAACTTAAAAAAGAAAAGTGTGGTTTTATTGAAATTTGGACAATAAATTAGTGTTAGCTATAAGAAGCCCCAGCAATTAAAAAAAAATCGATCAGTAAGTACGTTATGATTGTAGGTTTAAGTGACATACTTGCAATTTTAATGATGTCCCGATGAGAATCGGGATCTTGATTGTCGAAACGTTGGTCAGTATACTGTGCAGTATCTCTGTATTTTTAGCATCTTATCAAAGGTGTTACAACACTCTTCACATGCCTTTTTTTCATAAAATGTTTTATAACCTTTATATTTACTAATCGATTTTTTTCAAAATCAATAGAGTTCTTCCTTTAGTTAACATTAACTTACTGTTCAAATTTCAATAAAATTGGACTCTTCTCTTTTAAATTATCAGACTCACAAAAAGTGTCGTGGGCGAGCGTAGAGACGACTTCAGTGTGAATATCAGTCGATATTCCATTGAAGCAACGTCGAGCGCGGTTAGTACTTGGATGAGGTCCCATCTTGGGAAATACAGTGTTCTCGTCCCACCTTCTAGCGGCTTGTATATCAGTGTATACGCAGAAGTTACGTAATTTCAGACGAGGATTACGTAGTGGATATACCATCCTTCGGAGGGGATGTAAAGAAGGCGGTCCCTTGTCTATTAAATGTTAGGCAAGTAAAAGATCCCTACTCTTCTTAAGGGAAGAGGTTCGGCAAAATTTCCAGGTTGGGGGTAGCTCGTCTCCTGGCGTTGGTGATAGGCCCTGGTAGCGGAAATAGGCCGACGTTAAATAATTAAAAAAAAAAAGTGTCGTACAGAGAAGATAGATGGACAAACTGACAGACTGACAAACAGATATTCGACGGATATTTTAAAGTTATTGGGAATTCTAGAATTAACATAATATGAATGATTTCCGGTTTAGGAGATGATAATAATAGATACGGGAAAATATTATATTACATTTTTTATAGAGAATTTTATAAGCTTTACTTTTTATTGGAGACTTAATTTCGATATCTCTAATGGTTAGCGAGATATAAGGAAAAAAAACTTAATCTGAGCACCATTTTTTCAAGATGGCGGCGCGAGCGTAAGAGAGAGAGTTGACGACTTTAAGTATGTTTAAACAGTGGGCTTTAATGAACATCTCTGCCAAGTTTCAAAACTTTAGGTATCAGTTTTTTCCCTCTAATCCTCCCTATTTAACTGGAATAATTTAGGTACTTATACATTTTTTTCTATTTTAGAATGTTATAATAGACAATTAAAACTATCTTCGTTCGTGGGGCTTCTGGCAGTGGCAGTATAATGAGAGAAAAGATGGTAAGTTTATATAAGTTCTAAAATCTTAGACATTTTGCATTTGAATTTTGTGCAAACTGCTGTTTTTACCAATTTTTTCTGTAGCTATAATAAGGCTCTATAAAAAAAATATATTCTTTATTGTTTCGTATTGAAATACTCGTTTCGGTAATGAGAAACTTCACCTTCAGTTTTTTTTTTGTTTAATTTTTAATTTAGTGTATACTTAGTGTCATATTTTAAGTCTCATCGAAACTTTATTATTTTGCTAGAGATAGAATTCAAATGGTGTCCACGAATCAAGAGTGATACAAAGTTCAAATAATTTTAGAACCGTATTCTGCATGCCCTGCTAGAATCAAATTCTGAATTCGTATCTTTATTGCTAATTCATGTTTTACAAAATAATAGTTTATTTTCAATCGTCATCCTTTTTTTTATATTTTCAATAGTGTCAATGAAGTTGTTCTAAAGATGTAAGCTATTAAAATTAAATTTAATTACTCCCACAATCAATGGAAGTATGGTAACGACAAAAAAATTTTTGAAAATTTTTATTATTCAGATAGGCTTAGAATGTCATGAAACGTTGAGATTTTAAATTTGAGCGAAAAAAAAAATTCTGTCTGTCGGTCTGTAACTTTTTTGTGCCCACGTTTACTCTGGAATCGTTTAAGGTATTGACTTGAAATTTGGTACACGTATGTACTTTAACGGGATCTGGAACTAGATTATATTTTCATCATATTCCGTCGAAGGGTTGGGGGGTAAAATGTGGTAAATAGGGGGTAGATTGGGGGTAAATCGGTAAATCAAGCAGGTAAGAGTCCATAAAATTGGTATTTAGTGATACAAGAGAAGCTAAGGTTTAAAAAAAATTTTTGGCATTAGCCACCCCCATTACCACCTCTACTCCATTATTAAAGGAGATGAAAATAAAATTGTGATTTAGTGTGTGTACAAGAACCAAAAGTCTCAAAATATTCTTTCTACTTCATCCATCTCCACTTCTACCCTCCTATCACCACCCCCACCTCACTACCGTGTGGGATATCGTTTTATGGGTTTTTGGGGTAGACGATTTCAAATATTATATTATTAAAGTTCTATAAACAATTATTTCCACATACAAAATTTTTTCGTTATGAGAGACTTGGATAGAAAATCTGGATGTGGAAGTAGTGATTCCTTGGGCAGCGGTTTTTTACTTTAATAACAAAACGAATGTGTGGTTGAAGTTGAAATTACCACTACCAACACTCAACTTTTAACATTATTTTTACTGACATAAATGATACCAAATCTTATTAAACATTTTTAAACTGTGATAATTAATTTTTTATAAATTTTTAGATGTGGTATGAAAAATAGTTCCAGCCACAGCAGACTTTGGCTATGAGATAATTGTGACACTTAATCCGTTATAGGGATCAAAGAAGATCAAGAAAGAAATAGCTAGGTGAATTTATATTATAAGGCATACCTGTAATCATATCTTGAATATATATAGTTTCGGAAATGTTTGTTTCATTGTTCACTTGAAATTTATTTAATACTTTTTATATTTTTAAATCTAATTTCTATTATTTTACTTAGACATTTTCTGGGGCCCCACTTTAGTGAGTAATATATGTGCTATAAAACGATTATGTATGAACTGCCTTTTTATATATTTTACGAAAAATTTAAGGAATATAGGTAAGTAAAGCGAATGTGAAATATACTTTTTTTTGTAAAATTTCAGCAATATCAGGCTACTTTGATGAAATGTTTTGTTTGAAGTAAGCCATTAAAATAAAAATGAATTGTAAATAAATTATGTTGCTTTATAATGTATATTATAACAACTTGAATGTTACCGCTGAGTTAATTTTAAAATAATTGAAAAGAATCTATTTTGCAACAAATAAATCTTCTTTTATATTACGAAAAAAATAACTCAATGAAATAACGATGAAAGATTTATATTTATACCCGGCTCCAATATAAAATGATTAATTTTGAATAAATTATGTTTCCTCATATTGGATTTTTTATTGTTTTTAATCGAAAAAAATTATTTCATCAGTCGGCTGACGTTTTATACTTAGTGTATGATTTTACATTCTGAACAACTTTTCTCTTTATTTTTTTTCATTTAGAAAAATAAAGGTGTACTTATTCCTTAAATATTTGTTTACAAATCACCCTGTATATCTAAAATTATATTCTCATATACAGTTAATTATATATGTAACTATATTATGCTACGACTTTAATGAAATAATTTTTTTCGATAAAGAAACAATAAAAAATTCAATGAGGAAACATAATTTATTAAAAAATTCATCATTTTTGGAGCCGGATATAAAATATTAATCTTTAATCAGTGATTTTTAAGTTTCAATGGAGCTATTTTTTCTTAATATAAAAGTAGATTTATTTGTTGCAATATAGATTCTTTTTATTTATTTTAAAAGTAATTGGGCGGTAACACTGAAGTTGTTATAATATATATTTTTTGTACACAATATGATCATATCTATATCACAAATGAGTGGTACTGATGTGGCTGAAAAGTGAAAAATAAGTAAGTCACTTTTGACGACGTGGCTGAGTGCGGCCGTTTAGCGTCACTGTGACGGCATTTCCACGTGGTTGCAAACAAGAATGACGACGTCACTGTTGCAAAAATCACATCATTATGATGTTAAAATGATGTGGTTTGGTTTGCTGGGTATTTATGCAACAAGTGTGTAAAGCAGTACTTTTTTCATGCATAAGTTGTAGACGAGTGCATCAATCTTGTGAGAATCCCATGATAAAAGTAGTTTCTTTAACAGTCATATAAACAAATTGTTAATTAACGCCACTGAAAAGTAAACAATCAACGATTCAATTTTCGAACTTGTTACTGTTTCTTAAGCGTTTTTTGTATAAATATTAAATTATATTATACTATTACATTCACCGAAAGCCATTTGATATAAGAAAATGTGCGGGGACCTTTACCAAGATGATTTAATTCTACCAGAAGCATATTTTTAATAATGACAAATCTTAATTGTCTTAATTTATTGCAATAAAATTAACCATGAAGTTTCAGACAATTTTAGTTTTCTTCGTAGTTTTATAATGATCAAATTAATTTTTTTAATGGCGATACAAGCAATATCATTAATCACAACAAGAAAAGAGGCTGCGCTTTTGATCAGAACCATCTAATCCTGTTTTTTAACATGTTGAAACCGATTCTGATATTAAAAAAAAAATTATCAGTTTTTGGTTACCACCCCTTTTATCCCCTAAAAAGTGGCAATGGTTTTGTCCTAAGGTTATGATCTAATTTTTCTGAATTATTTTGACGTGCTTAAGCCAATTTTGGACAAAAGAAAAATTGCAGGAAGATATTAGCCTACTTACACATACAAAACCTTGAAATATATGTACAATACAATAACGAACACAAAGTAGGTGCTATAAGATGTCGGTAAACAATAACCATACCTATGCATAGTACTTACTTCGCAAAAGCTTGTGATCTAGGTTTCCTTGAATTACAACTTCTTACGCTGGATTCAGTTGAACTTAATAATGTGGGAGCAGCACCAACATACAGCTTTTGTGTAACAAAATCCATGTAATGATATAATTGTCTGTCGAGAATAACGATTGCCCCTGAAATAATTCTAACCTATAAAAAGATTACGTTTCATTTAAATAAATATCTTTACAAAAACGGTACAACACAAACTTACTTTTGGGTCATTCACTGGAAAATGGTGCTGCACCTTCAATATAGGTATGTACACCAAATTCGCAAACAAGAGGGCATGTTTATGTTTGCACCTAACCTCTACACTAATAAAACGTCCAAACAAAATAATATTTAAAGAAGTCCCAACGCTTTATGGTTCACACTTCTGCATCAAAGTTATTAAAAGACATCATCCACAATTTTTCACAAAAATGATCAAAAAACACAAACGTTAGATTTTACATCATTTTACACTGGCGTGCGACACTGACGCGTTCCATGAGTTCGATGTCGTAAAATGAAGTAGGTAAACATTTTTAAGTAAAATTATGTAGCAAATATGTAAACTTGTGTATAAGTAATTAAGTTAATATGTTGACTTAAATATGATATTATTTTACGTATATGCTATGTAAAATTATGTAAAATATTTTATATAAAAATGTTCTATTAATCTTACCTCTCGGAGAGGTAAAGTTACATTAATGTTTACTGGGTAGCCTCAATTTTAGTTTCGTTCGATTTAGATTACGAGACTTGAAAATAATAACTCACTAGAATGCATATAGAAATTTTAAAGTTTTCTCGATGAATAGCTTTAATCCATTTGTTTCTCAGTTTCTCATCTTTGGGAAATTTAAAAACTTGTACCTTTTCCCCGGTGGCATAATTACCAGTACAGCGAGGAAGGCAGCATTTGTTTACCATTTTGCACGGCAATTAAGTATTTTATAACTATCACTGGAATGTATTATTTGTTGACTGTTTTAGATGGGGGTTTTACATCACATTTACACGTTTAAAACAGAATAAACAATAAGATACATTTGACACTACACTTGACAGCCGTTGAAGCGTGACGTCATGTCAGCTGGTTGTCTGGCTTTAATCTCTAGGTGGTGTTGATGTAAAACGTAAGATTTTTCGCTTCGGTTTATAAATTATAAAAAGTAGTGTTATTTAACTCAAAAGCATCACACAGGACGTGACAAGTCTAATAAAATATTTATGAAACATTAATGAATATAGAAATTCTGTGGTATAAGTAATGGAAGTTTATATTTTTGCTGTGTACTTTTTGGATAGCAGTTTTTGCCGAGTGATGACCAAAAGGGCAATATATTATAAACATTATAATAATACTAATCTTTATTATTAAATAGGAAATTCCTAATATAAATACATCCACATAACACGCAATAAATGAATATACATATTTGTCTAGTTATAAAATAAAGTGCATAAACCTTTCAGAATAAAAATTTTTCAGTACCTATTTGTTAAGTTTTAAATCATGCTTAAAAATATCCAGAGACCTACTGTGTTTAATTTAAGTTTGGTAAGTTTTAAAAGTCATGAATGATCTTAAAAAATATATTTTTCATTGCTACAAAATTATTAGTTCTGCGAATATGAGTATATAAGATCTAGTATTATATGAGTGAATTTCATGATTAAATGTTATAAACCTACTCAAATACACTGTCATTAAACCATTCAAAATTTTAATTATAAAAATCGCAGATAATTTTTATAGATACAGGCATCCACTCTAGAATACTTTGAATTAATATGTACCCACTAAACAAAACATATATCCGTAATATTACGCAATATTAAACTGAAGTAACATATTAAATGTTTTCTTGCAATATGATATTTATATTAAAATAACCTAACTTTGGTATAGCTGAGAAATGTTAAATTGCAAAATATTGAAGAAACATTTAGTTAATATTAGCTCGAAAATATTTCCGTAATATAAAAAATTATATTTAACAAATGTATGTCACATATTATAATCAATGTATCTTTAATATTGCCATTAAAATAAGCATATTATATTACAAGAATGTAACTTGTAATATTACACGAAAATATTTCACATATATAACTGTAAATGTGTTACGAATGAATCTCATACATTATGAATAATATGCATTTGATCATACATTAACATTATTTGCAACGTTTATTCTATGTAACTACCATGAACTTCTATGAAAACTCGCCTATTCACAGAACGCGTCGTTTCTACATAACCTTAAAACCTTCGATATTTTGTGAGTAAGTGTGTTGCGCCTTAATGCCTTTAATTTCAGAAATGGGTGATAAAGCGAGAATAAGGTGAGTAGATAATTACAGTAATGTAGAAATTCGTGGAAACTTTTAGCAACAAAATAAAAATAAACTTTAAATTTTATTTATTTAGTTACCTTACCCTGTGTTAAGGCGAGTTTATAAAAAAAGTCCCAGTCCTAACTTAGCCTATCCTAGTCTTAATTTTTTCCCTAAAAAGTTAAATGTACAGGTTACCCGTATGCCGTTTATAAAAGTCGCAATCCTGTCTTGTCCTAACTTAACCTAAAATTTTTAGATTAATTTTTCCTAGGGGCTAATACCACTGAATAGATCAGAAATCAATTCCAATTGGCATGAAAAGTTCGCGTATCTATTTTACGATCAACTTAAGACAAAGGCCAGTTTTTATAAACCCGTCTTAAAACATCAGATATATTTTAGGGAAAAATTAAGACTAAGACAGGCTAAGTTAGGACTGGGACTTTTTTTTATAAACTCGCCTTTTATTTGTCGAAGCACACTAATTGCATTTTATTGATAAACATATAACATTAAAATATTATTCTTGTTTCAACCTGCTTATTTTAGGTCAGTTATTTATTGCTTTACTCGTCGGAGGCTAGGGGTTTATCTCCAGATCCGTTGCATATGTGGTCCTAATCACGGGGATAAAAAAAAATAAAAATTTGATATTAGGCCATGCACCGATCAATTGTCCCTGTTTTAAGTTGGCTGCTCGACCAACGTAATAGCTAGGGAGTTGGTGGCAGAATCTTTTATATGATTTTATCATGTGACTGAAGTCGAAAAGTGTAAAGATCTCATAATAACAAGCCGGAAAAACCATTTCAGTCATTACGGCATTGCTGATTTTTTAATTAACAGTTATTTAAAAGTGCAAAAAAAACAAACGCTCCTATATAATTTTATTGTGTCAGTAATTTGTTTTAAATGTTGCCTGTCAGTGTCAATATGACATTGATATAAATGCAGTCGTCTGAAATCTATGTGTCTGCGTTTTCTTGTAATTTAATTTTTTTTATTAATTTATGATATACTAAAAATTAAGTGATTTTATTGGCGCTGTACCATATATCAAAAGTTTCGCAAAGCGGTAAGAAACAATAAAACAAACTTCAGTTACCCGTACTGCTGAGTTTAAAGAGGGTGAATTTTCAAAAATGCGAAAAAAAAACGCTTCTATATTATTTTATTATTTCAGCCACTTTGCAGGAAGCTTTGTTTGTTTGTAAAGAACATAAAAAAAATAATGACTGAAATCTACAATGCTGATTTCTCATTGGCTGACGTTTCTTATTAATAATTGAAAAGTGAAACATGTTTTTTCAAAATAATTCGGCAACGCTCGATCCTACGAGAAGAATGTTCAAGACAAAGTTGAATAGGACAAAATTTCCTACATTTTTTGTATATACATTTTTATTGTAAGTCTAATACGTAAGAAGATACAGCGGTGGAAAAATGTTTGATTTTTTTTTTTTCAAAAAATGCTCGAACTCCTTTGTTGCGCGGACGGTCCTGCCTTTAATACGTACAGGCTTAGAGAGCAGTGTTTTTGATTTGATAATAATTACTTACACTTTTGGTATATTGAATGTTTCTAAGCAATTGTAAGGATTAAATGTGTGTAAGGATTTTGTAAGGGATTTAAAATTTTGTAGCCAATAGTCAGGACATAAAATTTTATAATTTGAAATTTCTTTAAAAAATGTTGGATTATCTAGAAATTATAAAAAGAGTATAAGAGCAAGTGCCGACTCTTGAGGTATTCCATTTTTATTGCCAATTCTTCTGACTACCTGTCATTAAATTTAATAACTTTTGTTTCCTATTTTCGAGAAATGATGTAAGCCACTGTAATACTATTCCGTCAATTTAATATTTTTTTTAGTTTCAATACAAGTATTATTATAATATATCTTTATTATAATAATATAAACTTTGTTATGTTGTGAACATGCATTATATAATAAAAAAAAATTTTTCTTAAACCCATTTGTCTGACGCTGTATCTCTTTAAACATTAGACTTACAATAAAAATGTATATACAAAAAATGTAGGAAATTTTGTCCTCTTCAACTTTGTCTTCAGCATTTTTCTCGTAGGATTGAGCGTTGCCGAATTATTTTGAAAAACAATTTTTTGCACCTTTAATTCAAGATGGCGGTTCGCGCCTCCTCCCCACCCCCAAGGTTGAAAACTTGTGTTTTTTATCATGGCCTCGACTTAAACAACATATGTCAAAATCATTAATACTCCACATTTTGCAGGGCAAAATTCCCGACTGATTGTCTTACTTTGACATTTTTTGGAGTAAATTGAGAATATTTCTGAAAATCAGCAACGTACACGTCAGCCAATGTTTTTCTCTGCTAATGGATATAAAAACTAACAAATTACCAAACACCATTCGAGGTTTCTATTTTGAATAGCCTACATTTTTATTTGCACTTAAGCTTGGTTGCCATTTTGATAATATAACTCGATAACTGAAAGACACTCGACCTATGGTCTCGTGTTTTTGTACCATAATAAAGATAATGATTAACTATGTTATGTCAGTAACTATGATACTTCTATACTGTATTCTCGATCAGATATTAATATATTCCATTTTTTAACAGAGGCTGTCAAAATTACCTTCGCAGCCACCACAGCAAAACAATTCGAAGATGTGGTAGCTGAATGGCAGCGTTTCGCCAAACAAAGGAAACAGCGAGAGAGGCAATGAATAATATGGATTTTTTTTATAACACTAGTTTTTTTGTTGTTGGGAATTTGCATTTTTATTTTTATTTATTTTTATACATTGTATATTTTTATGTATATTTTTAACAAAATGTATTTTTAATTAAATGTTTTCTTTTTATTTTAAGTTTAGGTGATTATTTATTAAATACTATAGATGCCTCAACTGATGCAAGTTAGTGCTGAAGGATTATGGACAGGTGCCTGTCGAATAATGTGTCCCCCACTAATTTGTACAGTACATCTTACAATTTCCTATGAGTAGAAACACATAATTTGACACAATATTTCTGTCCGTAATCCTCTAATACTAACTGGCACTGGGACAACTATAGTATTCAACCAAGGTTATTGTTACTTTGGGGCAATATTAATTCAGAACTAAATTAATGTTACCTTAATATTTACATTTATCTTGATACTACATTGCCTTACTAGTATTCGAATCAAGTGCGGATCTAGAAATTTCAATAATTTTTTTCTCGTCTGTGGCGCATGGGACCCATACGAAATATGGGAAATAACATATCGAGAAGCACTTCTGTAATGACCCCTAAAAAAATTTTGAAAAAGCAGTTTGTGGATTTTTTTTTCAAAATTCGGTTACCGGGGGGGGGGGGTAACCTGGGGGGGGGTCTAGGGACTCCTGTTTAATTTTTTTTTGTCATATGCATTTTACTTTTCATAAAAATACAACAATATGTTTTGAAGTTTATGAAAATATTTTCATTGCTAACTGAAATACAACGAATTGAAATTTTGTGATTTACAATTTAACAAATCACAAAATTTCAATTCGTTGTATCTCAGTTAGTAATGAAACGTATTGATGTATTTTTGTGAAAAGCAATTCATATAACAAAAAAAAATTATTTTAAACAGGAGTGTCTAGACGTGGGTGGGGGGGTAACCGAATTTTGAAAAAATTTTCGCAAACTGCTTTTTCAAAATTTTTTAGGGATCGTTAGAGAAGTGCTTCTCGAGATGTTATTTCCCATATTTCGTATGGGTCCCATGCGCCACAGACGAGAAAAAAATTATTGAAATTTCTAGATCCGCGCTTGATTCGAATATTAAGCATACATTGCAGCAATGATATTCATGGTGAGATATAAATAAGTATGTAATGTAACACGTTAAATAAGTATGTAATGTGGCAAGTTATATTGATAAATTATTACGTCAATATGTTATGAACATTAAGTAATATTTTCACAATGTTACCTTTTTAACAATGTAACAGAGTAACATTTAATAGTATGACAAATTACTTTGTAGCAACATTACGACACTGTTCATGATCTGTTTTACATAACATTACATGTAACTTTGTAATATTGAGGTTCTATTAAAGTAATAATGCATTGTTTAGTGGGAATACTCACAATAAAACGCACAACTAACAATTTATCACTGTGGTCTGCCCGTAATTGCATCAGCCATCTTTATTTCTGCAAGATGATGATGACGACTTCTGCGCCGGCGCCGTGGTCTATTAAATATTTAATTGTCAGAAACAAATATCTAATTCTCAGAAAAAAATATTTATTTCACATATATTATGATTAACTGCGCTAAAATATTTCTTTATAGGAAATAAATGTAATATTGGTATATATTTCTGAGAAACAAATATATTATTCTCAATTAAATCTATTATTTTTATATAGTAATTTAGTTAGGAGAAACAAATATGACTCAAATAAATCATTTTGTTTTGTCAATTAAATCAATATTTGGGATATTCTTATAACAAAATAATTATTTGGCAGCAATAAATTTTGTAGTCAATATTAAATATTTATTAAATTGAAAAAACCATGGCTTTTTACTCATATCTGGGCTCAGATTTCTCTCAGTGTATATTACTGAAAAAAAACATTAATACTCATAGAAACTGATCTCACAAATCCCTATTCAAACATTATAATTTGTAATCTTCAATTGCAAATCAAAACTATTCTAACCTAATGCAGCTCGTTTCTTAAAGAAACACTTGTCTTTTAATCACGGAAAGCCGCACGAATTACATTAGATACTGTGCTCATAAATTCTCATTGATGTGGTATAAGTAAATGTTTGGATTTACAAATGGATATGGCTTGACTCATTTTGCTGGTCAATTCGGATATAAACTGATAACAATTTCAACAGCAACTTTACCTAACTCTTATAGAAACTTATTGACCATATAGGTTCTCATAGATACTTATTATTTTTTGATAATTTTCAATACGGATTGATGAGATTTTTTTGACAGGGTTCTAACTGGCCATTGCCCCTTGAGATACCATCTCAAGAACATGGGCATGGCAGAAGATGGCAAATGCAGATACTGTGAAGCTGCAACCGAAACTGCGGAACATATACTTTGTGAATGCAAGGTGTTAATCCGCATTAGGCTAAAGTACCTAAAACAGGCGGAATTAACGCCTGAAGACATAGGGAAATTAGCCCCCAGGAAAATCGCAAGCTTTGCAAAAAGTCTTGGAATCCTGGGTAACAACTAGATGCAGGGTAATTCACAAAAGACCTTTTAGGTCGAGGTGAAGAAAGGCCAACCCAGGGCCAAGCGACCCCTTAAACAATCTACAATCTACTTATAACGTATTTCAATAACCTCATTCATATTATCTCATAAACGTTTTCTAAAAAACATTCTGTTCGCGAACATTTAAATTATGTTATGAATTTCTGGAATTTTAACATTGATAAACAACATTTATAAAACATTCTTTCAATATTTATTGAAAGTAAAAATTAAGTAAAGAGTAATTGTTAAACAAACATTTTTTTTATTGTAATTTTAACGTTTGTCAAATAACATTGCCTCATCCCATGTCTTATCTAATAGTTCTTATAATGTGATAAATTTTATTTTGTGCTAACGTCATATTGTCATCATATCGTCATCATATCATCATCATCAAGTTCCAGAAATATCCATAATTAAACATTTTATACATGTAATTTTAATGTCTCAAACATTACTTATTATCTCGCTGGTAAGTGGTAACTGCCATTTTGAATATCTATTCTTTTGTCGGTTTTGTGCTGCGTATACAAACTAGTGTTGCAAGATAATTAGCTATTTATATAAAAGTTTTTACGTGTCGCATGTGGATAAAATGGAACAAAATCATGTAAGTAGTATGTTTTCACAAGGAATTTTCAAATAGATTGCAGCGTGGGTTTGGTGGTAGTTAGTAAGAGTAAGGTTATGTCTATATTGCACATAATTAAAGTTCTTTTTTTGGAAAAAATCCCGTTATGTCTAAAACTAAACAGGGTCCCGTCGTCTCCTGTACCATTTGATAGTCGACAATTGAAGGACACACTTCATTTGAAATTCACGGCTTTTCTTTTGTGACTTATTTTGCTAGTTTTGTGCTATGAAAATTACATTACATTTAATTTATCTTTACATATTATGTTGTGCCTTAATGTATATATTATATCCATTGATTTTGTGAGATATATAAATTGTTTATGTTTTTAGTTATTTTGTACTTGTGCAAAACAATGTATATAGGATTTATTGTATTATTATAGGGTCTCTCTAGTTATTTAGCAGTTAGATACTGATAATTATTTTTTGTTACCAGTATACCTATGACAAAATACCATCATAGTCGGATTTGTCAAAGCCGAGCTGATAAGAATCCTAATTTAAGCTGCACGGGCCCTATTACCTATTATAATAATAATCAACTTTAATTTAATCAATTTAGTATTTGTTGCATGTTTATTTGCTACTGACTGATCTGATATTAAATACTACCTACTTCACAGTAAACACTAGGTGAGGCATAAGTAAATACATAAATATTGTTAAACTTCTAGGTAACCACTATTTTCAAAACGTAAAATTCAAAGAACTAAAAATTTTCGGCTTCCAGCTTCTGACAAAAACTAATATTCTTATATTTACAATGTGACCCACTTGGAATGCAAACACCCCAGTAAAAAATGTATTTATTATCCGATGTTAACTGGATTTTTTTTAATATACACTAAAACCTTCATAACAACAATTTAGAGATGCTTAAATTTTCAAAGCCTATTATGATTTTTGATGATGTCAGAGATGAATAAATCTGATCAGTAATTTTTTTATTAAAAATCTAACTATATTATATACTTTCCCACTGGGTAAATAGTAAATGGGTAAATTCCACATTTTATGAAAAAATATTGAATAATGACAAATTTATGACAAAATAAATGTGGGCAATATTTTGTGATCACTTTTATATGATTTTACCTAAAAACTCGAAGCAGCCTTGGAAGCAGTGCCTGTTAAAAATAAATAGAAAAGAAAAAGATAAATTAATTGTTTATGTCGATGCACTTGTCGAATTGTGAACGAATATTTTTTACGACATTCTGCAATCTGTGTCTGTGATAACTTCTTCACACGTTAATATTATTTTTTTACACAGCTCCTCTCCATTACCCGGGTGTGATTTATAAACCTTAGATTTTACTAAACCCCTAAAAAAAGTCCAGCGGTGTTAAGAGGGATAAGGATCAGCTGATCGAACCTATCGAAGCCACCAATACTCCCCGCGCGTCGCAGATTTCCCATAGTTACATTTACGTTATCACAGAAATACGTAATTAGAGTCCGTTGCTCTCAGAGTTCAGCTAGAGAATGTGATGCAACTAACAGGAAATGTCGAGTATTAATCGTACCTTTATTCCGTCAAAATATAGCTGGCAACATTGCCTTCTGCAATGAGTCTGTGGTTATTTTAATATCGTCAAATGTGAATATTTTGAATTGTTTTAGTTTATATGATTTTTGGATTACAAATAAACTGATTATTTAATGAAAAATTTTAAGTTAAAGTTTTTATCTTATATTTTTCAGGCCAAGTGAAATGAACGATATTACGTTATTTTTCAGCTTCGAGGACAATCAAAACATAACCTATAAGGTGGCAAGAATTTTGTTTTGAGTCATTTGCAATATTTTCCTACCTACATTTTTTAAAATTTGTAAGTGTTGCTAAACACAAAAATGTTATTTGGATCATTTTTAAAATAGTACATGAGAAATATTTTTTATAATTAAGGAAAGCGTATAGTGATTCATTTAATAAAGTATTACCAGTGTAGCACTAAATTAAATAATTTCGCAAAAGTAATGTACCCAGAAGAGGTAGATTACTTTAATCGTTGAATATTTTGTTTGTCTACTGGTTCTTTACGTGTATCAAAATATAGTTAAAGAGGATTATAAACTGATTTAAAATGTTTTTTAGTCGACGACAAACGACGAACAGTACAAGAGATCTGTTGACAATGTGTTACGTTCGCCATTTGTCCTCGTCTCAAAAACATTTTAAAGTAGCTTTTCAACAACTGTCTTCGAAAATGACAAATAACGCACAATAACTGAAATGACTCGAAACTGTTTCTTTTCACACGATGTGTGCAATAATCCAAAAAAAATAACATGTTTTTCACACCGTTCTGTCGAAAACAGAACAGACACCTTTTATTTGTATTTTTTGAAGTAGGCTAGCCTATTCAAATTCATAGCAACTGACTTGTTTAACTACTCCAGTTTTACATTAAAGAACATGGCACAATTTTAAGGTATTTTGGCCCTCAGTAGAAAATTTTGAAATTTTAACTAGTTTATATTAAAGGAAGTAATTGTATCATTGAAAGAAAGTCCTAAGTGTACAGGATGTATCTGAAAAGTTAAATTAAAAATAGTGATTTTAAGATATCGCATATTTATTACTGGCGTCAGAAATAAAAACTAATAACTATTTCAATTATTTATTTTCATTATACAACGTGTAGTACAGTTTAAAACATGTATAGTTGCTAAACCATACAGTGTTCCAAAATTATTATCATCATAGGTTTTTAGTTTTCTTATAACAGAAAAATTAAATATATTTTAATTCATATTTAATTAGTGGTATTTAGTTGTATTTGGGTCCTATCTATTTATGTGGTGGATTTTATATTATTTTATGTTTAGACAAAAATTATACATTGTATTACATCATACAGTGTTCCAAAAATATAATGATTACCTAATAAGCACGTTTAGAAAAATATATTTTTATCCGAGGAACATTCTGGTGATGAAAAACAATGCAAAATAGTCCAAAAAAGTAATTGTTATTAAGTATTTATTAATGGCCGTTTTTGGCTGAAAAAAAAAAACAATTGAAAGTTGCAATAAAACTTATCATTGTCATTAACGGTGGCGGTCCCAAGCACAAAAATGCGTAAAAACAAGGCATTATAGTTCGATAATTTCTCCCTTATCCCCGATCCGATTTAAAGACTGTTTCAACAGTTTTATAGAAAAAACTTCATAGAATGGTACCTGCCTAGCCTATTAAAAAATCCAACAAAAAATAAAAAATGAACAATAATTTTTATTTTTTATAAAGTTTTTAATAGGCAGGTACCATTCTATGAAGTTTTTTCTATAAAACTTTCGAAACAGTTTTATAGAATAGAAGTTTCCTCGATCAGGTATAAGTGAGAAATTGTCGAGCTATGATGCCTTGTTTTTACGCATTTTTGCGCTCGGGACCGCCACCGTTAATGACAATGATAAGAGTTTTATTGCAACTTTCAAGATTGTTTTTTTTTTATTTTTCAGCCAAACGGCCATTAGTAAATACTTAATAATATTTACTTTTTTGGACTATTTCTTGTATAATTTTTGTCTAAACATAACATAACATAAAACACACCACCACATAAATAGATAGGACTCAAATCCAACTAAATACCACTAATTAAATAGTAATTAAAATATATTTCCTTTTTATCTGTTATAATAAGAATACTAAAAACCTGATGATAATAATTTTGGAACACTCTGTATGGTACAGCAACTATACATGTTTTAATCTGTACTGCACATTGTATAATGAATAGAAATAATTGAAATGACGCCAGTAATAAATATGCGATATCTTAAAATCACTATTTTTTACTTAACTTTTCAGATACACCCTGTACACTTAGGACTTTCTTTCAATAATAAAATTACTTCATATAATATAAACTATAATCTGTTAAAATTTCAAAATTGTCTACTGAGGATCAAAATACCTTAAAATTGTGCCATATATGTCCTTTAAATTTTTAGTGTTTTGTTAAATAAATAATACCTGTTTACTTATGGAATTGTTTGTTTTTCTTGCAGTCGTAGAAAAAATATTGTGAACAACACATTTGAAAACATCTTTTCACTCATTGGACTTGTGGAACTCGCCTTCGGCTCTTTCCACCAAACTGTCACTCGTGTGAAAAGATTGGTTTTCGGAACTTGTTTAAAATACTGTTATAGTACTTTATTAAGTACATCTTATATAAGTAGACTACAAATTTCCAATTATACTATGTTGTTGTACAATGTTTTTCTTGACAAACCTTGTCAATTTTATTGAAAAATTCTTGCCCGACCATGTGAAGCAAAATTTTGTTCACGAAACCAGTAACAAAGTAAAGAATTTTTTGTGAGTAAAGTCTTTTGGTTTTCTTTCATAATGATTTTTTTTCTGAAATAAAATAAGTAACCATCAACAAAATGATATTTCTTTATTTTCTATGTACAAAATTTACATAATTTATTCAATTATTCATCGATTTAAAGAACATTATAAAAACACAAGTTTGGAAATTAAACTCACTAAAGAGGAGTTTTTAAGCAACCAGAATATAGATGAATAATGATTTGTTGGCTTGAAACTTAAAGCTATATTTTAGTAAGGGCTTCCTGTAGAAACGAGGTTGTCAGTCGTGAACTGAGCTCTTAAGCGCACCTCATTTAATATTTTTGAAGAAAACAAAGTTTCAAAGCAAAAACCTTATAAAATAAGTGGATAATAAACAAATACATAAACTTAAAAAAAAATACCTCTAAATAATAGAAGAAAAATAAATATGATTTTCCTAAACTAAAATAAATAAAATGAAAATATTTCTACACGTCCATAAGTAAATAAAACAAATATTATTTTAAATGAAGACATTTCCAAAATAAATAAATAAATAACTCTAAGATAATAATAATTATTAACTATTTACTTAATTAGGTACCTTATTTGTGATAAGAAAGTTTATAGGTTCTCATGCCTTCTATCGGGGTTTCTAATCGAGTAGCCTCTATATGCATATTCAATATGAGTAAAATAGGTACACGTACCAAAATGGCTGTTTTTGTTAAGGAAAAACTGATCATTTGTTTTCCTTGTTTTCATTTCGCTTCTTTTTCAAAGACTTATTAAACAAAAGTAATATATATGTTTTACATTGACGACTATTTTGTTAAATGTTTTCATATAAATCCCTCATCCCCTTAATTGCATCTGCACCCATGCAATGGAAAAAAAATAATAAAAGGTATAGGTACGGCAATACAAAAATTCGCGCTCACTCCAAACTTCCCTTCATTTATTTTTTCTTAACTATACGTGCGATGCAATATATGTTAAACTCTGTTACTTAGTATAATTTACCTCAAAATGGAAAGTTTTCGATTTTTTCTTATTGCGTACCTATAACGTTTTTGTTCAAAATTTTAAATTTTGTTGCTTTTCTTCTATAACCTATATATTGTACAATATTTTGTTCAAAATCTACATACCTCTATAACTAAAAATAAAAATTTAATTTGCAATTTTTTCTTAAAGGTAACATTAAATAACATGCTGGATTATAGCTAAAAAGTATTATCTATAGGCATTAAACCTGCCTTTCTTCCTTTAAAATTTAACAAACGCAGAGTCGAGTGTCCTATCACAAAAATTTATAACAAGTACACCACCACAATAAATATATAAATTAAAAATGTTTTTCCACATTACACCAAGTTATAATACACTTGCTAGAAACATGAGTTTAAACTAAACAACCTCTTGAATAAACTGAAATATAACGGGCACTCAAAAAGTCAGAACTATAAAATAATTTAAAATTTTAACCGTCTATTCTGTTTTAAGGAATATTTCGCTCCATCTTTCTCAGCTAAGAGCTCCTGTCTTTGTCTTTCAAACGCTTGCTTCCGAGATTTTAACAATTTACTTACATTTTTATTTATTAGGCTTATTAGGTCATCAACAATGTTGCCAAACTGTTTTAGTTAAGAAATCGGGCCGCAGATGCCGCTACATACCAGAGTAGAAATTCCGAAACATCGGGGTATAGATTTGGGCTTTTAATATTGATTATTTTTAAATGCTGTATTTAGAAAAAGTTTTGGTATTCGACTAAAGAATTTCGCTAACTCCGTATTTTTCTCGGTAAATCAAATTATGATTTTTTTTTCTTTATTAACGGTTTTATAACAATTTCATTGAGTTTCCGGAATACAAAACATTATTATAGACAGATCCCCATTCATACTTTTTTAATTAATGCCTTCTAAGGAGCGTAATTCTATACCCAGTATTTCGGCAATATGGCGGACCTCCTTAGCCCTCTTAAATTCGAGGACCGGGGTGGCCGTTCAAGGAACGGGCTGCTTCAACCTATCCATCGGTTAGGAAAGTTAGCAAATCATTAAGCCATTCGCTAACCATTCTGGCATTGTATTAGGTTTTTATCCTTGATGAATTGACAAATTACTTATTTTTTAATTTATTTTTCATTTTGGGTTTTTAGAAAAAATCGTCTAAAAGTAATTATAAAATAGTGCGTACATTAATTTTGTCATAAATCTCTCATTATTCAATATTTTTTCACGAAATTTGGGATTTACTCATTTGAGAGGTTTCTGAATCCAGTGGTATAAACTGAGAGAAATAGTATATTATATTACTAGGAGTAGAACGCACTCTTTTTTTGTGTTGAGCCCAGGATTTGCAACCTGGGCGAAACACAAAAAAAGGCGTTCTACTCCGTGTAATATATACTATTTTTTCTTCAAGCGTATTAAAATGCAAAAATTCATTTATTTATCATAAATGTACAAATATTCAAACTACAGTCTTACATGTTGACACAATATGACAAGTGGCTAGTGGATAGCGCGCCACCGGTGGCTTTCGGTATTAACATTATGTTACTAGTAAAACAATACCCACTGCGGTGGCGCTTTCGGAACTAACATTATGTTACTAGTAAAACAATATCCACTACGGTGGCGTTCGGTACTAACATTTTGTTACTAGTAAAACAATGTCCTACTTCTACTTCTGTTTTTGGTGACATAATTTAAACATTTTAATACGCTTGAAGAAAAAATCTGTTATTAAAAATTTAATAACCTTTGCATAAAACTTCAATTAAATAGGGGACGGCCAAAGTCATTTGCTACAGTTTATTAGTCATCTTACTAAAATGCTTTAATAATTGTCAAAAGTAATAAGTATTTACATTTAGACTTTTTCATAATGTAACTCATGTCATATATTTTAGATGCAGTTAAACGAATTTTTGCTCATACGACTGATAAAGACTTTGCAATGGTAGTGATGAATTTGTTCCGGTTTGCAAACCAGAGGAAGATTAATGAGAAGTAGGTAGTAAGTATTTTTTGATCACTAGTTTTATGTTAATGTCATAGCAGTGTAGCATTTAGGTATTCCACCTCTCAACCTGGACATGCAATACACAACTATTCTCTAGGAGAGAAAGACAGCAACCATAGAAAACCTAATAATAACTGTCATTAGTTATTATTAGGTTTTCTATGACAGCAACTAAATCGAATTTGCCACATATCCGCGATTCAGCCAACTGCACCACTGTATCCCCGTTTAACAAAGGGTTTAACGCATTTGTTGCAGTTCCAAAATAATACTGATTTTTTTTAACAATAGGCCATGAGGGTACCATGAGGATCAGTACCTGTTTATTTTGACCTTAAAGGCCTCGGAAGGCTACAGACCCGGAAAGACATGATCAGGGTAATAAATTTCATACCTCGCCATTCGTATTAGAAAGACTGGTGTCTGATGTAATATTTGGGAGTCCTATTAAATTTCCATTTACATGTTCTAATTAATAAATTTAGTATATATGAGTGGGATAGGTTGGGTAATGTAATTGTAGATGAGGCCTAAAACGAATTGTTTAAGACTACTTAAGCCGCAGAGGAAAAATAATATTTTAAGTGCTTTACTTTTTTTTGTATTGTTTTTAATAACATTGCCTTTTTAAAGGAACACCGAACACGTGGGACAAAGATGAAAAGAATTTATATTTAATTTTGTTTTAATTACTTTGCATTTACTATACCTACGTGTTACATATGTATTCTGTATACATTTATTAGTTAATATCATTTCCGTACGGTTGTAATGTGCGAAAACCATTTAGATGTCTGTAGTACAGAATAGTGGTTTGTGAATAGTGTGCTTTTTTATTGTTGGTTTATTTTTCAGGCTCATTATTTTGTACTTAATTTAGGTATATTCTTTAATAACACTTAGAGAAGGTACTAGAATTAAAACTGTATTTATTAACAAAAAAAAGTTTCTTATAATTTACTCTGAAATTCTCTACTGAAATATTGTCATTTCTTGTTTCAGATATGTGTGTGCATCAAAGACAACATAATGTGTAACATAAATTACTGTCATATAATAAATATGTTGTTAAAAATACATTTGAACAAATTTATTTGCAAAAAGAAATTCCATATTTTTATTTATGCAAGCAGACATTTTTAAAGAAAACAAAATTAATACTTATTTGTCTATATAGTATGGTAATTAATTGCAGTGTCAAAATTTAATTACGAAAATTTGAGTAAAGTCAATGTAAATTATCTACATCAATTGAAGCTTTTACAAAATTTTTAATTCTTTATTTAAATGGAAAAGTATAATATCGGAAGGTACCTAGATTATTTATTTCTTTGGCTCTTTATAATTTTACTTATTTCCTAAAAATCCCATGGATATTAGATTTTTAAAGCACCCTATTGCTCTCTGTTTACGCTTCACATTTTTTTTTTTTCGTTACCTATAAAAATAAAGTTTTGTAATATCTGTCAGTATTTATTGATACGCAGCAACCTAAATTTATTTACCAATTACGTTTAAGACAACGGACATGAATTGTGAGGAGGATGCAGAATTATATGTTTCATATCTAAAGAAAACGACAACTAAAAATGTCGTGGCATGAATTCAAAATTAGTGTGGAAATTTTAATAGGTAGTAAAGCGCTAGCAGTGACCCAGTCTATTTCTCTGTTAATTATTATTATTATTGCAAAATACTTGCTTTAATAAATACATAAAAATATATATATATATTTCACTATCAATCACTTATAGAAAATCGCAAAAATAGACCAGGTAAGTAGTTATTTTAACATTAAGAAAGCCATTTGTATAACCAGTGTTAGAAGTGTTCCTTGTCACTAATGAGAATTTTATTGAGCAGGTGAAAAAATATGCTTTGAAAACAGAGGTTGCTACACACAATTATTTCTATGATCATTAAAAAAAAGTAAGATTAATTTTTTTGATTTCAGTGTGAGAGGTCGCATTTTCAGTTTTATTGTTTTTAATATTGGTACTGACAATTTTAAGTAATGATTAAATTTAACAAACAAAAAAAATGCAGTTGACAGCTGTGTTTCATAACTGATGCTATGAGTTTAGCCAAGGCAGTAAATACGCATTTTTCCATATTGAACAAATATTTTTCTGCCAATTGTTTAGAACTAGAAGTAAGTATGTGTTATTTTTAATATGTTATTGTCATCGTGTTGTAGAAATGTATGGACATTTGATACTTTTACAATATGTTGATATATAAAATCAACCTTTTAATAAAAACAATAATCACAGTTAATGATAATTCTAAACAACCCACGAATAAGCTATATATTCATCAAATTCAGATTTGCTGTCTTCATTAGATTCATAGCCTTGGTTTTGCGGATTCACCTCTATTATGAAACACCAGCCACAGCAGAACGTTTTCTTCCTTTTTGCCTAGTTAAACAAATACTCTCTCGGATATAAAAAAGTAGTTTTTTTATTAATTTCAGTGCGAAAGATGTCACTTTTTCAATTTTACTTTTTTTAATGTTGCTATTGACAATGTAAGTCAATAGCAACATTAAAAAAAGTAAAATTGAAAAAGTAACATCTTTCGCACTGAAATCGATAAAAAAAACTGCTTTTTTATGTTCGTAGAAAAATATTTTTAAAACATAAGTTAACTTACTTTAAAATAATGTTAACAGCATGTGGAGCTGAAGTACAAGAAATCATTACCTTCTTGTATATCTGCTGTTTAGATAATGAAACTTTAAAGTAAAAATGTTGTAAGGTTGATGTTGTAAAATCGTTCAAATATTGTATGTTAAAATTTAATTCAATGTAGTTTTTATGTTGTAACAAAGTAATTTTAATGTTATGTACACGTTCAGTTATTGTATGATAAATATTAATATGACGTTAAATTTTTAATGTAATATTGGCAACGTTTGTTTGCATGACATTTGCTATGAGGTAAATGTTATTCTAATGTCGATCAGCTTTTTTGAAGAACGTTCGGTTGTTATGTTAGTTAATTTAACATTTTTTCAACGTTCACATGTTTAGTGGGTATCTACCTACCTACCTACAAAAATAATTATGATATTTCTCTATCTATATAGATTTGGTTTAAGTACATTTATAATCATCCCCTGTGCGGTGTATGACGTTTTATAAATTTTAAATCGTTCGTCAATATTATTGTATATATGAAATATGTTTTAAATTTTGAATCCAGACTTTAGATTTGTGATCGAATATTAAATAATAATGAATATGAAATATTAAATAATAATGAATGAAATATTAAATAATAATGAATAATAACCCTTTTTTAATTTATGCACTGTGTTCAATTAATTAGTAACTATCTCGGTAACTATCGGCATTTCTTAAGCAGATAGTTCAGACTCAGAATGGTTATTTAATTACATTTTATCTTTTATATTTAGATTTCCGTTTTCCCTGTCATTACAATCCCCTTGTAGAATTTTTTAAATGCGCGCCACGGTCATTAGGTTAGTGCGCATGCTCACCGTGCTGCTATTAGTATACGTCATGCTTCTGCTGTCAAATGTCGATTTCAATTTGTGTTTTGTTTTTTGTTTTCCCGTGATTTATATTAATTATTCCAAGTATACATTAATTGCATTGCAGTAAGTATTTTACAATTGTATACAATATAACTACCACATAGTTTTGTTGTCATTTGCAGATATTTTATATTTAGACACTAAAGTTTAATGTTTGTACATATTAGGTATACTAAGCATACCACCTATATTATTTGGAAAAAAAACTGAGGTGGTCTTTGTAATGGTCTCGGTCCACGAAAAGGAAGCTTGGTGGTTACCATTCAAACGGAAACAATTTGACTGATCATTGAAAAACAGATGAAACGTGGACACTTTACGGGGTGTTTAAATCTTATTTTCACGAAGGTAGGTTCGATCTATTTCAATATTAAGGAGCTTTTGTTTATTTAAATCACAACCATTGGATTTGATTACAACATACGAGTTGTGATAGGTATTTATTTGTAGTAATTTGCTTTATACCTATTTCAGAGGATTATAGAAGAGCTGCAATTAAACGAAAAGGGCAGAGATCACATCTGATGTACAGAGTGAACAAAAACAAATCAAAGGACTATGTACAAAAAGCACGTTATTCCTCCCGTCAGATGAACATAATGATATCGAAGAACATATTGGAAGCCGTCGACTTCCCAAGAAATTTTGTCCTTACTAGAAGTTGAAAGAAGATATGTTGTTCTTTTAATTACTCTGGTAGGCATTTAAAATCAAGTACCTAACATTTCGAATGTTCACTTGAACGAATTTCATATGAAAAAGAAAAATTAATAAAAGCCACACTTCGATTTAAGTGCAAAAACTTAAGTATTGTGGATATTTATTGTCAGCAAATGTGACAATGAAGTGTTTATGCCTAAATCGATGTGTGGTTTTCATTAACTTTTCTTTTTCATCTAAAATTCATTCAAGTGAACGTTCGAAACTTCAGGTAGGTACATTTAAAATCACAAGCATAAATATTTCCGAATTCCAAAAAAATATCTATGTTTTGTAGGTAAAGGACACCGCACAAAACAAATGAAAAAGAGGGCACAGTCAAATGGGCTGAAAATGCAGAATGTCTGAAAATGGCCAGTTTGAAAGGTCAAAGATCAGGAAGATCGGTAACCACTAATGTCATAGTTGAGAGTATTATGTGACAACGAGTTGTTGATATTCATATTCATAAGACCGGAAATGCCGCAGGTTTCATGAATGAGGGTGATTTTTTTAAGGTCCTAGGCTTACTTTAAAGTGAGAGTGTGTGTGTGTGTGTGTGTGTGTAGTGGGGGGGGGGGGTTGGTTAGCGTGCGTGCGAGAGTGAAAGTGTGTTCCTATCAAAGAGTTCTATAAATAGAGGATACAAGCTGCATAAGCGTAATGTATAAGCAGTGGACAGCGCGCAAACGGTGTGAGCATTCTCATCCTTCTCACACAGTTCGTTCTCTCTTTGTCGCACAGTACATGGGGGGCTGTGTTGCTTTGTAAAACAGAGTGGGGAGCAAAGGAGAGGGTACGAGGTGTGCGACAAAGACAAGGATGCTCGCGCCGCGCCGTCCAGCAAATCAACGGCTTGTCTCCTTTACCCACTAAACATGAAACATGAGAATAACGTTTTGTAACGTTTTAAACAGGTAATACTTATAACGTATTTCAATAACCTCATTCATATTATCTCATAAACGTTTTTTAAAAAACATTCTGTTCGCGAACATTTAAATTATGTTATGAATTTCTGGAATTTTAACATTGATAAACAACATTTATAAAACATTCTTTCAATATTTATTGAAAGTAAAAATTAAGTAAAGAGTAATTGTTAAACAAACATTTTTTTTATTGTAATTTTAACTTTGTCAAATAACATTAGTAGTATATAATGAAAGAACCTCGGAGCTGGAGCCGGAGCGGAGAGGCGCTCACCAGTGAGCAGCCAATCAAAAGCTATGGGAAAGCATCTGGCGAGCAGCTGGTTGTGTGGGAACCAATTAAAACTACTGTTCTCACGACATCCGGTGAACAGATGGTACACAATCTAAAAATAGATCGATGACTCACGACATCTGGTGAAAGGTGAATGACTTGTCTGGCTGGTGAAACCAAAGGTTAGATTCTCACGACAATCTAAAAATAGATCGATGACTTATGACATCTGGTGAACACGTGTTCGACATCTGCCAGTGATTCACAATCTAAAAATAGATCGATGACTCATGACATCTGGTGAAAGGTGAATGATGTGTTTATCTAAAAATAGATTATGATGAAAGGTAAAACCAATCAAAACTATTGTCCTCACGACCAGATCATTATTTCGGTAATTAATTCAATATACGTGTACCTACAAATTTCTTACACACGGTATATACTTTCATAAATAAATGTGCTTTTCAATTGCCCCAAACAAAGTATTCTCTAAAGTGTTTACGCCATAAAATTCATCGAACACATGTAGACTATATTTAGCCAGTATATTTCTCACGGCTTAATTGCATCTCTCTGATGACTGCATCAGTTAATAAGTTGTATTCTTTTTTAAAGATGCAAAACAGCACTCAGAAGCGTGGGGTCTCGGAGAGTAATTGTTATCGTATAATTTATACAAGTAAAAATAGCGTCTAAACCAAAAAAATAGCAACATGTTAATTGTAGTTTCTCATAACAGGATATTGTCAATTTTTCACAAGATGTGCATTTCATCACAAAAATTATTTACGTTATCAACAATATGTATACAAAGTGCATAGTTTTTGACTTCTCGCTTTGCTAAAGAAAAATGTGTCGAAATTAGGACTTCTGGAACTTCAGACTGAGCTATTTCAGCTTACACAAATATTAATGAAAGAAATCTTATAGACTAGGAATAAAACAATATATTTTGACTTAAAATTTACAATTTCATCTTAGATTCTAGCAGTTGTCTGATAACTGACTAGTTTTTCACAAAATGGGCGGTTTTTGGCTTTTCGTTATATCTGATATAAAAAAATGTGCATTTCAAACCACCCATGAATAGTGGCTCTCTATAAGTCAATGAATACCCATTAAAAATTTCGAAATAATTTCAGAGGAAAAAATAAGCATTTTTCCAATCCCAAATCATGTGTACACGATTTCAGACTATAGTATAGCATCGACATCAAAGAAATAATAAATTTTTAAAAACGCCCCAAAAATCTCTCTAAACAATGTGTTTATAAATTTGCATCAATACGATACCTTATAGGTAATCCAATGGTAATCCAATGTAAAAACAAAAGGTATCCAAGAAAACATAAACACTGCCACTTCGCACTATTTCACATTATTTTTATTTCACAGAACAATATTCACAAAATATTCTTAGAGGCACAAAACGCCCACCAAACAGATATATCGTAGAGGTAACACACATTCACAAAACTTGCTAAGGTAAATGGATCAGGTAAATATTTAACGAATAATGTTACATTCACAATGCATTTAAGCCGTTCGTGCCACGAGGGTCAAATACGGATTAAAAATAGAATTACACATATGTCATATGTGTATCAATTCGCGTTATAATGTTACAAGGAGACAATAAATAACAAACTGAAAGCAGTTTGAAAATACTTAATTAATGTACAGGGCTGTGTGAAATAAAATACATATTATTCCATTTCTATTTTATTGTAATAAAATAATTAAACATATACAGGGGTTAAATTAAAAATTATTTTATAAAATTAGTCCGGGAAACATTACATATTTTATGTAATGGAAAATAAACCACATGTAGTTTTACAAATATTTATTAAAAACTTTACAAGTAAATAGAAAATACATTTTGAGACGAACCAGCCTGATTTGGATGTATCGTGTAATTATTGCAATGTAACTACCACTATCATTGTGAAGAAAGAAATCATTCATATACCTCATGAAATACAGAAGATCTGGGATGAGAAAGTGTTTAAAAATAAGCAAAGGTTTTCAAGTAAATTATAATGAATGGTAAAATATATAATGTCAGGTGTTAAATTTATAAGAAAAGTATTTTCATTCTTCCCCCTCTCCTATATATAATAGAATATCAATTAAAGCAATAATAAAATAATGCTGAATTAGACACACGTATTGGTAAGCCCAGTTCTGCACAAACTGTAAACTTCATGCTTCTTCTCTATTATAGATTCACTGTCTAGTTCTAGTTCTTCAGGAAGAGTATCAATCATATTTACTTTGTTGTATACTCAGGAAGACACAAAATTGCATATGCTTTATATATCGTTTAAGGGTATAATAATCTTAGGTGGGGGATGCTCTCCATAGCAACAGATGTTGATGGGGAAACAAGTCCAGACATGTCTGAACTTGTAAAATATGGTAAGATGAACTAGGTTATGACCATCAGATGGCAACTAGTGCTGAGGGTAATAGAATATCTCGCTTTGCTAAAGAAAAATTGTGTCGAAGCCAGGGATGGAACCTCAGACTGAGCTATTTCAACCTACATAAATAATAATGAAAAAATCTTATAGACTAAGAAAAAATAATATATTTTGACTAGTAATTTTTACATTTTCAACTCAGATACAGGATATTAACAGTAAAAAATCAATTTACGCATAATACAAAAACGTGTTATACGCGTGTTTCTTTTCTATTATGGATTCACTGTATAGTTCTTCTGAAAGAGTATCGATCATATTTAACTTTTCATATACTCGGAAAAACTCAAACAGAACATCATTTCAAATGTTTTATATAGCGTTTTCACTGAATTTCTTTCACCTCATAACATGCAAACCCAGATTTATATCATACTTTGTATCGTGTTATAAGATTAGATAGGAAAGTCACATTATTCCCCCATACTCGAATTAAAAGATAGCACATTGTTAGGCTTTCATATACCAAATTATATATTTTTACAGAGTGTCATATGCAATCTGGACAATGCTTTCTCACGCGACGTCTCCGAAAAAAATAATGATGTCATAACATGATGCAATATATTTTTTTACAGAGCATTATAAACCTTGAAATAACCTGAACACATAGTTTCATTAACTTGTCTCGACAAGTGTAGGATTCCGCGAATAACATATGCAGGTGTTAGACACGTGACATGTTCCCCCTCTCAACAAAAAAATTTACGATAAAAGACGCATGCGCTACCACACAAAACTTATTGATATTTCTACCGACCACAATAATCAATCAGCTCCACTTCTTCAATTACTGTGCTACCTTACGCTTTGTACTTTGATTTTAATTCTAAAGTGCCTAGTTAGAATTATTAGAATGGACGATATCAATGATAACTTAAAAAATGCCATTCTCAATTTGTATCAGGATATTTCAAGAGAAAAATTTCAAGAACTCGATACATCTCCCAATATTACGTATCATGTTAGAGATTATGAAACTGATACTTTAGTTCGTCTTGGACATCTAGAGTACACACTGAAAACATATGGTCGCGCTGAAGAGTTATGTAGCCATGTCTTACGAAGATTCATTACTCTCGATGTGTTTTTAAAAGAAATGATTTCAGAAGGTTTTTTTCACATGCTATTCTCTATTAGAAATACCATACCTAACGAATATATTGTAAAATATAATATTTATAATCAAGACACTGTTAATTAAATTTCATATTAATAATGATTTGTTTTATTTACATATCAGAATGGCTAGATATCAAGTGTATTCGAATCCAAAGATTGCATTTCAAAGGATGTATATAGTGATTGGTGAACATAGTACAAATTTGTTTTTTGATAGACTTCCATATGATTCTTGTTTCACCACCTATGCAATAATTCTCTCTTAACTCTCTTAACCACCTGTGGAAAGTTTTCTTCTGAAACCGATTGGAATAGGTTTTATCTCATCAAGGAACAATAATGAATTACCGGTATTACGATGGAAAGACCGATGCAATACATGAGGATTTTCAAACAGTTTTCACCTCCAGTAATCAAGATTTCAAAGGAAAATAACTGCATATGGGCTATGAATCGATGAGTTGTTTACGAGAAATTCTAAAAACCAACAATTTACAAATTACTTCAAGATTCTTCAGTGGATCGGAGATTCGAGACAGTGTCAAATATACTTAACTTCATTTAGATGCAGAGAATATGGGCCCAAAACTCAACTGCTCACTCTATCTAGCAAACGAATTAATAAGAGAACACAAGCATGGTGAAAAAATTATATGGCTTTACTGGTGAAGAACTTCGGAATTTTCCATCAATATATTTGATTTGAAAAAGCTGCTCTCATCAAACTTCTTTATACAAGGTCCAAGTTTACCAAGGAAATATACACACAACTTCAAAACTTCAGATTCAAATACCTTTGTTTTACAAACCACAATAGGACAGAATGACATAGTTATGTGGATGTAGGGATTGCATTACCGGTTAACCGGTTAACCGGTTAACCGGTTATTAGGACAAAAAACACATGACGATAATTACCGGTAATTTTAATTTTTTTACCGGTTATTTCGGTAAATTCTGAACTTACGATATGTCACGTATTCAACGTTTTTATTTATGTCACTGACTAGTATTCACTAAATACAGAGTGACTGTCCCAACACCGAGCACTTTTAACAATAAATAAATAATATTATAAAAAGTAAACTCCAAACACCAAGCCCTAAGAAATACAAGAGAGACATTGACAATATCTTACGACAGAAAATTGAATATTTCACTGCCGCAAATATCCGTGGAATATATTTAGAAGTATGTTATTACCAATTCTTATTAACTTATCGACCCACCAATATCGATTGAGGAAGGGCATTTTCAGCTGGTGGTATTCTATGCACAAATATCAGACGACTAACATATATAGCTTTGAAAAACTAACCCTTTTAACAGGCTATTTTTAAAAAATATTGTATTTTTAGATTAGGTATTCAGTAAATGCCCTATTTGAGTTTATGTTTATAATTTTTTGTTATTTAAGTGGATATTTTTGTTATTTACAGAATAATTAGTTATTTAAATTTATTTCATTTATATTTTTTCTTTTTGATAAATTAACTCCTATATAAAAAAGTCACATTTTTCTCACTTTGACAACGATAAAAAAGGTGCATCGTTTTTTATCACCGATAAAAATGCCTGTTCCTCAAAAGCAGAGTACACCTAGTAGTCGCACGTCACTTTGAAATCTGTACTGTCAGCTATAATTTTTAAGTATTGTGGAAACTATACTGTACGTTATGAGTCGTTTTGGGAAAATGATAATTATTTTTAATAAATTATTGTTGTTCGTTCACATTCATATTCTGTCGTTAATTTATCTTGCCAAAAAACACTCGAGCTTTTCTTTTATGAATAAATTTCTTTTTAACTCAAAATTTTGCCACTCAGTAATTTTGCTACTCAGTAATTTTGCTCGAAAAACTGACATTTGACAAAATCATTCAATCTCCGGTCTCGCGATTTTTTCATGTCAGTTCTTCTTATAAAATCACTGATTGGCAAAATTATTTCATTACAAAGAGAGATTTATCCAATAAAAAAAGTCTAGTGATTTTACTGTTGATAAAAAACCTTTTGTTTGTTCATTATATCACATATAAGTACGTATATAAAAATGTTTTTTGTTAAATTTAGATAATTTTGTATATGGAAAAAGACAATTGTCATTTTCGCCACCCTAATCATCCATTCTAAAAATTACCGGTAAATACCGGTTAACCGGTTATTTACATTTTTATTTATCGATTTACCGGTTATTAAAACTTCCGGTAAATTGCAATCCCTATGTGGATGGTCCACCATACTCATAATCCAGATGTCATGTATGTAAATGGGAACCTTCAAAATGTGGATGATTTATGGTACATAAATAACTATACATCTTTAATACAATACGTTTTATTTCAATAAATATATCGAACTTTTTAATATAAAAATGGAAAAATGCAGGTCATTGCAAAACAGACATATTCTCTATATCAAATACATCTTGACGATTATTTCATAAACTTAAATAAAGAGATTAAACATTACCCACAAAACTGATGTGACATATGCAAAATATAATTAACCTAAAAAGGCGTCGGAACCCATGACAGACCACGTTACCTACAAATTAGACAATTTGTTACATTTTCACACATGAGGATAAATGTTTATGTATACCAACCATTCATGAATTTACAAAAATAGAACACAAAACGCAAAACGCACCATTGCTATGAAGATAATTATTCTGCAAAAGATACAGTACAACAAAACCAGGAATATCTAAGGCCATCTGTTAATATTTAAATAGAGGCGAATAATAAACAAATTCGCATGTGACAATGTGTGAAATAAAGTATTATAAAAACATATCCTTAGTTGCAAAATACATCTCAAATTGTTTATTTCTTACTTGAGGCCAGATGTTTATGTTCAACGCTTATGAATGTTTAAAAAGAAATAGAACAGTAAACACATAATTGCTATGAAGATAATTTTTATTTATGGTAGGGATAAAAATACCATTTTATCAAAAAGAACTTACATATATCTGTCTTGTTTCAGAAATGCTTTTTAGATATAGGTATATATAACCATAAATAATATTAGGAAATATAAATTAATTTAAACAGATGTCGCGAAATAATGTACAGGGGGCTTATATCCGACAAAATCGTATTTTTATTATTAAGTATCGAGAACAACTGATACACGTTCATGAATTTTACTTCATATTTTGAGATCTACGTACGCTAGTGATAAATAAAATCCCTGTAACAGTCCAACAGTCCAACGCTAATATATGTAAACCATATCATACTATACCATACCATACTATACCATACTATTCGTCGAATATACAGGGTAATTAAAAAAAAGATACTACATTCAATAGATATGCAGGAATTATTTTCGGATTAGGTTTATATATTGTAATAGGAAACACTTACTCAATACAGCAGTCGAAATATTGAAACTATAGGTTTAAACCAGCGTTAAATGCGTTATATAGTAGTATGCATAATTATAAAAAATTATAAATAATATTGCAACAAGCATAGGGTAAAAAACAAATGTTACATGAAGTTGGTCAACAAACGGCGGCTGAACGTAGGAATTATTTTAAATCCCCCCAGTTATATATGTTTAATGACGCTAGACCACACAACAACATATTGTATAAAAAACTTTGAGAAACACAACATTATATCTGCAGCATATCCTGAAATAATATTTTCAATACTCAAACAGTCCAGTGGCCCGAAGACTTTGCAGTTCGAGAAGAAACCATCCAAAGTAGCTCTATATGAGAATATCATTTTAGGTATACAGCAAACAAATATTTAATTGACGGCTCATAGCAAACATCTACAGACAATTAATGATATATTTTTATACACAGGTTTTTAATTAATAATAATAATAATATCTTCTATTACGCCTTTCTTTTCCTTTTCTTCATCTGTCTTGGATGACTGCTTGTTGTTCTTCGAGGAGACCTCCTTACCATTGGATGTATAGATATGGTGTGCAGTATAGTACCTAAGCTAACCTAACATTTAATAACAAGCTATAAATGCTGCAAAATGAAAATCTTAGAAACCAAACAGTATCCAACTACCTGCTTTAACAGGGGCCTAAAGAAAAGTAGCAAATCTAAATCACAGAGAGTAATTTATATTTCACATATCATTTACTAAAATTAGAAGAGATGTCTACACTTTTATAAACTAGGACACGATTTTAGCAATTTTATGGAACATGTGCGAAAAGGAACACATAAATTTGCTTAAGTCAAGCATGAAACAAGTATGAAGTATCCATTCACGTCTATGAAATGTCCATGAAGTGTCCATAAATGTCCATAAATGTCCATAAATGTCCATAAAGTGTCCATGAACGTCTATGAAGTGTCCATCAACGTACATAAAGCTCTATAAACATAAAGTTGGAGTATTCCTACAGAGACCTTTGAGACGGTAACATGTCCTTTCTACTAGATATAGAACCTAATTGTTATGGACTAAGACATGTAAAGACAGGCCTCATGATCGGTGAAACACCAGTTTCGATTGAAAAAGGCATACTTGATATTCATGGAAATAAATTCCCGTTGACGAAAGGTCTAACTGAGTTACTAACCAAGAGAGAACCCAAGAATTTTAACGGCGACGACATACTCTCTTACAAGCGTATATTGATGCTGACCAACACCCATTTGAGAAGGTATGGAAAAGAACTTCGCATAAAACCTAACAATTCTTGGAAGTACCAGAACATTATATCAAAATTGTTTCCTCCAAAAAGGAAAAGACGGGATCCTGATGAATATAAAATACAAGCAAATGAAAAATTAGAAAAATCAACAATGCCGTCTGCAGTAGTCGCGGTGTCAGAGCGGCAGGTTATGAGCCGTTCCCAAAGTATATTTGATAATTATCAAACATCTTCTGAGGGAACAAAAAAAGAAGACGTATTAAACTGGGATTCAGATACTGACCCTAACGTCTTGATTGAAGCGATAAGACTGAACAGGCGCCTAGGTGTGAATTATGAGATTTATGTAAATACTTTACGAAATATGAAGATTATTAAATGAATTTTTGCAAGTTTGCTTTACAGCGTCTTACTTCTGACTTACCTACAAACTTCCCACTCACATTCACACTCTCCTCTATACCACTATATTCTGAATTCATATATCAAATATGAAATATTTAATTGATGACATATATTTTACTTCTCTTCTATTTCTATTAAGGAGATTAATCAGAGGATTTCTAATCAAATAAACACTTAATTCTATAAGCGAAAATTTAAACCAAGAACATCTAACCAATCATAAAGATTTGTTAAAATATTAGTGCAACCAATTTGTTAAAAGTTATATAAATTAGAAGATAGCAAAGTAACGGGAACCAAAACTTTTTGCTTCACTTCTTTCAGAAAATCAGAAAAATCGATATGGTTTCTATGGCTGCCACATGATCATTTATAACATATCACTTATAAGTAAGTACATAAACTTTTAAAAAAGGCTTTCAGTTACTAAACGACTAAATGCATAATAAACATTTATCATTAAGCGAAGTAACGAATTTACTGGACTTTTGTCCAGTATAATATCAGTTATTCAGTTTTCGATAGAACTCACAAAAATTATTTGCGTTAATATACGAGGTACATAGTTTTTGACTTCTCGCTTCGCTAAAAAATGTCTCGAAACCAGGTATAGGACTTCTAGAACTTTCAGCTATTTCAACTTGTACAAATATTAATGAAAAAAATCTTATAGATTGGGAATAAAAACAATATATTTGGTTACTAATATTTATTAAGATTAAAACCATACCACACTACCATACCATACTATACTATACCATACCATAACTGTATACCTGTACCTGTATACCTGTACCTGTATACCTGTACCTGTATACCTGTACCTGTACCTGTATACCTGTACCTGTACCTGTATACCTGTACCTGTATACCTGTACCTGTACCACACTTAATGTTAGGTGCTGTCTAACACCTCCAATATTCATTGGATGTATAGGTTAGGTAGTGTAAGCTGCCTACCCATGAATACTGACTCTCTATAAGTCAATGAATACCTATGGTCCAACCTCTATACCCATAAACCGTCTGCAGATGGAGGTCAGGTTGGCCGAGTGGTCCAGGTGCACGCGCTCAGTCGTGTGGTAAATCCTGATGTGGGTTCGACTCCTACACCTGACTTCCTTTTTTCTCGGAGGAATTATTTATTTAATTTGGCTTAACATATTAAATGTTAGGTTAGGTGCTGTCTACCACCTCCAATATTCATTGAATGTATAGGTTAAGTTGAGTAAGTTGCGCGCGCAGCTTTCTCAACCTAACCTAAACATTCAATGAATATTGGAGGTGGTAGACAGCACCTAACCTAACATTTAATATGTTAAGCCAAATTAAATAAATAATTCCTCCGAGAAAAAAGGAAGTCAGGTGTAGGAGTCGAACCCACATCAGGATTTACCACACGACTGAGCGCGTGCACCTGGACCACTCGGCCAACCTGACCTCCATCTGCAGACGGTTTATGGGTATAGAGGTTGGACCATAGGTATTCATTGACTTATAGAGAGTCAGTATTCATGGGTAGGCAGCTTACACTACCTAACCTATACATCCAATGAATATTGGAGGTGTTAGACAGCACCTAACATTAAGTGTGGTACAGGTACAGGTATACAGGTACAGGTATACAGGTACAGGTATACAGGTACAGGTATACAGGTACAGGTATACAGGTACAGGTATACAGGTACAGGTATACAGGTACAGGTATACAGGTACAGGTATACAGGTACAGGTATACAGGTACAGGTATACAGGTACAGGTATACAGGTACAGGTATACAGGTACAGGTATACAGTTATGGTATGGTATAGTATAGTATGGTATGGTAGTGTGGTATGGTTTTAATCTTAATAAATATTAGTAACCAAATATATTGTTTTTATTCCCAATCTATAAGATTTTTTTCATTAATATTTGTACAAGTTGAAATAGCTGAAAGTTCTAGAAGTCCTATACCTGGTTTCGAGACATTTTTTAGCGAAGCGAGAAGTCAAAAACTATGTACCTCGTATATTAACGCAAATAATTTTTGTGAGTTCTATCGAAAACTGAATAACTGATATTATACTGGACAAAAGTCCAGTAAATTCGTTACTTCGCTTAATGATAAATGTTTATTATGCATTTAGTCGTTTAGTAACTGAAAGCCTTTTTTAAAAGTTTATGTACTTACTTATAAGTGATATGTTATAAATGATCATGTGGCAGCCATAGAAACCATATCGATTTTTCTGATTTTCTGAAAGAAGTGAAGCAAAAAGTTTTGGTTCCCGTTACTTTGCTATCTTCTAATTTATATAACTTTTAACAAATTGGTTGCACTAATATTTTAACAAATCTTTATGATTGGTTAGATGTTCTTGGTTTAAATTTTCGCTTATAGAATTAAGTGTTTATTTGATTAGAAATCCTCTGATTAATCTCCTTAATAGAAATAGAAGAGAAGTAAAATATATGTCATCAATTAAATATTTCATATTTGATATATGAATTCAGAATATAGTGGTATAGAGGAGAGTGTGAATGTGAGTGGGAAGTTTGTAGGTAAGTCAGAAGTAAGACGCTGTAAAGCAAACTTGCAAAAATTCATTTAATAATCTTCATATTTCGTAAAGTATTTACATAAATCTCATAATTCACACCTAGGCGCCTGTTCAGTCTTATCGCTTCAATCAAGACGTTAGGGTCAGTATCTGAATCCCAGTTTAATACGTCTTCTTTTTTTGTTCCCTCAGAAGATGTTTGATAATTATCAAATATACTTTGGGAACGGCTCATAACCTGCCGCTCTGACACCGCGACTACTGCAGACGGCATTGTTGATTTTTCTAATTTTTCATTTGCTTGTATTTTATATTCATCAGGATCTCGTCTTTTCCTTTTTGGAGGAAACAATTTTGATATAATGTTCTGGTACTTCCAAGAATTGTTAGGTTTTATGCGAAGTTCTTTTCCATACCTTCTCAAATGGGTGTTGGTCAGCATCAATATACGCTTGTAAGAGAGTATGTCGTCGCCGTTAAAATTCTTGGGTTCTCTCTTGGTTAGTAACTCAGTTAGACCTTTCGTCAACGGGAATTTATTTCCATGAATATCAAGTATGCCTTTTTCAATCGAAACTGGTGTTTCACCGATCATGAGGCCTGTCTTTACATGTCTTAGTCCATAACAATTAGGTTCTATATCTAGTAGAAAGGACATGTTACCGTCTCAAAGGTCTCTGTAGGAATACTCCAACTTTATGTTTATAGAGCTTTATGTACGTTGATGGACACTTCATAGACGTTCATGGACACTTTATGGACATTTATGGACATTTATGGACATTTATGGACACTTCATGGACATTTCATAGACGTGAATGGATACTTCATACTTGTTTCATGCTTGACTTAAGCAAATTTATGTGTTCCTTTTCGCACATGTTCCATAAAATTGCTAAAATCGTGTCCTAGTTTATAAAAGTGTAGACATCTCTTCTAATTTTAGTAAATGATATGTGAAATATAAATTACTCTCTGTGATTTAGATTTGCTACTTTTCTTTAGGCCCCTGTTAAAGCAGGTAGTTGGATACTGTTTGGTTTCTAAGATTTTCATTTTGCAGCATTTATAGCTTGTTATTAAATGTTAGGTTAGCTTAGGTACTATACTGCACACCATATCTATACATCCAATGGTAAGGAGGTCTCCTCGAAGAACAACAAGCAGTCATCCAAGACAGATGAAGAAAAGGAAAAGAAAGGCGTAATAGAAGATATTATTATTATTATTAATTAAAAACCTGTGTATAAAAATATATCATTAATTGTCTGTAGATGTTTGCTATGAGCCGTCAATTAAATATTTGTTTGCTGTATACCTAAAATGATATTCTCATATAGAGCTACTTTGGATGGTTTCTTCTCGAACTGCAAAGTCTTCGGGCCACTGGACTGTTTGAGTATTGAAAATATTATTTCAGGATATGCTGCAGATATAATGTTGTGTTTCTCAAAGTTTTTTATACAATATGTTGTTGTGTGGTCTAGCGTCATTAAACATATATAACTGGGGGGATTTAAAATAATTCCTACGTTCAGCCGCCGTTTGTTGACCAACTTCATGTAACATTTGTTTTTTACCCTATGCTTGTTGCAATATTATTTATAATTTTTTATAATTATGCATACTACTATATAACGCATTTAACGCTGGTTTAAACCTATAGTTTCAATATTTCGACTGCTGTATTGAGTAAGTGTTTCCTATTACAATATATAAACCTAATCCGAAAATAATTCCTGCATATCTATTGAATGTAGTATCTTTTTTTTAATTACCCTGTATATTCGACGAATAGTATGGTATAGTATGGTATGGTATAGTATGATATGGTTTACATATATTAGCGTTGGACTGTTGGACTGTTACAGGGATTTTATTTATCACTAGCGTACGTAGATCTCAAAATATGAAGTAAAATTCATGAACGTGTATCAGTTGTTCTCGATACTTAATAATAAAAATACGATTTTGTCGGATATAAGCCCCCTGTACATTATTTCGCGACATCTGTTTAAATTAATTTATATTTCCTAATATTATTTATGGTTATATATACCTATATCTAAAAAGCATTTCTGAAACAAGACAGATATATGTAAGTTCTTTTTGATAAAATGGTATTTTTATCCCTACCATAAATAAAAATTATCTTCATAGCAATTATGTGTTTACTGTTCTATTTCTTTTTAAACATTCATAAGCGTTGAACATAAACATCTGGCCTCAAGTAAGAAATAAACAATTTGAGATGTATTTTGCAACTAAGGATATGTTTTTATAATACTTTATTTCACACATTGTCACATGCGAATTTGTTTATTATTCGCCTCTATTTAAATATTAACAGATGGCCTTAGATATTCCTGGTTTTGTTGTACTGTATCTTTTGCAGAATAATTATCTTCATAGCAATGGTGCGTTTTGCGTTTTGTGTTCTATTTTTGTAAATTCATGAATGGTTGGTATACATAAACATTTATCCTCATGTGTGAAAATGTAACAAATTGTCTAATTTGTAGGTAACGTGGTCTGTCATGGGTTCCGACGCCTTTTTAGGTTAATTATATTTTGCATATGTCACATCAGTTTTGTGGGTAATGTTTAATCTCTTTATTTAAGTTTATGAAATAATCGTCAAGATGTATTTGATATAGAGAATATGTCTGTTTTGCAATGACCTGCATTTTTCCATTTTTATATTAAAAAGTTCGATATATTTATTGAAATAAAACGTATTGTATTAAAGATGTATAGTTATTTATGTACCATAAATCATCCACATTTTGAAGGTTCCCATTTACATACATGACATCTGGATTATGAGTATGGTGGACCATCCACATAACTATGTCATTCTGTCCTATTGTGGTTTGTAAAACAAAGGTATTTGAATCTGAAGTTTTGAAGTTGTGTGTATATTTCCTTGGTAAACTTGGACCTTGTATAAAGAAGTTTGATGAGAGCAGCTTTTTCAAATCAAATATATTGATGGAAAATTCCGAAGTTCTTCACCAGTAAAGCCATATAATTTTTTTACCATGCTTGTGTTCTCTTATTAATTCGTTTGCTAGATAGAGTGAGCAGTTGAGTTTTGGGCCCATATTCTCTGCATCTAAATGAAGTTAAGTATATTTGACACTGTCTCGAATCTCCGATCCACTGAAGAATCTTGAAGTAATTTGTAAATTGTTGGTTTTTAGAATTTCTCGTAAACAACTCATCGATTCATAGCCCATATGCAGTTATTTTCCTTTGAAATCTTGATTACTGGAGGTGAAAACTGTTTGAAAATCCTCATGTATTGCATCGGTCTTTCCATCGTAATACCGGTAATTCATTATTGTTCCTTGATGAGATAAAACCTATTCCAATCGGTTTCAGAAGAAAACTTTCCACAGGTGGTTAAGAGAGTTAAGAGAGAATTATTGCATAGGTGGTGAAACAAGAATCATATGGAAGTCTATCAAAAAACAAATTTGTACTATGTTCACCAATCACTATATACATCCTTTGAAATGCAATCTTTGGATTCGAATACACTTGATATCTAGCCATTCTGATATGTAAATAAAACAAATCATTATTAATATGAAATTTAATTAACAGTGTCTTGATTATAAATATTATATTTTACAATATATTCGTTAGGTATGGTATTTCTAATAGAGAATAGCATGTGAAAAAAACCTTCTGAAATCATTTCTTTTAAAAACACATCGAGAGTAATGAATCTTCGTAAGACATGGCTACATAACTCTTCAGCGCGACCATATGTTTTCAGTGTGTACTCTAGATGTCCAAGACGAACTAAAGTATCAGTTTCATAATCTCTAACATGATACGTAATATTGGGAGATGTATCGAGTTCTTGAAATTTTTCTCTTGAAATATCCTGATACAAATTGAGAATGGCATTTTTTAAGTTATCATTGATATCGTCCATTCTAATAATTCTAACTAGGCACTTTAGAATTAAAATCAAAGTACAAAGCGTAAGGTAGCACAGTAATTGAAGAAGTGGAGCTGATTGATTATTGTGGTCGGTAGAAATATCAATAAGTTTTGTGTGGTAGCGCATGCGTCTTTTATCGTAAATTTTTTTGTTGAGAGGGGGAACATGTCACGTGTCTAACACCTGCATATGTTATTCGCGGAATCCTACACTTGTCGAGACAAGTTAATGAAACTATGTGTTCAGGTTATTTCAAGGTTTATAATGCTCTGTAAAAAAATATATTGCATCATGTTATGACATCATTATTTTTTTCGGAGACGTCGCGTGAGAAAGCATTGTCCAGATTGCATATGACACTCTGTAAAAAATATATAATTTGGTATATGAAAGCCTAACAATGTGCTATCTTTTAATTCGAGTATGGGGGAATAATGTGACTTTCCTATCTAATCTTATAACACGATACAAAGTATGATATAAATCTGGGTTTGCATGTTATGAGGTGAAAGAAATTCAGTGAAAACGCTATATAAAACATTTGAAATGATGTTCTGTTTGAGTTTTTCCGAGTATATGAGAAGTTAAATATGATCGATACTCTTTCAGAAGAACTATACAGTGAATCCATAATAGAAAAGAAACACGCGTATAACACGTTTTTGTATTATGCGTAAATTGATTTTTTACTGTTAATATCCTGTATCTGAGTTGAAAATGTAAAAATTACTAGTCAAAATATATTATTTTTTCTTAGTCTATAAGATTTTTTCATTATTATTTATGTAGGTTGAAATAGCTCAGTCTGAGGTTCCATCCCTGGCTTCGACACAATTTTTCTTTAGCAAAGCGAGATATTCTATTACCCTCAGCACTAGTTGCCATCTGATGGTCATAACCTAGTTCATCTTACCATATTTTACAAGTTCAGACATGTCTGGACTTGTTTCCCCATCAACATCTGTTGCTATGGAGAGCATCCCCCACCTAAGATTATTATACCCTTAAACGATATATAAAGCATATGCAATTTTGTGTCTTCCTGAGTATACAACAAAGTAAATATGATTGATACTCTTCCTGAAGAACTAGAACTAGACAGTGAATCTATAATAGAGAAGAAGCATGAAGTTTACAGTTTGTGCAGAACTGGGCTTACCAATACGTGTGTCTAATTCAGCATTATTTTATTATTGCTTTAATTGATATTCTATTATATATAGGAGAGGGGGAAGAATGAAAATACTTTTCTTATAAATTTAACACCTGACATTATATATTTTACCATTCATTATAATTTACTTGAAAACCTTTGCTTATTTTTAAACACTTTCTCATCCCAGATCTTCTGTATTTCATGAGGTATATGAATGATTTCTTTCTTCACAATGATAGTGGTAGTTACATTGCAATAATTACACGATACATCCAAATCAGGCTGGTTCGTCTCAAAATGTATTTTCTATTTACTTGTAAAGTTTTTAATAAATATTTGTAAAACTACATGTGGTTTATTTTCCATTACATAAAATATGTAATGTTTCCCGGACTAATTTTATAAAATAATTTTTAATTTAACCCCTGTATATGTTTAATTATTTTATTACAATAAAATAGAAATGGAATAATATGTATTTTATTTCACACAGCCCTGTACATTAATTAAGTATTTTCAAACTGCTTTCAGTTTGTTATTTATTGTCTCCTTGTAACATTATAACGCGAATTGATACACATATGACATATGTGTAATTCTATTTTTAATCCGTATTTGACCCTCGTGGCACGAACGGCTTAAATGCATTGTGAATGTAACATTATTCGTTAAATATTTACCTGATCCATTTACCTTAGCAAGTTTTGTGAATGTGTGTTACCTCTACGATATATCTGTTTGGTGGGCGTTTTGTGCCTCTAAGAATATTTTGTGAATATTGTTCTGTGAAATAAAAATAATGTGAAATAGTGCGAAGTGGCAGTGTTTATGTTTTCTTGGATACCTTTTGTTTTTACATTGGATTACCATTGGATTACCTATAAGGTATCGTATTGATGCAAATTTATAAACACATTGTTTAGAGAGATTTTTGGGGCGTTTTTAAAAATTTATTATTTCTTTGATGTCGATGCTATACTATAGTCTGAAATCGTGTACACATGATTTGGGATTGGAAAAATGCTTATTTTTTCCTCTGAAATTATTTCGAAATTTTTAATGGGTATTCATTGACTTATAGAGAGCCACTATTCATGGGTGGTTTGAAATGCACATTTTTTTATATCAGATATAACGAAAAGCCAAAAACCGCCCATTTTGTGAAAAACTAGTCAGTTATCAGACAACTGCTAGAATCTAAGATGAAATTGTAAATTTTAAGTCAAAATATATTGTTTTATTCCTAGTCTATAAGATTTCTTTCATTAATATTTGTGTAAGCTGAAATAGCTCAGTCTGAAGTTCCAGAAGTCCTAATTTCGACACATTTTTCTTTAGCAAAGCGAGAAGTCAAAAACTATGCACTTTGTATACATATTGTTGATAACGTAAATAATTTTTGTGATGAAATGCACATCTTGTGAAAAATTGACAATATCCTGTTATGAGAAACTACAATTAACATGTTGCTATTTTTTTGGTTTAGACGCTATTTTTACTTGTATAAATTATACGATAACAATTACTCTCCGAGACCCCACGCTTCTGAGTGCTGTTTTGCATCTTTAAAAAAGAATACAACTTATTAACTGATGCAGTCATCAGAGAGATGCAATTAAGCCGTGAGAAATATACTGGCTAAATATAGTCTACATGTGTTCGATGAATTTTATGGCGTAAACACTTTAGAGAATACTTTGTTTGGGGCAATTGAAAAGCACATTTATTTATGAAAGTATATACCGTGTGTAAGAAATTTGTAGGTACACGTATATTGAATTAATTACCGAAATAATGATCTGGTCGTGAGGACAATAGTTTTGATTGGTTTTACCTTTCATCATAATCTATTTTTAGATAAACACATCATTCACCTTTCACCAGATGTCATGAGTCATCGATCTATTTTTAGATTGTGAATCACTGGCAGATGTCGAACACGTGTTCACCAGATGTCATAAGTCATCGATCTATTTTTAGATTGTCGTGAGAATCTAACCTTTGGTTTCACCAGCCAGACAAGTCATTCACCTTTCACCAGATGTCGTGAGTCATCGATCTATTTTTAGATTGTGTACCATCTGTTCACCGGATGTCGTGAGAACAGTAGTTTTAATTGGTTCCCACACAACCAGCTGCTCGCCAGATGCTTTCCCATAGCTTTTGATTGGCTGCTCACTGGTGAGCGCCTCTCCGCTCCGGCTCCAGCTCCGAGGTTCTTTCATTATATACTACTAACATTGCCTCATCCCATGTCTTATCTAATAGTTCTTATAATGTGATAAATTTTATTTTGTGCTAACGTCATATTGTCATAATATCATCATCATCAAGTTCCAGAAATATCCATAATTAAACATATTATACATGTAATTTTAATGTCTCACACATTACTTATTATCTCGCTGGTAAGTGGTAACTGCCATTTTGAATATCTATTAATCTATTCTTTTGTCGGTTTTGTGCTGCGTATATAAACTAGTGTTGCAAGATAATTAGCTATTTATATAAAAGTTTTTGTATTTTGTACATACGTGTCGCATGTGGATAAAATGGAACAAAATCATGTAAGTAGTATGTTTTCATATACAAGGAATTTTCAAATAGATTGCAGCGTGGGTTTGGTGGTAGTTAGTAAGAGTAAGGTTTTTTTTTTTTTTTATGGCATTAGGAGTTATCCATGCAGCCAGGCACAAGTTGTTATATATAAAACTAATGGGATAAACACATTTGCACACATATACACGCAGCACACATATACACGCAGCACACATCTATACATATATTACCCTAAACCTATCCTAATCCAAAAAACAGGAAATTATAAAGAAGATCCAAGGGAAGGTACGAATGCACATTCTTCTCGCCCGGGAGTCTTTCAGGGCATTTTGTTAGACACACTATAATAGACTACGGTAAAAGGGAATTAGGTAAAATTAAAACAAAGGTGAGACATATAGGGAACGAATATCGATGTGAAGCTGGCAACGGTCGTTTCCAGCAATGGTACGAAAATCTACCACATCGATAAAGTCGTGGGATCAAATTATAGGTAACATAAAGCTGCTACGTTCAGCAACGGCAACGAAACAACGAAAACAATGGCGTGACAAAATTTTAATTTGAAATTTGCTAAGTATTTGCGACAGATTCCTAATTTAAAATTCTGGAAATATTCAAGAAAATGTCATTCATAAATGATTTATCATGTAGGTCAGTATCAGACGCGCGTACATATACAATTAATAAGAAAATATGTACAATTTTTTAAACAGAACTAATATAATACTACCGTCAAATCTTTTGTAGGCCCGAAACAGTGGCGTGGATCGAATATGTAAAAATAAATTAGAAAATAAATGGGAAAATATTTACAATTTGTCTATCTGGAGATGTCGATTAGATATTATTACGTGGAACTACTTATAACAACGCACTGAAACCACTACTAGGGTCAAATTATTTGTAGGTCCGGAACAGTGGCGTAGATAGAATATATAAAAATAAATAGGAAAATATTTACAGTTTGTTTATCTGGAGATGTCGATTAGATATTATTAAGTGGAACTACTTATAACAATGCACTGAAACCCCTACTAGGGTCAAATCATTTGTAGGTCCGGAACAGTGGCGTAGATAGAATATATAAAAATAAATAGGAAAATAATTACAATTTGTTTATCTGAAGATGTCGGCTAGATATTTTTACGTAAAACTGCTCATAGCGATCCACTGAAAGCGCTACTAGGGTCAAATCATTTGTAGGCCCGGAACAGTGGCGTAGATAGAATATATAAAAATAAAGAGGAAAATATTTACAATTTGTTTATCTGGAGATGTCGATTAGATATTATTACGTGGAACTACTTATAACAATGCACTGAAACCCCTACTAGGGTCAAATCATTTGTAGGCCCGAAACAGTGGCGTAGATAGAATATATAAAAATAAAGAGGAAAATATTTACAATTTGTTTATCTGGAGATGTCGATTAGATATTATTACGTGGAACTACTTATAACAATGCACTGAAACCCCTACTAGGATCAAATCAATTGTAGGCCCGGAACAGTGGCGTAGATAGAATATATAAGAATAAAGAGGAAAATATTTACAATTTGTTTATCTTGAGATGTCGATTAGATATTATTAAGTGGAACTACTTATAACAACACACTGAAACCACTACTAGGGTCAAATTATTTGTAGGTCCGGAACAGTGGCGTAGATAGAATATATAAGAATAAAGAGGAAAATATTTACAATTTGTTTATCTGGAGATGTCGATTAGATATTATTAAGTGGAACTACTTATAACAACGCACTGAAACCACTACTAGGGTCAAATTATTTGTAGGTCCGGAACAGAGGCGTAGATAGAATATATAAAAATAAAGAGGAAAATATTTACAGTTTGTTTATCTGGAGATGTCGATTAGATATTATTACGTGGAACTACTTATAACAATGCACTGAAACCTCTACTAGGGTCAAATCATTTGTAGGTCCGGAACAGTGGCGTAGATAGAATATATAAAAATAAATAGGAAAATAATTACAATTTGTTTATCTGAAGATGTCGGTTAGATATTTTTACGTAAAACTGCTCATAACGATCCACTGAAAGCGCTACTAGGTTCAAATCATTTGTAGGCCCGGAACAGTGGCGTAGACAAAATATATAAAAATAAATAGGAAAATATTTACAATTTGTTTATCTGGAGATGTCGATTAGATATTATTACGTGAAACTACTTATAACAATGCACTGAAACCACCACTAGGGTCAAATCATTTGTAGGTCCGGAACAGTGGCGTAGATAGAATATATAAAAATAAATAGGAAAATATTTACAATTTGCTTATCTGGAGATGTCCGTTAGATATTTTTACGTAAAACTACTCATAACGATCCACTGAAAGCGCCACTAGGTTCAAATCATTTGTAGGCCCGGAACAGTGACGTAGATAAAATATATAAAAATAAATAGAAAAATATTTACAATTTGTTTATCTGGAGATGTCGATTAGATATTATTACGTGAAACTACTTATAACAATGCACTGAAACCACCACTAGGGTCAAATCATTTGTAGGTCCGGAACAGTGGCGTAGATAGAATATATAAAAATAAGCAGGAAAATATTTACAATTTGTTTATCTGGAGATGTCGGTTAGATATTTTTGGAACTACTTATAATAATGCACTGAAACCACTACTAGGGTCAAATCATTTGTAGGCCCGAAACAGTGGCGTGGATCGAATATGTAAAAATAAATTAGAAAATGAATGGGAAAATATTTACAATTTGTCTATCTGGAGATGTCGATTAGATATTATTACGTGGAACTACTTATAACAACGCACTGAAACCACTACTAGGGTCAAATTATTTGTAGGTCCGGAACAGTGGCGTAGATAGAATATATAAAAATAAATAGGAAAATATTTACAGTTTGTTTATCTGGAGATGTCGATTAGATATTATTAAGTGGAACTACTTATAACAATGCACTGAAACCCCTACTAGGGTCAAATCATTTGTAGGTCCGGAACAGTGGCGTAGATAGAATATATAAAAATAAATAGGAAAATAATTACAATTTGTTTATCTGAAGATGTCGGTTAGATATTTTTACGTAAAACTGCTCATAACGATCCACTGAAAGCGCTACTAGGTTCAAATCATTTGTAGGCCCGGAACAGTGGCGTAGATAAAATATATAAAAATAAATAGGAAAATATTTACAATTTGTTTATCTGGAGATGTCGATTAGATATTATTACGTGAAACTACTTATAACAATGCACTGAAACCACCACTAGGGTCAAATCATTTGTAGGTCCGGAACAGTGGCGTAGATAGAATATATAAAAATAAATAGGAAAATATTTACAATTTGCTTATCTGGAGATGTCCGTTAGATATTTTTACGTAAAACTACTCATAACGATCCACTGAAAGCGCCACTAGGTTCAAATCATTTGTAGGCCCGGAACAGTGACGTAGATAAAATATATAAAAATAAATAGGGAAATATTTACAATTTGTTTATCTAGAGATGTCGATTAGATATTTTTGGAACTACTTATAATAATGCACTGAAACCACTACTAGGGTCAAATCATTTGTAGGCCCGGAACAGTGGCGTAGATCGAATATATAAAAATAAATAGGAAAATATTTACAATTTGTTTATCTGGAGATGTCGGTTAGATATTTTTACGTAAAACTACTCACAAGGATCCACTGAAAGCGCTACTAGGTTCAAATCATTTGTAGGCCCGGAACAGTGGCGTAGATAAAATATATAAAAATAAATAGGGAAATAATTACAATTTGTTTATCTGGAGATGTCGATTAGATATTATTACGTGAAACTACTTATAACAATGCACTGAAACCACCACTAGGGTCAAATCATTTGTAGGTCCGGAACAGTGGCGTAGATAGAATATATAAAAATAAATAGGAAAATATTTACAATTTGCTTATCTGGAGATGTCCGTTAGATATTTTTACGTAAAACTAGTCATAACGATCCACTAAAAGCGCCACTAGGTTCAAATCATTTGTAGGCCCGGAACAGTGACGTAGATAAAATATACAAAAATAAATAGGGAAATATTTACAATTTGTTTATCTAGAGATGTCGATTAGATATTATTACGTGAAACTACTTATAACAATGCACTGAAACCACCACTAGGGCAAATCATTTGTAGGTCCGGAACAGTGGCGTAGATAGAATATATAAAAATAAGTAGGAAAATATTTACAATTTGTTTATCTGGAGATGTCGGTTAGATATTTTTGGAACTACTTATAATAATGCACTGAAACCACTACTAGGGTCAAATCATTTGTAGGCCCGGAACAGTGGCGTAGATCGAATATATAAAAATAAATAGGAAAATATTTACAATTTGTTTATCTGGAGATGTCGATTAGATATTATTACGTGGAACTACTTATAACAATGCACTGAAACCACTACTAAGGTCAAATCATTTGTAGGTCCGGAACGGTGGCGTAGATAGAATATATAAAAATAAATATGAAAATAATTACAATTTGTTTATCTGGAGATGTCGATTAGATATTATTAAGTGGAACTACTTATAACAATGCACTGAAACCACTACCAAGGTCAAATTATTTGTAGGCCCGGAACAGTGGTGTAGTCGAATATATAAAAATAAATAGGAAAATATTTACAATTTGTTTATCTGGAGATGTCGGTTAGATATTTTTACGTAAAACTACTCACAAGGATCCACTGAAAGCGCTACTAGGTTCAAATCATTTGTAGGCCCGGAACAGTGGCGTAGATAAAATATATAAAAATAAATAGGGAAATAATTACAATTTGTTTATCTGGAGATGTCGATTAGATATTATTACGTGGAACTACTTATAACGATGCACTGAAACCCCTACTAGGGTCAAATTATTTGTAGATCCGGAACAGTGGCGTAGATAGAATATATAAAAATAAATAGGAAAATATTTACAGTTTGTTTATCTGGAGATGTCGATTAGATATTATTACGTGGAGCTACTTATAACAATGCACTGAAACCCCTACTAGGGTCAAATCATTTGTAGGTCCGGAACAGTGGCGTAGATAGAATATATAAAAATAAATAGGAAAATAATTACAATTTGTTTATCTGAAGATGTCGGTTAGATATTTTTACGTAAAACTGCTCATAACGATCCACTGAAAGCGCTACTAGGTTCAAATCATTTGTAGGCCCGGAACAGTGGCGTAGATAAAATATAGAAAAATAAATAGGAAAATATTTACAATTTGTTTATCTGGAGATGTCGATTAGATATTATTACGTGAAACTACTTATAACAATGCACTGAAACCACCATTAGGGTCAAATCATTTGTAGGTCCGGAACAGTGGCGTAGATAGAATATATAAAAATAAATAGGAAAATATATACAATTTGCTTATCTGGAGATGTCCGTTAGATATTTTTACGTAAAACCACTCATAACGATCCACAGAAAGCGCCACTAGGTTCAAATCATTTGTAGGCCCGGAACAGTGACGTAGATAAAATATATAAAAATAAATAGGGAAATATTTACAATTTGTTTATCTAGAGATGTCGATTAGATATTATTACGTGAAACTACTTATAACAATGCACTGAAACCACCACTAGGGTCAAATCATTTGTAGGTCCGGAACAGTGGCGTAGATAGAATATATAAAAATAAGTAGGAAAATATTTACAATTTGTTTATCTGGAGATGTCGGTTAGATATTTTTGGAACTACTTATAATAATGCACTGAAACCACTACTAGGGTCAAATCATTTGTAGGCCCGGAACAGTGGCGTAGATCGAATATATAAAAATAAATAGGAAAATATTTACAATTTGTTTATCTGGAGATGTCGGTTAGATATTTTTACGTAAAACTGCTCATAACGATCCACTGAAAGCGCTACTAGGGTCAAATCATTTGTAGGCCCGGAACAGTGGCGTAGATAGAATATATAAAAATAAAGAAGAAAATATTTACAGTTTGTTTATCTGGAGATGTCGATTAGATATTATTACGTGGAACTACTTATAACAATGCACTGAAACCCCTACTAGGGTCAAATCATTTGTAGGTCCGGAACAGTGGCGTAGATAGAATATATAAAAATAAATAGGAAAATAATTACAATTTGTTTATCTGAAGATGTCGGTTAGATATTTTTACGTAAAACTGCTCATAACGATCCACTGAAAGCGCTACTAGGTTCAAATCATTTGTAGGCCCGGAACAGTGGCGTAGATAAAATATATAAAAATAAATAGGAAAATATTTACAATTTGTTTATCTGGAGATGTCGATTAGATATTATTACGTGAAACTACTTATAACAATGCACTGAAACCACCACTATGGTCAAATCATTTGTAGGTCCGGAACAGTGGCGTAGATAGAATATATAAAAATAAATAGGAAAATATTTACAATTTGCTTATCTGGAGATGTCCGTTAGATATTTTTACGTAAAACTACTCATAACGATCCACTGAAAGCGCTACTAGGTTCAAATCATTTGTAGGCCCGGAACAGTGGCGTAGATAAAATATATAAAAATAAATAGGGAAATATTTACAATTTGTTTATCTGGTGATGTCGATTAGATATTATTACGTGGAACTACTTATAACAATGCACTGAAACCACTACTAAGGTCAAATCATTTGTAGGTCCGGAACAGTGGCGTAGATAGAATATATAAAAATAAATAGGGAAATATTTACAATTTGTTTATCTGGAGATGTCGATTAGATATTATTAAGTGGAACTACTTATAACGACGCACTGAAACCACTACTAGGGTCAAATCATTTGTAGGCCCGAAACAGTGGTGTAGATCGAATATATAAAAATAAATAGGAAAATATTTACAATTTGTTTATCTGGAGATGTCGGTTCCGAGCCTACAAATGATTTGACCCTAGTAGTGGTTTCAGTGCATTATTATAAGTAGTTCCACGTAATAATATCTAATCGACATCTCCAGATAAACAAATTGTAATTATTTTCCTATTTATTTTTATATACTCTACCTACGCCACTGTTCCGGACCTACAAATGATTTGACCCTAGTAGTGGTTTCAGTGCATTATTATAAGTAGTTCCACGTAATAATATTTAATAGACATCTCTTGATAAACAAATTGTAAATATTTTCCTATTTATTTTTATATATTTTATCTACGCCGCTGTTCCGGGCCTACAAATGATTTGAACCTAGTAGCGCTTTCATTGGATCCTTATGAGTAGTTTTACGTAAAAATATCTAACCGACATCTCCAGATAAACAAATTGTGAATATTTTCCTATTTATTTTCATATACTCTATCTTCGCCACTGTTCCGGACCTACAAATGATTTGACCCTAGTGTTGGTTTCAGTGCATTGTTATAAGTAGTTCCACTTAATAATATCTAATCCACATCTCCAGATAAACAAATTGTAAATATTTACCTATTTATTTTTATATATTCTATCTACGCCACTGTTCCGGACCTACAAATGATTTGACCCTAGTGGTGGTTTCAGTGCATTGTTATAAGTAGTTTCACGTAATAATATCTAATCGACATCTCCAGATAAACAAATTGTAAATACTTTTTTCTTTATTTTTATATATTCTATCTACGCCACTGTTCCGGGCCTACAAATGATTTGACCCTAGTAGTGGTTTCAGTGCGTTATTATAAGTGGTGTCACGTAATAATATCTAATCGACATCTCCAGATAAACAAATTGTAAATATTTCCCTCTTTATTTTTATATATTTTATCTACGCCACTATTCCGGGCCTACAAATGATTTGAACCTAGTAGCGCTTTCAGTGGATCCTTATGAGTAGTTTTACGTAAAAATATCTAACCGACATCTCCAGATAAGCAAATTGTAAATATTTTCCTCTTTATTTTTATATATTCTATCTACGCCACTGTTCCGGGCCTACAAATGATTTGACCCTAGTAGGGGTTTGAGTGCATTGTTATAAGTAGTTACACGTAATAATATCTAATCGACATCTCCAGATAAACAAACTGTAAATATTTTCCTATTTATTTTTATATATTCTATCTACGCCACTGTTACGGACCTACAAATAATTTGACCCTAGTAGGGGTTTCAGTGCATCGTTATAAGTAGTTCCACGTAATAATATCTAATCGACATCTCCAGATAAACAAATTGTAAATATTTCCCTATTTATTTTTATATATTTTATCTACGCCACTGTTCCGGACCTACAAATGATTTGACCCTAGTGGTGGTTTCAGTGCATTGTTATAAGTAGTTTCAAGTAATAATATCTAATCGACATCTCTAGATAAACAAATTTTAAATATTTCCCTATTTATTTTTATATATTTTATCTACGCCGCTGTTCCGGGCCTACAAATGATTTGAACCTAGTAGCGCTTTCAGTTGATCCTTATGAGTAGTTTTACGTAAAAATATCTAACCGACATCTCCAGATAAACAAATTGTAAATATTTTCCTATTTATTTTTATATATTTTATCTACGCCACTGTTCCGGGCCTACAAATGATTTGAACTTAGTAGCGCTTTCAGTGGATCGTTATGAGCAGTTTTACGTAAAAATATCTAACCGACATCTTCAGATAAACAAATTGTAAATATTTTCCTATTTATTTTTATATATTCTATCTACGCCACTGTTCCGGACCTACAAATAATTTGATCCTAGTAGTGGTTTCAGTGCGTTGTTGTAAGTAGTTCCACTTAATAATATCTAATCGACATCTCCAGATAAACAAATTGTAAATATTTTCCTCTTTATTCTTATATATTCTATCTACGCCACTGTTCCGGGCCTACAATTGATTTGACCCTAGTAGGGGTTTCAGTGCATTGTTACAAGTAGTTTCACGTAATAATATCTAATCGACATCTCCAGATAAACAAATTGTAAATATTTCCCTATTCATTTTTATATATTTTATCTACGCCACTGTTCCGGGCCTACAAATGATTTGAACCTAGTAGCGCTTTCAGTGGATCCTTATGAGTAGTTTTACGTAAAAATATCTAACCGACATCTCCAGATAAGCAAATTGTAAATATTTTCCTCTTTATTTTTATATATTCTATCTACGCCACTGTTCCGGGCCTACAAATGATTTGACCCTGGTAGGGGTTTCAGTGCATTGTTATAAGTTGTTACACGTAATAATATCTAATCGACATCTCCAGATAAACAAATTGTAAATATTTCCCTATTTATTTTTATATATTTTATCTACGCCACTGTTCCGGGCCTACAAATGATTTGAACCTAGTAGCGCTTTCAGTGGATCCTTGTGAGTAGTTTTACGTAAAAATATCTAACCGACATCTCCAGATAAGCAAATTGTAAATATTTTCCTCTTTATTTTTATATATTCTATCTACGCCACTGTTCCGGGCCTACAAATGATTTGACCCTGGTAGGGGTTTCAGTGCATTGTTATAAGTAGTTACACGTAATAATATCTAATCGACATCTCCAGATAAACAAACTGTAAATATTTTCCTATTTATTTTTATATATTCTATCTACGCCACTGTTCCGGACCTACAAATAATTTGACCCTAGTAGGGGTTTCAGTGCATCGTTATAAGTAGTTCCACGTAATAATATCAAATCGACATCTCCAGATAAACAAATTGTAAATATTTTCCTATTTATTTTTATATATTCGATCTACGCCACTGTTCCGGGCCTACAAATGATTTGACCCTAGTAGTGGTTTCAGTGCATTATTATAAGTAGTTTCACGTAATAATATCTAATCGACATCTCCAGATAAACAAATTGTAAATATTTCCCTATTTATTTTTATATATTTTATCTACGCCACTGTTCCGGGCCTACAAATGATTTGAACCTAGTAGCGCTTTCAGTGGATCCTTATGAGTAGTTTTACGTAAAAATATCTAACCGACATCTCCAGATAAACAAATTGTAATTATTTTCCTATTTATTTTTATATATTCTATCTACGCCACTGTTCCGGACCTACAAATGATTTGACCCTAGTAGGGGTTTCAGTGCATTGTTATAAGTAGTTTCACGTAATAATATCTAATCGACATCTCCAGATAAACAAACTGTAAATATTTTCCTATTTATTTTTATTTATTCTATCTACGCCACTGTTCCGGACCTACAAATAATTTGACCCTAGTAGTGGTTTCAGTGCGTTGTTATAAGTAGTTCCACTTAATAATATCTAATCGACATCTCCAGATAAACAAATTGTAAATATTTTCCTCTTTATTCTTATATATTCTATCTACGCCACTGTTCCGGGCCTACAATTGATTTGACCCTAGTAGGGGTTTCATTGCATTGTTATAAGTAGTTCCACGTAATAAAATCTAATCGACATCTCCAGATAAACAAATTGTAAACATTTTCCTATTTAATTTTTTATATTCTATCTACGCCACTGTTCCGGGCCTACAAATGATTTGACCCTAGTAGTGGTTTCAGTGCATTATTATAAGTAGTTTCACGTAATAATATCTAATCGACATCTCCAGATAAACAAATTGTAAATATTTCCCTATTTATTTTTATATATTTTATCTACGCCACTGTTCCGGGCCTACAAATGATTTGAACCTAGTAGCGCTTTCAGTGGATCCTTGTGAGTAGTTTTACGTAAAAATATCTAACCGACATCTCCAGATAAGCAAATTGTAAATATTTTCCTCTTTATTTTTATATATTCTATCTACGCCACTGTTCCGGGCCTACAAATGATTTGACCCTGGTAGGGGTTTCAGTGCATTGTTATAAGTAGTTACACGTAATAATATCTAATCGACATCTCCAGATAAACAAATTTTAAATACTTTTTTCTTTATTTTTATATATTCTATCTACGCCACTGTTCCGGGCCTACAAATGATTTGACCCTAGTAGTGGTTTCAGTGCATTATTATAAGTGGTGTCACGTAATAATATCTAATCGACATCTCCAGATAAACAAACTGTAAATATTTCCCTATTTATTTTTATATATTTTATCTACGCCACTATTCCGGGCCTACAAATGATTTGAACCTAGTAACGCTTTCAGTGGATCCTTATGAGTAGTTTTACGTAAAAATATCTAACCGACATCTCCAGATAAACAAATTGTAAATATTTTCCTATTTATTTTTATATATTCTATCTACGCCACTGTTCCGGACCTACAAATGATTTGACCCTAGTGGTGGTTTCAGTGCATTGTTATAAGTAGTTTCACGTAATAATATCTAATCGACATCTCCAGATAAACAAATTGTAAATATTTTCCTATTTATTTTTATATATTTTATCTACGTCACTGTTCCGGGCCTACAAATGATTTGAACCTAGTGGCGCTTTCAGTGGATCCTTATGAGTAGTTTTACGTAAAAATATCTAACCGACATCTCCAGATAAACAAATTGTAAATATTTTCCTATTTATTTTTATATATTTTATCTACGCCACTGTTCCGGGCCTACAAATGATTTGAACCTAGTAGCGCTTTCAGTGGATCGTTATGAGCAGTTTTACGTGAAAATATCTAACCGACATCTTCAGATAAACAAATTGTAAATATTTTCCTATTTATTTTTATATATTCTATCTACGCCACTGTTCCGGACCTATAAATAATTTGACCCTAGTAGGGGTTTCAGTGCATCGTTATAAGTAGTTCCACGTAATAATATCTAATCGACATCTCCAGATAAACAAATTGTAATTATTTCCCTATTTATTTTTATATATTTTATCTACGCCACTGTTCCGGGCCTACAAATGATTTGAACCTAGTAGCGCTTTCAGTGGATCCTTGTGAGTAGTTTTACCTAAAAATATCTAACCGACATCTCCAGATAAACAAATTGTGAATATTTTCCTATTTATTTTTATATATTTTATCTACGCCACTGTTCCGGGCCTACAAATGATTTGAACCTAGTAGCGCTTTCAGTGGATCGTTATGAGCAGTTTTACGTGAAAATATCTAACCGACATCTTCAGATAAACAAATTGTAAATATTTTCCTATTTATTTTTATATATTCTATCTACGCCACTGTTCCGGACCTACAAATAATTTGATCCTAGTAGTGGTTTCAGTGCGTTGTTATAAGTAGTTCCACTTAATAATATCTAATCGACATCTCCAGATAAACAAATTGTAAATATTTTCCTCTTTATTCTTATATATTCTATCTACGCCACTGTTCCGGGCCTACAATTGATTTGACCCTAGTAGAGGTTTCAGTGCATTGTTATAAGTAGTTTCACGTAATAATATCTAATCGACATCTCCAGATAAACTAATTGTAAATATTTCCCTATTTATTTTTATATATTTTATCTACGCCACTGTTCCGGGCCTACAAATGATTTGAACCTAGTAGCGCTTTCAGTGGATCCTTGTGAGTAGTTTTACGTAAAAATATCTAACCGACATCTCCAGATAAGCAAATTGTAAATATTTTCCTCTTTATTTTTATATATTCTATCTACGCCACTGTTCCGGGCCTACAAATGATTTGACCCTGGTAGGGGTTTCAGTGCATTGTTATAAGTAGTTACACGTAATAATATCTAATCGACATCTCCAGATAAACAAACTGTAAATATTTTCCTATTTATTTTTATATATTCTATCTACGCCACTGCTCCGGACCTACAAATGATTTGACCCTAGTAGGGGTTTCAGTGCATCGTTATAAGTAGTTCCACGTAATAATATCAAATCGACATCTCCAGATAAACAAATTGTAAATATTTTCCTATTTATTTTTATATATTCGATCTACGCCACTGTTCCGGGCCTACAAATGATTTGACCCTAGTAGTGGTTTCAGTGCATTATTATAAGTAGTTTCACGTAATAATATCTAATCGACATCTCCAGATAAACAAATTGTAAATATTTCCCTATTTATTTTTATATATTTTATCTACGCCACTGTTCCGGGCCTACAAATGATTTGAATCTAGTAGCGCTTTCAGTGGATCCTTGTGAGTAGTTTTACGTAAAAATATCTAACCGACATCTCCAGATAAGCAAATTGTAAATATTTTCCTCTTTATTTTTATATATTCTATCTACGCCACTGTTCCGGGCCTACAAATGATTTGACCCTGGTAGGGGTTTCAGTGCATTGTTATAAGTAGTTACACGTAATAATATCTAATCGACATCTCCAGATAAACAAACTGTAAATATTTTCCTATTTATTTTTATATATTCTATCTACGCCACTGTTCCAGACCTACAAATAATTTGACCCTAGTAGGGGTTTCAGTGCATCGTTATAAGTAGTTCCACGTAATAATATCAAATCGACATCTCCAGATAAACAAATTGTAAATATTTTCCTATTTATTTTTATAAATTCGATCTACGCCACTGTTCCGGGCCTACAAATGATTTGACCCTAGTAGTGGTTTCAGTGCATTATTATAAGTAGTTTCACGTAATAATATCTAATCGACATCTCCAGATAAACAAATTGTAAATATTTCCCTATTTATTTTTATATATTTTATCTACGCCACTGTTCCGGGCCTACAAATGATTTGAACCTAGTAGCGCTTTCAATGGATCCTTATGAGTAGTTTTACGTAAAAATATCTAACCGACATCTCCAGATAAACAAATTGTAATTATTTTCCTATTTATTTTTATATATTCTATCTACGCCACTGTTCCGAACCTACAAATGATTTGACCCTAGTAGGGGTTTCAGAGCATTGTTATAAGTAGTTGCACGTAATAATATCTAATCGACATCTCCAGATAAACAAACTGTAAATATTTTCCTATTTATTTTTATATATTCTATCTACGCCACTGTTCCGGACCTACAAATAATTTGACCCTAGTAGGGGTTTCAGTGTATCGTTATAAGTAGTTCCACGTAATAATATCAAATCGACATCTCCAGATAAACAAATTGTAAATATTTTCCTATTTATTTTTATATATTCTATCTACGCCACTGTTCCGGGCCTACAATTGATTTGACCCTAGTAGGGGTTTCAGTGCATTGTTATAAGTAGTTTCACGTAATAATATCTAATCGACATCTCCAGATAAACAAATTGTAAATATTTCCCTATTTATTTTTATATATTTTATCTACGCCACTGTTCCGGGCCTACAAATGATTTGAACCTAGTAGCGCTTTCAGTGGATCCTTATGAGTAGTTTTACGTAAAAATATCTAACCGACATCTCCAGATAAGCAAATTGTAAATATTTTCCTCTTTATTTTTATATATTCTATCTACGCCACTGTTCCGGGCCTACAAATGATTTGACCCTGGTAGGGGTTTCAGTGCATTGTTATAAGTTGTTACACGTAATAATATCTAATCGACATCTCCAGATAAACAAATTGTAAATATTTCCCTATTTATTTTTATATATTTTATCTACGCCACTGTTCCGGGCCTACAAATGATTTGAACCTAGTAGCGCTTTCAGTGGATCCTTGTGAGTAGTTTTACGTAAAAATATCTAACCGACATCTCCAGATAAGCAAATTGTAAATATTTTCCTCTTTATTTTTATATATTCTATCTACGCCACTGTTCCGGGCCTACAAATGATTTGACCCTGGTAGGGGTTTCAGTGCATTGTTATAAGTAGTTACACGTAATAATATCTAATCGACATCTCCAGATAAACAAACTGTAAATATTTTCCTATTTATTTTTATATATTCTATCTACGCCACTGTTCCGGACCTACAAATAATTTGACCCTAGTAGGGGTTTCAGTGCATCGTTATAAGTAGTTCCACGTAATAATATCAAATCGACATCTCCAGATAAACAAATTGTAAATATTTTCCTATTTATTTTTATATATTCGATCTACGCCACTGTTCCGGGCCTACAAATGATTTGACCCTAGTAGTGGTTTCAGTGCATTATTATAAGTAGTTTCACGTAATAATATCTAATCGACATCTCCAGATAAACAAATTGTAAATATTTCCCTATTTATTTTTATATATTTTATCTACGCCACTGTTCCGGGCCTACAAATGATTTGAACCTAGTAGCGCTTTCAGTGGATCCTTATGAGTAGTTTTACGTAAAAATATCTAACCGACATCTCCAGATAAACAAATTGTAATTATTTTCCTATTTATTTTTATATATTCTATCTACGCCACTGTTCCGGACCTACAAATGATTTGACCCTAGTAGGGGTTTCAGTGCATTGTTATAAGTAGTTTCACGTAATAATATCTAATCGACATCTCCAGATAAACAAACTGTAAATATTTTCCTATTTATTTTTATTTATTCTATCTACGCCACTGTTCCGGACCTACAAATAATTTGACCCTAGTAGTGGTTTCAGTGCGTTGTTATAAGTAGTTCCACTTAATAATATCTAATCGACATCTCCAGATAAACAAATTGTAAATATTTTCCTCATTATTCTTATATATTCTATCTACGCCACTGTTCCGGGCCTACAATTGATTTGACCCTAGTAGGGGTTTCAGTGCATTGTTATAAGTAGTTTCACGTAATAATATCTAATCGACATCTCCAGATAAACAAACTGTAAATATTTTCCTATTTATTTTTATTTATTCTATCTACGCCACTGTTCCGGACCTACAAATAATTTGACCCTAGTAGTGGTTTCAGCGCGTTGTTATAAGTAGTTCCACTTAATAATATCTAATCGACATCTCCAGATAAACAAATTGTAAATATTTTCCTCTTTATTCTTATATATTCTATCTACGCCACTGTTCCGGGCCTACAATTGATTTGACCCTAGTAGGGGTTTCAGTGCATTGTTATAAGTAGTTCCACGTAATAATATCTAATCGACATCTCCAGATAAACAAACTGTAAATATTTTCCTATTTATTATTATATATTCTATCTACGCCACTGTTCCGGACCTACAAATAATTTGACCCTAGTAGTGGTTTCAGTGCGTTGTTATAAGTAGTTCCACGTAATAATATCTAATCGACATCTCCAGATAGACAAATTGTAAATATTTTCCCATTTATTTTCTAATTTATTTTTACATATTCGATCCACGCCACTGTTTCGGGCCTACAAAAGATTTGACGGTAGTATTATATTAGTTCTGTTTAAAAAATTGTACATATTTCTTATTAATTGTATACGTACGCGCGTCTGATACTGACCTACATGATAAATCATTTATGAATGACATTTTCTTGAATATTTCCAGAATTTTAAATTAGGAATCTGTCGCAAATACTTAGAAAATTTCAAATTAAAATTTTGTCACGCCATTGTTTTCGTTGTTTCGTTGCCGTTGCTGAACGTAGTAGCTATATGTTATAATAATTTGATCCCACGACTTTATCGATGTGGTAGATTTTCGTACCGTTGCTGGAAACGACCGTTGCCAGCTTCACATCGATGGAACGAATCTATTAGTTACCACATTTATACTTTCAGACCAGACATTTTCAAAAAGCGTATAATAACTGCATTCACTCTATTATCGTTTAGAGCTAATAGGTGTAATAGATTGACTGGCATTTGAATGTTAAGGTTCAGAATATCTGCATACAGTTGGTCACGTCCACATGAATGTTTAGCACAGTTAAAAAATAAATGGTCCAGATCGCCTACAACATTACAAATTTCACATATTTTGGTCGGTAAGATTCCTATTTTATTTAAATGTAGAGGGTAGCAACCATGTCCAAATCTCAGTCTAATAAGTGTAGTAGTATATTTCCTAGGAATATGAAAAAAGTGGAACCAAGGTTCCTTAGGAATTTCTATTTGGATATGGATATATCTTGTAGGCGTAGTAAAACAATATTCGTGCCAATGAGAAGTCCATTTTTTATTTAATCTCGCTTTGCTAATATTTATACCATCCTGTAGACACAGACTGTCTACAGGATCTCCATGTTCGACACTGTCTTTGGCCAATATGTCGACTTTTTCATTGAATTTTATGCCGCTGTGAGCTTTAACCCATATATAATTAATTTTAAACCCAGATATTTTCAATAAATAATTATAGTGTTTAATTAAATTAATGAAAGGGTGACACATGCTGGATATATGATTATAAGTATTACTTATTGCCAAGAGAACTGATCTGGAGTCACTTAGGATGATTGAGTTTTTAACCTGCTTATGTATAATATGTTCTAAGGTTTTGGCTATAGCATATGCTTCTGCTGAGTATATGGACGTGTCTTGGGAGAGTTTAAATTTTGATTGCGTACTTGAGTTAGGTATTAAGAATGCACAGCCTGTACCATAGTCAGATTTTGAGGCATCTGTATAGAAATGCGTAGCAGTAGGAAGTTTTTCTAAGATGTTTTGGAGGATAACTTCATTTACTCTGGGATTTTCTGTATAATTAGGGAATAATATATGCGACTGACTTATCAAGTCAAAATATTCGACCTGAGGGAGAAAGTGGTGTTGGTTGATATTTTTAGAAACTTGTAATACTTCACGATATCCTATGCACAGAGGTGGGGAATTTCTTTTCTCCCAGAATTTGTCAGTAAGATCTAAGATATTTAGGTGGTGTATTCTGTCCATCATAGCAGGATTTTTTATATTTAATTTTAAAACATTTTTTTCAGAAAGGAACTCTCTCCTGAGGAAAAGAGGAGGTTCTTTGGACTCTACACGCAAAGGTTCGATTGGGGTTGAATTCATGGTACCGGTACATGTACGAAGAGCTTTATTTTGCATTACATCGATTTTATTTAGCACAGACTTACTAGCGGATCCATATAGAGTGCAACCGTAATCTATAATTGATCGAATGTACGACCTATAAAAAAGAATTGAAATTTGTGGATCTGCACCCCACCAAGTTTTTGACGTTAATTTTAAGAAATTAATTCCTTTCTGACATTTGGTGATCATATACTCAATGTGTGACTTCCAAGTTAACTTTTTATCTAGGATTAATCCTAGATATTTTATTTCATTACGATATGGGAGTGTTATATTTCCAAGTGTTATATGATCGCGTATCGGGGTGTTATGTCTTGTGAAAATGGTGACCATGGATTTCCCTTCACACAAGGTAAAACCATTGTGTTGTAGATTTTCCTGCAAAGTTGTAATAGCAGTACCTAGAGAGTGTATACAAGTTTCATATGAAGGTTTCTGAACATAAAGACAAAAGTCGTCCGCATACTGTACGATATTGATATCGCTGAACAAGTTGTGTAAATCTGCGGTATAAATATTGAAAAGCATCGAGCTCAAGACCGAGCCCTGGGGCAAACCTAGTGAGGTAAAACGGGGGCCTATTTTGGTGTTACCATATCTTAGATATACTTCCCTATTACAGAAAAGATTAGTTATACTATTAGAAATTTTCCCTGGGATACCAAGGTTGCACATTTTTAGTTTAAGTATGTTCAAATCAACACAATCATAGGCGCCTTTTATGTCCAAAAAAATAGACCTCAGATAATCGTTATCTGAGAAACAGATTTGTATGTCAGTCACTAAATGAGTCAGTGCATCCATGGTACCAAAGTCAGCTTTGAAACCATATTGGTTAGCGGGGAGTGGATGATATTTATATAACCACCATTCCAATCTGCATTTTATTAGTCTTTCGAAAGTTTTAAAGATACAAGACAGCAAAGAAATAGGGCGGTAAGACTCAGCGTTGTTGGGATCTTTGTCGGGTTTAAGTATGGGAATTACGGATACTTTTTTCCAAGTTTGGATGTCAACTCCTCCTACCCACATATCATTAAATATTTCTAGTAAAAATGTTTTGGCAGGCATCGGAAGGTTTATGAGCATCAGGTACCTAATCTCATCCAGCCCAGGACTAGTGTTACGAGTTTTTTTGAGAACATAGTCTAATTCAGTTAAAGTAAATGGGTTACTTAAGAAGTTACTATTCTCCGTATTATCGCAGTATTGTCTGAATTCATGAGACACTTGCGCTGGTGTGACATTATCGTAGAAGGTTTCAACCCAGTCAAAATTTTCACATTTTTTATAGGATGTTGGTAATCTTTTAATTTTTCTTATCTGATTCCATAATTCAGAATATGGTGTATTTTTATTAAGTCTCGAAACGTAGTTGATCCAGTTTAATTTAGCTTTACTTTTAAGAAGTTTTTTAGTTCGAGCCATTTCCTCTTGACATTTTATATAATTTTCTATCGTACTACACCTTTTATAGTTTTCTAACGCACATTTTCGTAGTTTGACAGCGTTTTCACATTCTCCATCCCACCAGGGGGGAGGCATTCGATTTTTTGGTTTGAATGGTTTATTTTTAGGTATGGATAATTCGGCTGCTTGTTCGATATACTCTGTAAAGAACTTGTACTTTTCTTCGGTGTTTGAGAAGACTGGTATATTAGAGAAATAAGTATTAGTTAGGTTTATATATTTTGGCCAATCGGCCTTGTTAATATTCCACTTATTTTTAGGAAAAATTACCTCCGAGGGATAATAATGTAAATCTAACTCACAGACAATCGGATAATGGTCCGAACCCAAAGTATCCGAGATAACTGACCATTGAACATTGGTTGCTATATCTGCAGAACTAAATGAGATATCTACCACAGACTTTTGGCAGTTTGGGGACGTAATTCTTGTAGCTGGACCTTTATTTAAAAGAATATCTGCTTCCGCTGCTGCATTCATTATTTGCTCGCCTATAGCATCAGTTTTCCAAGAGCCCCAAACTCTATTATGGGCATTAAAGTCCCCACCTATAAAAATTGATCCGGTAGCTTCGCGAAAGATATTACGCCAATCTTGTATATTTGTTGATATATTAGGAGGTTTATATATAGAAATTATGGTCACACACTGTTTATTAATTGTTACTTTAGCACCACATATTTCAATGGCGTTATTAAAATTCCTAGTAAATGAAATCTCCTTAAAGATACATGATTCGTGAATTAGTATGGCAACACCAGCCTTGCCATCCAGACGGTCCTTTCTGACAAGGGAGTACCCGCGAAAGTTATATGAAATACCTGGTTTAAACCAGGTTTCACTGAGCAAACAGATGTCAACTTCATTTGTTTTTAAAAACATATTTAAACTATTTTTATTTGCTACAGCGGAACGAGCGTTCCACTGCATAATTTTAACTTGTTTATTTTTAGGTTTGAATGTTACTACCATTAATATATTCTAGGGTCGATGTTATTTTTGCCCTTAGGACATCCTCATTTAAGTTTTTAAGCTCCTCTACACTTCTTATATTACTAACCAAATTTAATATTAAACCTGAAAAGGCCTCAATAATTTTATTTTTAATATCTACAAAGCCATCAGGTCTATATGGGTTTGGAGGGAGGGGGTTTGATGGGCCTTGTGTAAAAGGGAACATAGGAGGGACGTTTACAGCTGTAGAAATTGGTGACTGGGCTTTCCTTTTTTTATTTTGTTGGGTTAAAGGAACAAATGCATTTGTCTGAGACCTAGACGTGGAGGGTTGAGAGAAGGATTGACGGAGTGGTGGGGGTCTCTTCTTTTCCCTATTACTATCTAGGGGAGGAAACTGCGTTTCGTCTAAGGAATTTAATATATCATACGTATTATTAGATAATATATTAGCGTAAGATAACTCTACTGCTCTTTTAGCTTCTAGGAATGTAGTGTTGGATGAAGCCATATAACTTTTAATTTTCTTTTGTTTTTCGAAATTAGGGCAAAACTTAGATACAGACTTGTGGTTGTCCTTTTTACAGAAAATACAATATGAGTCTTGTGGATTCCTACATACATGTTGGTCATTCGATTTTTCTTTGCTACAGTTGGTACAAAGAGTTGTTGTGCTACGGCACTGACTAGCTACGTGTCCATATCGTAAGCATTTAAAGCATTGTATAACTCTTTGTATATATGGCTCTACAGGACATATTACGCTATTTATTTCTATATGAGTCGGCAAATTATTGCCTTCAAAAGTTAACGACACGATTTGCCTAGGAACTTCCGCTGGTTCCCCGTCTATTTCTATTTTTCGCTTAAATCTTTTGACTTCAGTAACAGGGACGCTTGAAATAATATTATTTATCAGATAATCCTCATCAAATACCGTATCTACGCCTCTAACAACACCTTTCCTTGTTAAAAGATTATTCGGTATGTAGGCTCTTAGTTTTTCAGTGTTTAATGCTGGATTGCTTATCAATTTATTAGCATCAGAAATGGTTTTTAACACAACTTTTATTCTGTTTCTGCCCACCTTTTCAATATTAATTATGTTCGGAATATTTAGCTTTTTGTGCAAGATATGTCCCACAAACATTGGGTGTAGCCGACCAATATTTTCCTCGTTTGTTTTTTCAATAAAAACGTACACTAAGTTGGAATAGTATGTCGGTTTATCAAGATCAAAAAACTTACTTTGCTCCTGGGTTTTTGTGTTACCTTTATTAGCCACTCTCGGCTGAAAGCGGCTGTTTATATTGTCGTCAATGCGTACATTACCCACACCAGCTCTGTTAAGGTCCGATTCGTTTGCATGAGGGTCCATTGTATAGTCCGTCGTCAGATCTATGTGCATGTTGGCGTTAAATTGCCCGTCTTTTTCATAATTTTCTTGGGTACCTCCCCCCTTGTCGGGAGGTCGGCTCATTATTAAACAATAATTTGGATTATATGTACTTTAAAATACACTCTTAGATATACCACTTATTTAATTAGAAGGTTGATTTAAGTTGTAATTGCGAATTTATTACACTCCCGTAAAACGCTTGTGCTATTCGCGGATCCACAACTCGACTCAAGAGTAAGGTTATGTCTATATTGCACATAATTAAAGTTCTTTTTTTGGAAAAAATCCCGTTATGTCTAAAACTAAACAGGGTCCCGTCGTCTCCTGTACCATTTGATAGTCGACAATTGAAGGGCACACTTCAATTTATTCTATTTGAAATTCACAGCTTTTCTTTTGTGACTTATTTTGCTAGTTTTGTGCCATGAAAATTACATTACATTTAATTTATCTTTACATATTATGTTGTGCCTTAATCTATATTATATCCATTGATTTTGTGAGATATATAAAATGTTTATGTTTTTAGTTATTTTGTACTTGTGCAAAACAATGTATAGGATTTATTGTATTATTATAATTATTTGGCAGTTAGATACTGATAATTACTTTTTGTTACCAGTATATGACATAATACCATCATAGTCGGATTTGTCAAAGCCGAGCTGATAAGAATCCTAATTTAAGCTGCACGGGCCCTATTACCTATTATAATAATAATCAACTTTAATTTAATTAACGTAGTATTTGTTGCATGTTTATTTGCTACTGACTGATCTGATATTAAATACTACCTACTTCACAGTAAACACTAGGTGAGACTTAAGTAAATACAGAAATATTGTTAAACTTCTAGGTAACCACTATTTTCAAAACGTAAATTCAAAGAACTAAAAATTTTCGGCTTCCAGCTTATGACAGAAACTAATATTCTTATATTTACAATGTGACCTACTTGGAATGCAAACACCCCAGTAAAAAATGTATTTATTATCCGATGTTAACTGGATTTTTTTTAATATACACTAAAACCTTCATAACAACAATTTAGAGATCTGGATTTTTTTTAATATACACTAAAACCTTCATAACAACAATTTAGAGATGCTTAAATTTTCAAAGCCTATTATGATTTTTGATGATGTCAGAGATGGATAAATCTGATCAGTAATTTTTTTATTAAAAATCTAACTATATATTATATACTTTCCCACTGGGTAAATGGTAAATGGGTAAATTCCATATTTTGTGAAAAAATATTGAATAATGACAGATTTATGACAAAATAAATGTGGGCAATATTTTGTGATTACTTTTATATGATTTTACCTAAAAACTCGAAGCAGCCTTGGAAGCAGTGCCCGTTAAAAATAAATAGAAAAAAAAATATAAATTAATTGTTTATGTCGATGCACTTGTCGAATCGTGAATGAATATTTTTTACGACATTCTGCAATCTGTGTCTGTGATAACTTCTTCACAAGTCAATATTATTCTTTTACACAGCTCCTCTCTATTACCCGGGTGTGATTTACAGGCCTGTAGCTAGAAAGTGCTTTCAGGGCGGGCAAACAATTTTTCAGGGCGGCCCCGTAAAAAAGTCCGAAAAATTTGATGATGAATTTTTTGATGAGCGGGGGGGAGAAATCAAAAAAAAAATTATTACGATCACCCGTAGGTCGGGCAAAACTTATTCCAGGACGGGCAATGCCCGTCCTGCCCCCCCCCCCCCTAGCTACAGGCCTGGTGATTTATAAACCTTAGATTTTACTAAACCCCTAAAAAAGTCCAGCGGTGTTAAATTCGAGGACCGGGGTGGCCGTTCAAGGAACGGGCTGCTTCAACCTATCCATCGGTTAGGAAAGTTAGCAAATCATTAAGCCATTCGCTAACCATTCTGGCATTGTGTTAGGTTTTTATCCTTGGTGAATTGACAAATTACTTATTTTTTAATTTCAATAATTAAAAATTTAATATTAGTTATTTAGAACTAGCAAGTTAATTTATCTTTTTTAATTTATTTTTCATTTTGGGTTTTTAGAAAAAATCGTCTAAAAGTAATTATAAAATAGTGCGTACATTAATTTTGTCATAAATCTCTCATTATTCAATATTTTTTCACGAAATTGATTTACTCATTTGAGAGGTTTCTGAATCCAGTGGTATAAACTGAGAGAAAAATCTGTTATTAAAAATTTAATAACCTTTGCACAAAACTTCAATTAAATAGGGGACGGCCAAAGTCATTTGCTACAGTTTATTAGTCATCTTACTAAAATGCTTTAATAATTGTCAAAAGTAATAAGTATTTACATTTAGACTTTTTCATAATGTAACTCATGTCATATTTTAGATGCAGTTAAACGAATTTTTGCTCATACGACTGATAAAGACTTTGAAATGGTAGTGATGAATTGGTTCCGGTTTGCAAATCAGAGGAAGATTAATGAGAAGTAGGTAGTAAGTATTTTTTGACCACTAGTTTTATGTTAATGTCATAGCAGTGTAGCATTTAGGTATTCCACCTCTCAACCTGGACAGGCAATACACAACTATTGTCTAGGAGAGATAGACAGCAACCATAGAAAACCTAATAATAACTGTCATTAGTTATTATTAGGTTTTCTATGACAGCAACTAAATCGAATTTGCCACACACCCGCGATTCAGCCAACTGCACCACTGTATCCCCGTTTAATAAAGATTTTAACGCCTTTGTTGCAGTTCCAAAATAATACTGATTTTTTTAACAATAGGCCATGAGGGTACCATGAGGATCAGTACCTGTTTATTTTGACCTTTAAGGCCTCGGAAGGCTATTGACCCGGAGAGACATGAGGTAAGGTAGGATAATAAATTTCATACCTCGCCATTCGTATTAGAAAGACTGTTGTCTGATGTAATATTTGGGAGTCCTATTAGTTTCCATTTGCATGTTCTAATTAATAAATTTAGTATATATGAGTGGGATAGGTTGGGTAATGTAATTGTAGATGAGGCCTAAAACGAATTGTTTAAGACTGCTTAAGCCGCAGAGGAAAATTATATTTTAAGTGCTTTACTTTTTCTGTATTGTTTTTAATAACATTGCCTTTTTAAAGGAACACAGAACACGTGGAACAAAGATGAAGGGAATTTATGTTTAATTTTTTTTTAATTACTTTGCATTTACAATATCTACGTGTTACATATGTATTCTGTATACATTTATTAGTTAATAACAATTCCGTACGGTTGTAATGTGCGAAAACCATTTAGATGTCTCTAGTACAGAATAGTGGTTTGTGAATAGTGTGCTTTTTTATTGTTGGTTTATTTTTCAGGCTCATTATTTTGTACTTAATTTATATACTTTAATAACACTTAGAGAAGGTACTTGAATTAAAACTGTATTTATTAACAAAAAAAAGTTTCTTCTTATAATTTACTCTGAAATTCTCTACTGAAATATTGTCATTTCTTGTTTCAGATATGTGTGTGCATCAAAGACAACATAATGTGTAACATAAATTACTGTGTCATATAATAAATATGTTGTTAAAAATACATTTGAATAAATTTATTTGCAAAAAGAAATTCCATATTTTTATTTATGCAAGCAGATATTCAGATATTTTTAAAGAAATCAAAATTAATACTTATTTTTCTATATAGTATGGTAATTAATTGCAGTGTCAAAATTTAATTATGAAAATTTGAGTAAAATCAAGGTAAATTATCTACATCAATTGAAGCTTTTACAAAATTATTAATTCTTTACTTAAATGGAAAAGTATAATATCGGAAGGTACCTAGATTATTTATTTCTTTGGCTCTTTATAATTTTACTTATTTCCTAAAAATCCCATGGATATTAGATTTTTAAAGCATCTTATTCCTCTCTGTTTACGCTTCACAAAAATAAAGTTTTGTAATATCTGTCAGTATTTATTGATACGTAGCAACCTAAATGTATTTATCAATTACGTTTAACGGACATGAATTGTGAGGAGGATGCAGAATTATATGTTCCATATCTAAAGAAAACGACAACTAAAAATGTGGTGGCATGAATTCAAAATTAGTGTGGAAATTTTAATAGCTAGTAAAGCGCTGTTAATTATTATTATTATTGCAAAATACTTGCTTTAATAAATACATAAAAAAATACATATATTTCACTATCAATCACTTATAGAAAATCGCAAAAATAGACCAGGTAAGTAGTTATTTTAACATTAAGAAAGCTATTTGTATAGCCAGTGTTAGAAGTGTTCCTTGTCACTAATGAGAATTTTATTGAGCAAGTGAAAAAATATGCTTTGAAAACAGAGGTTGCTGCACACCATTATTTCTATGATCATTAAAAAAAAGTAAGATTAATTTTTTTAATTTCACTGTGAGAGGTCGCATTTTCAGTTTTATTGTTACTGACAATTTTAAGTAATGATTAAATTTAACAAACAAAAAAAAAATGCAGTTGACAGCTGTGTTTCATAACCGATGCTATGAGTTTAGTCAAGGCAGTAAATACGCATTTTTCCATATTGAACAAATATTTTTCTGCCAATTGTTTAGAATTAGAAGTAAGTATGTGGTTATTTTTAATATGTTATTGCCATCGTGTTGTAGAAATGTATGGACATTTGATACTTTTACAGTATGTTGATATATAAAATCAACCTTTTAATAAAAACAATAATCACAGTTAATAATTCTAAACAACCTACGAAAAAGCTATATATTCATCAAATTCAGATTTACTGTCTTCATTAGATTCATAGCCTTGGTTTTGCGGATTCACCTCTATTATGAAACACCAGCCATAGCAGAACGTTTTCTTCCTTTTTGCCTAGTTAAACAAATACTCTCTCGGACATAAAAAAGTAGTTTTTTTATTGATTTCAGTGCGAAAGATGTCACTTTTTCAATTTTACTTTTTTTAATGTTGCTATTGACAATGTAAGTCAATAGCAACACTAAAAAAAGTAAAATTGAAAAAGTGACATCTTTCGCACTGAAATCGAAAAAAAAAAACTGATTTTTATATGTTCGTAGAAAAACATTTTTAAAACATAAGTTAATTTACTTTAAAATAATGTTAACAGCATGTGGAGCTGAAGTACAAAAATCGTTACCTTCTTGTATATCTGGTGTTTAGATAATGAAACTTTAAAGTAAAAATGTTGTAAGGTTGATGTTGTAAAGTCGTTCAAATATTTTATGTTAAAATTTAATTCAACGTAGTTTTTATGTTGTAACAAAGTAATTTTAATGTTATGTACACGTTCAGTTATTGTATGATAAATATTAATATGACGTTAAATTTTTAATGTAATATTGGCAACGTTTGTTTGCATGACATTTGCTATGAGGTAAATGTTATTCTAATGTCGATCAGCTTTCTTGAAGAACGTTCGGTTGTTATGTTAGAACAATAATTTAACATTTTTACAACGTTCACATGCTTAGTGGGTAGTCAGAACTCTTTGGTTCATATGTGCAAACACATTAGAATAACAACGTTAAACAAATCCTCGTCATAATATGATACTCTCAACTATGACAGCGGGTACCGATATTCCTGATCTTTGACCTTTCATATCTCAAAAACTGGCGATTTTCAGATATTGTGCCCATGAAAACTTTTGATCAGGATATTATGAAGTACAACATACTACATTTTCAGCCCATTTGACTGTACCTTCTTTTCCATTTATTTTGTACCTGCCGTGTCCTTTATGATAATATCAATTTGTTTAATTTATGTTTGATCAGTATTATTTTTTCTGTAAGATCTTTGTAAGATGTTTTTATATTTTTCAACTTTATCATGGCCAGTTTTTAAAGAGAAGTAAGTACCTATTCAAATATAATACAATGTATTTTCTTTTGTAGTTGGACTAGCACGTGCATCTCCTTCTCTAGACAGGAAGGAAATACCTTCTCCTAGAAATTGGAAAAGCCAAAAGAAAGTATTCAGCCAATAGGATCAGTCACAGATGATGCGTTGAGAATGAAAAGTGGACTTTCGCAATTACAAGTATCACCATCGGCAACACCTGGACACTGGTTTTGAAAATGTAAGCCCTCCAGTTTTTACTATTTTTTACTTACTGACAAAAAATTCGTTATAGTAAAATATGATAGTTCATAAGTTGCAAAGAAAATTTTTTTGTTAAAAAAAATCTCAATTGAAATTTTTGTCACAATTGATTTTTATTATTGCAATTCATTTTTGTAACAAAAAATAAAAATATATTTAAAGTAACACAACTGTTTTATTTATACCTCTTCCTATTTTATAATTTTAGATGCATACTTAATTGTTACAACAATGTAAAGTAATTAATAAAATAAAATCATGTTTTATTCTTGGCAATTTAAAACACGATTTGAAATAGATAAAACTTTAGGGTAATGTAATATGATCATTAGATTTTTTCATAAATAACACGTTAAATATGATTTTTAAGCTGAAGTTTTAGAGTGATAAATGTTTGATGTATTTTAAAATGGTTTTTAACAGATCTTATTAACGTAAAACTATTTTTTTACATATATTCTTGGACCCTTGTAAAGTATTGTTATAGCAAATACAGTTTTATTTAAGTTTATTTAGCATTTGTGTGCTCCATTCAATAAAATTTGATGAATAAAACATTTGACTTTAGTTGAAAACAAATTTTCTGTTCATATATTCCACATTTACTTACATAATATTCTTCACAAGGAATGTGAAATGTGGAAAATTAGAATAAGTACCTAATAATTGACTGTAACATTAAACTTTAAAATTAGATATTGGATTTATTATATGCAAGTACTTCACTCATATCATGTATTCTCTTGATTTTAATTATTATAATAATTTATTATTTGCTATAATCATAGATGAGTCGCTGTAATAAATTATTATAATAATTAAACTTTGAAGAAAATACATGGTATGAGTGAAGTACTTATAGCTGCCACTGATACATAATGTTCATTCCTACAATATACATGCATCATAGATTTATGATCCATGTGTAACATACCAGGCACCTACGATTTAATTCCTACGAAGGTAGTACGCATATACCGTGAACATGCAGTGTACATTATGAATGTAGGATGGACCTTCCTCCTATATACCTCATGTATCAGTATATCAATATACGTTTCTGGTTCATATCAAGTTCCGTTTTGGTCTATGGGTACGTTGTAGGAATCTTACTCGTATATCGAGAGGCGGTCATCTGTACGTCTCTCTGACATACAGATTTTCTACATGGAATAAAAAATGAATATTCATTCTTAGTTCCATGGGTACATAAAGTACGTTCCGAGCACATGCTTTAAATGTAAAAATGTTATCTGGGAAAAAGATGGCATATGTAATTCTGCCGAAACATTGTTTAAGCAACCATGTCCCCTGCTCCAGGGGTAAACTGCTATAGGAGCTTCCTAGGTAGTCCATGGGGCAATGCAGGTCTGACTTTCAAAATTAATCTGGACGATTCAGTTATTTAAGCATAGACCGATGTAATGCCAATGTACATCATTTGTGTGACCAACGACATTTCACTGTAGGGCGAACCTTATTTAAACATTATGAGATAGTACGTAAGTCCAGCATTGGTAGTCAATCGTTACTTCTTCGAAAAGTACCGAACAACGGCATCTTGTCTGAAGAGGACCATTAAGTCGGAGTTTAACGTCGGGCGGCTTAAGTCGTAAAAATAGCGGCCGCCGGCGCATTTTGATTCTGGAGATGCATTGGAAGCCAGCATTGTACCAACGTTTCGTTTTCCGGCAGGGGGTTATTCCCCCGACAGCGGCCCAATGTAAATGTGTTTGTTGGGACGTAATTTGGGTCCTAACTAATTAATCTAGATGATCACGTAAACGGCCAAATTTGTATATTTTTCTTTCTCAACAAAAGAGAGATAAACATACGACCGGGGTACAGGGTGTTTCACACTGAGAAAAACCGACCTATTAAAGTACCTTGCTAAAAAGTTCTCAATAAAGGTTATTAAAAACATTGTAACCATTATCCCAGCAAACCAAACCACATCATTTTAACATCATAATGATGTGATTTTTGCAACAGTGACGTCGTCATTCTTGTTTGCAACCACGTGGTAATGCCGTCACAGTGATGTTAAACGGCCGCACTCAGCCACGCCGTCAAAAGCCACGTCGTTATTTTCCACTTTTCAGCCACATCAGTACCACTCATTTGTGATATAGATATGATCAGATTGTGTACAAAAAATATATATTATGACAACTTGAATGTTACCGCCCAATTACTTTTAAAATAAATAAAATGAATCTATTTTGCAACAAATAAATCTACTTTTATATTACGAAAAAATAACTCCATTGAAACTTAAAAATCACTGATTAAAGATTAATATTTTATATCCGGCTCCAATAAAAAATTATGAATTATTGAATATATTATGTTTCCTCATTGAATTTTTTAGTGTTTTTTATCGAAAAAAATTATTCATTAAAGTCAGCTGACATTTGTGTGCGATTTTACATTCTGAACAACTTTCCTCATTTTTTTTTTTCATTTTGAAAAATGAAGTTGAACTTATATCATTTCTTAAATTTGTTTCAAAATCCCCCTGTATACCTAAAATTATTCTCATTGCATAATATACATAGTTACATATATAATTAGCAGTATATGAGAATATAATTTTAGGTATACAGGGTGATTTGTAAACAAATATTTAAGAATAAACAAGTACACCTTCATTTTTTACAATGAAAAAAAATAAAGAGAAAAGTTGTTCAGAATGTAAAATCATACAGCGTCAACGTCAGCCGACTTTGATGGAATCTTTTTTTTTTTTCGATTAAAAACAATAAAAAATTCAATATGAGGAAACATAATTTATTCAAAATTCATTTTATATTGGAGCAGGGTATAAATATAAATCTTTCATCAGTGATTTTTTAAGTTTCATTGAGTTATTTCTTCGTAATATAAAGGAAGATTTATTTTTTGCAAAATAGACTCTTTTCATTTATTTTAAAAGTAATTTAGCGGTAACATTTAAGTTGTTATAATATACATTATAAAGCAACATAGTTTATTCACAATTAGGTAGTTTTTATTTTAATGGCTTACTTCAGACAAAAAAATTTAATCAAAGTACGTAGGCTGATGTTTCTGAAATTTTACACAAAAAAGTATATTTCACATTCGTTTTACTTACCTTTTCCTTACATTCTTCTTGAGATTTCGGAAAATATATTAAAAAGGCAGTTCATACAGAATTTTTTGATATTTGCTTATAAATCTTGCACATATCCATAGATATTTTAACCGTTTTATAGCACATATTTATATTACTCACTAAAGTGGGGTCCCAGAAAATGTCTAAGTAAAATAATAGAAATTAGATTTAAAAACATAAAAAGTATTACATGAATTTGAAGTGATCAATGAAACAAGCATTTCCAAAACTATATATATTCAAGATATGATTACAGGTATATGCCTTATAATAAAAATTCACTTAGCTATTTCTCTCTTGGTCTTCTTTGATCCCTATAACGTAATCCGTTACCTTATATTCGAAGTCTGCTGTGGCTGGAACTATTTTTCATACCACATCTAAAAATTTATAAAAATTTATCATCACAGTTTAAAAATGTGTGTTTAATAAGATTTGGTATCATTTATGTCAGTAAAAATATTGTTAAAAGTTGAGTATTGGTAGTAGAGAGGCTGACCCATCGGTAACTAAAATGGATCAAGGTGGGGTATTAATACGTGTATACTTTACAAGGCAACAATTAAAAAAATATATGAAAACAGTCAGATCTAAAACGAATAAATAAAACACCACAGCTAAAGGTCAAAAGTAGCAGTATTAGTACTAGAATTTCTAATTAGGTTTAAAGGCGTTTGGCGTTTAATCTGGTTATATTTGTGTTTTACTTGGGTAATAATAAAGTCTATGCATGATCACATTATGTACAGTGTTATTCATTATATTTAGGCCACCTTTTATTATCGTTATTATTGGAGAGAGAAAAAAAAGTTTCGGACGAAAGTTGTAGCACTGTAACTGAACCCCTTTAACAAGTTAATGGAAGCACAGTGGCGTGCAGAAATTGAGGGGTACAAGAAGCAGTAATATTTTTTTAAATGGTACACCCTGTATATTGTTGAATTTTTTAATTTCTCTTTTTTTTCTGATTTCAAAAATTGACATATAATAGTCCCGTCTTTAACCGTTTTCGAGTTATTGAACATTGAAAATCGTATTTAAGCTACTTATGATAGGAACAGAAATTACAATTATTAAAGTAGTCTATGAAAATGACAAATATTCTGTTATAAATCTGTCACCGTTTCATATAACAACAGAATACTTATCATTTTCATAGACTACTTTAATAATTATAATTTCCGTTCGTATAATAAATAGCTTAAATACGATTTTCAATGTTCAATAACTCGAAAACGGTTAAATTATTGCTTCTTGTACCCCTCAATTTCTGTACGCCACTGTGCTTCCATTAACTTATTATGGGGGTTCAGCTACAGCCCTACAACTTTCGTCCGAAACTTTTTTTTCTATCTACAATAATAACGATAATAAAGGGTGACCTAAATATAATGAATAACCCTGTACATAATAAAACATAATCGATAAAGATAACACTTAAACATTTTTTAAGCCTATTACTGTATTTTCTGTACTTAATAATTTTTAATAATAAAAACAAACAAGACAAGTACCCAAATATATGACATTAATGAATTTCAAATTCAACCACACACGTATTTTTGTTATTATTAAAGTAAAATTAAATTGAATTTTAATAGCTTACATCTTTAGAACAATTTCATTGACACTATTGAGAAAATTTAAAAAAGGATGAGGCTACTACGATTGAAAATAAACAACTATTTCGTAAAACTTAAATTAGCAATACAGATACGAATTCAGAATTTGATTCTAGCAGGGCTTGCAGAATATGGTTCTAAAATTATTTGAGCTTTGTATCACTCTCGATTTGTGGACTTATACCATTTCAATTCCATCTTTAGCAAAATAATAAAGTTTCGATGAGACTTAAAATATTAAAAAATTAAAAGTAACTGAAGGTGAAGTTTCTCATTACCGAACGATTATTTTAATATGAAATAATAAACAATAAAATTTTTCTTATAGAGCCTTATTATAGCTACAGAAAAAATTGGTAAAAACAGCAGTTCACACAAAATTCAAATGCAAAATGTCTAAGATTTTAGAACTTATATAAACTTACCATCTTCTCTCTCATTGTGTTGCCACTGCCAGAAGCCCCACGAACTAACAGCTTTAATTGTCTATTATCACATTCTAAAATAGAAAAAAATGTATTAAGTACCTAAATTATTCGAGTCAAATAGGGAGGATTAGAGAAAAACCCACTGATAAACATACTTACCCAGCAAACATAAATATATAGCATATACGTAAATGCTACGTAAACTAAGTTTCGCAGAAGTAACATGCTATGTAAAATGTGACGCATAATCATATGTGCATACTCTGCGAAATGTCAGCAACATGTGCATATGATTTTTACATAGTGAAGAGGTAACACTGACATCACGGTATGGAACAAATGACGTAGCGTATATGTATATTCAACCACTTGCTATGTAAAGCATACGTAACTAATTTTATCTCTTTATGATGTAGCATATATGTATATTCAACCACTTGATAGTGACCTTACGCTACGTAACTTATACACTTTTTATCTCTTTATAATGTAGCATGTATATATTTTATCCACCTACCGTGTGTTCAAAATAGCATATCCCAGCACTTTTTAAATATTGATACTACACAATTGGATTTTTAAAGTTAGATATATGAACAGTTGTACAGAAAAATATATTTCTTTAGAAAATTACCGAAGTTGACACCAAGTTTTATGTTTAAGTCGGATACCTTATTTAGAGAGCCGAGTAGTTTTATATTTTGAATGAAATTTTTTTTTGTAAAAAATGGTTATATTTAAAATATAAAACTATCTAACTTTCTAAAAATGTTCAGAGATATTCTACTTAAAAATAAAAGTTGATGTCTCCTCCAGTTATTTCCTAAAGAATATTAATTTTTCTGGACAATTCATGAGGAATTTATATTAATATATTGAACTCCAAGAATCCAGTTCTCTAGTATCAATATTTAAAAAGTACTATAGGGTGCTATTTTGAACATTATGGTAGGTATATAAAACAAATACATGCTACATCAAAAAGAGATAAAAAGTATATAATGCAACATATGGTTGTCTGATTTGTCAACATATATAGCTTAGGAAAGATTCTCGAACTGAATGACAGTTTAAACTAAGTTAATTAGTATCAACAAAGTTTCAATTCCATCTTAATCTCTGCATATCCCAGTAGGTAAACCAGGCATTAGGCATTGTCCTCGAGGTTGTCATCTATATGTTCTTTAGAAAGTAGCTATAAGATATTTTTTCTTCTCCAATGATGTATACCCACCTACCTACCTTGCCTTGCATACCTAGTAAAGCTCAAATTTCATTTAATTTATTTTATTAACTGTTGATTTAGGAGAGATTAATACTAGTGTCTTTTGTGTAACTAATCTATATTCAAGTTAACTAAGTATCTACAATAAGTGTTAAGCATTTCTCGGGTTGTTTCTGATTTTACTCGTTCTTTGGTCAGCCTTCGTCACTCTGACATTTGCTACTTGAACATCAGTTACACAACCTGTGAAAATAATTGAAATATTAGTCTATTTCATATACGGGGTGCACCATTTAAAACTCCCCAGGCTTGTAATTTTCTTATTTTTTAAGGCACATCAAATTGTAGATATTTTTAAAGTATTTAAAAAAAAAAATTTTTGAAAAAATTGTTAAGAAAGAAATCTTAATTTCTTTGAATATTTTTTTACGTCACCCTGTACATGAACTGCGTTAATGTTTTCTTATACTTAAAGGTTTTAATTAGCTTCAATTTATATTATTACGTCATATTCGAAATTCTTTTTGGTTTTAGAGAAAGGAATTACCCACTAAACACACTCTGCCACATCCACATTATAGCCACTCACATTTTAGTGGTTTTTGTAAATGGCAAAGCATCACATCACCGTGATGACACTCTTTGGACCGTTTTAGAACGTTCACATTATAACCACTCCCATGTCAGTGGAGATTGGGATGTCCACAATCACCACATCATTTTAATGATACATGTTAAAACGTGGATGTAACTAACTGAGCCACCACCCACTTTGGTATCACCATCTCTTACAAAATAGCGACCACCGCCGGCAGCGCCACTAGTCGAGTACTACTACTGTCATCTCCAGTTTACACTTGTCTGTGTTCTATTAACGACGTTGACGTCAATAAACTTTAGTTTTAATGTTTTTGGTTTTTGTTTGGTAAATATCAACACATTTTTACGAAAAGGTAAGTACCTACTTGTATTAGCTACATTGTTACTATGAAATGTATTCTTATTTTATACCTTGCCTGTAATTTTCATGTTTGGTGACATATCGAATGACATCATTAAAATTCAAGGGAAAAAAGCTAATTTATCATTTAACATAATATATTTTGGTTAACACTGGTTATTTATTTTTCAATTACAGAATACTTTCGAATTCATAATTTAGTTTTTGTACCACATTAGGTATACCAATAGGTACAGTGTTGTCTCCATGTCATCCATGCGGCATGCCCCATTTGATATTCGACGAGATTATTAGGTACCTTGTGTGTGCTATCAATTAATTGGTAAAATATAGGTACACTTTTATATTTAAATTTCATTATATTTATAAAAACAGTATAAAAGAGAGATAAATAAAATATAAATATATAGAGAGCATATTTAGGTTATTTTTGATTTAAATACCTACTGATAATTGTTTTCTTACCAATTGACGACAAAATGCAGTCATATTGTATGTTATTTCATTTTATTTTGCTCTAGTATATTAGGTGTTTTCTTTCTACCAACAATCTTAGCTAAGCTAAGTAGTTTTAATGTCACACGCAAACTGTGGTACATACACGAATATTTCACTCATCAGGCGTGACTGAAAAACTACTTAGCTTAGCTAAGATTGTTGGTAGAATGAAAACACCTATTATTTTAGTACCCTAATCCGAGGATTGTCTAATTATATCTATAGTATAAATACCCTAGTCAAATTAGAACAAATTTCGACGTTTGACGAAAAAAACTGATAAAGTGTTTAAATTTGGCAAATATGTTCATTTAGGCTTACCTACTATTAAACATACTAAAAGTCCCCAGCCCAAACTGTTGCGCTTGAGCCACCATCTTGGAGAAATGGCGGTCCGATTCAGTTTACTGCTTATATCTTTCTAACCATTAGCAATATCGAAATTATGTTTATATGCAAAATAAAGCTTATAAAATTCTGTATAAAAAGTGTTATATGCATTTCATCGACACGTTTCAACAATTGTGAATATCACTCGTATATAATAAAAATATATCATTGTATTGTCATAAAATACGGGACAACTTTCAAAATGTCTTTTCTGTCAGTCCGTCTGCCTCTCCGTCTGTCATGTCTCTTGTAAGCTAAATAACTTAAAAAAGAAAAGTCTGGTTTTATTGAAATTTGGACAATAAATTAGTGTTAGCTATAAGAAGCCCCAGCAATTTAAAAAAAAATCGATCAGTAAGTACGTTATGATTGTAGGTTTAAGTGACATACTTGCAATTTTAATGATCTCCCGATGATACCATCTTGATTGTCGAAACGTTGGTCAGTATACTGTGCAGTATCTCTGTATTTTTAGCATCTTATCAAAGGTGTTACAACACTCTTCACATGCCTTTTTTTCATAAAATGTTTTATAACCTTTATATTTACTAATCGATTTTTTCAAAATCAATAGAGTTCTTCCTTTAGTTAACATTAACTTACTGTTCAAATTTCAATAAAATTGGACTCTTCTCTTTTAAATTATCAGACTCACAAAAAGTGTCGTGGGCGAGCGTAGAGACGACTTCAATGTGAATATCAGTCGATATTCCATTGAAGCAACGTCGAGCGCGGTTAGTACTTGGATGGGGGGTCCCATCTTGGGAAATACAGTGTTCTCGTCCCACCTTCTAGCGGCTTGTATATCAGTGTATACGCAGAAGTTACGTAATTTCAGACGAGGATTACGTAGTGGATATACCATCCTTCGGAGGGGATGTAAAGCAGGCGGTCCCTTGTCTATTAAATGTTAGGCAAGTAAAAGATCCCTACTCTTCTTAAGGGAAGAGGTTCGGCAAAATTTCCAGGTTGGGGGTAGCTCGTCTCCTGGCGTAGGTGATAGGCCCTGGTAGCGGGCCGACGTTAAATAGTTAAAAAAAAAGTGTCGTACAGAAAGACAGATGGACAAACTGACAGACTGACAAACAGATATTCGACGAATATTTTAAAGTTATTGGGAATTCTAGAATTAACATAATAATATGAATTTTTTTTTACGAGTGATTTCCGGTTTAGAAATGTGTTGATCAAATGTAATTTCCTATTTTAGAAGATGATAATAATAGATAAGGAAAAATATTATATTACATTTTTTATAGAGAATTTTATAAGCTTTACTTTTTATTGGAGACTTAATTTCGATATCTCTAATGGTTAGCGAGATATAAGATCAAGCAGGTAAGAGTCCATAAAATTGGTATTTAGTGATACAAGAGAACCTAAGGTTTAAAAAAATTTTTTGGCATTAGCCACCCCCATTACCACCTCTACGCCATTATTAAAGGAGATGAAAATAAAATTGTGATTTAGTGTGTGTACAAGAACCAAAAGTCTCAAAATATTTTTTCTACTTCATCCACCTCCACTACTACCCCCCTATCACCACCCCCACCCCACTACCGTGTGGGATATCGTTTTATGGGTTTTTGGGGTAGACGATTTCAAATATTATATTATTAAAGTTCTATAAACAATTATTTCCACATACAAAATTTTTTCATTATGAGAGACTTGGATAGAAAATCTGGATGTGGAAGTAGTGATTCCTTGGGCAGCGGTTTTTTACTTTAACAAAACTAGTGCGTGGTTGAACTTGAAATTACCACTACCAACACTCAACTTTTAACATTATTTTTACTGACATAAATGATACCAAATCTTATTAAACATTTTTAAACTGTGATAATTAATTTTTTATAAATTTTTAGATGTGGTATGAAAAATAGTTCCAACCACAGCAGACTTGACTATGAGATAATTGTGACACTTAATCCGTTATAGGGATCAAAGAAGATCAAGAAAGAAATAGCTAGGTGAATTTATATTATAAAGCATACCTGTAATCATATCTTGAATATATATAGTTTTGGAAATGTTTGTTTCATTGATCACATCAAATTTATTTAATACTTTTTATATTTTTAAATCTAATTTCTATTATTTTACTTAGAGACATTTTCTGGGACCCCACTTTAGTGAGTAATGTATGTGCTATAAAACGATTAAAATATCTAGGGATATGTGCAAGATTTATAAACAAATATCAAACGATTATGTATGAACTGCCTTTTTATATATTTTCCGAAATCTCAAGAAAAATTTAAGGAAAAGGTAAGTAAAGCGAATGTGAAATATACTTTTTTGTGTAAAATTTCAGCAATATCAGGCTACTTTGATGAAATGTTTTGTTTGAAGTAAGCCATTAAAATAAAAATGAATTGTAAATAAATTATGTTGCTTTATAATGTATATTATAACAACTTGAATGTTACCGCTGAGTTAATTTTAAAATAAATGAAAAGAATCTATTTTGCAACAAATAAATCTTCTTTTATATTACGAAAAAAATAACTCAATGAAATAACGATGAAAGATTTATATTTATACCCGGCTCCAATATAAAAAGATTAATTTTGAATAAAGTATGTTTCCTCATATTGAATTTTTTATTGTTTTTAATCGAAAAAAATTATTTCATCAAAGTCGGCTGACGTTTTATACTTAGTGTGTGATTTTACATTCTGAACAACTTTTCTCTTTATTTTTTTTCATTTAGAAAAATAAAGGTGTACTTATTTCTTAAATATTTGTTTACAAATCACCCTGTATATCTAAAATTATATTCTCATATACAGCTAATTATATATGTAACTATATTATGCTACGAGAATAACTTCAGGTATGCAGGAGGATTTTGAAACAAATATTTAAGAAATAATAAGTTCACCTTTATTTTTCAAAATGAAAAAAAAAATGAGAAAAGTTTTTCAGAATGTAAAATCACACACAAGGTATAAAATGTCAGCCGACTTTAATGAAATAATTCTTTTCGATAAAAAAACAATAAAAAATTCAATGAGGAAACATAATTTATTCAAAAATTCATCATTTTTTGGAGCCGGATATAAAATATTAATCTTTAATCAGTGATTTTTAAGTTTCAATTGAGCTATTTTTTCGTAATATAAAAGTAGATTTATTTGTTGCAATATAGATTCTTTTTATTTATTTTAAAAGTAAGTGGGCGGTAACATTCAAGTTGTTATAATATATATTTTTTGTACACAATATGATCATATCTATATCACAAATGAATGGTACTGATGTGGCTGAAAAGTGGAAAATAAGTAAGTCACTTTTGACGACGTGGCTGAGTGCGGCCGTTTAGCGTCACTGTGACGGCATTTCCACGTGGTTGCAAACAAGAATGACGACGTCACTGTTGCAAAAATCACATCATTATGATGTTAAAATGATGTGGTTTGGTTTGCTGGGTAAAAACACTCCAAACTGATTTTTTTTTTAAATTACTTTGAAAGGAATGTAAATAATAATTTTATGCTTTATCTGTAAAAGACATATCACAAACAATATTCAGCGTAATAAAACAGTAACAAAAAATAAAAAAAAAAAATATTTTTAAAAACTAACTTGTAGGAAATTGCAAATTTTTTATTTTTTAAGTTTTTTTATTTTAATAACATAAATTGAAGATAATTAAAACCTTTATAAGAAAACAATAACACAGTCCATGTACAGGGTGAGGTAAAAAAATATTCAAAGAAATTAAGTTTCCTTTCTTAACCATTCAAAAAAAAAAAAAAATAATCACTCTGTATGGATATTTAAAGGCTTTAAAAATGTCTACAAGTTGATGTGCCCAACATGGTCATCGCTACGAAAATAAAAAAAGTTACAAGTCTGGGGAGTTTTAAGTGGCGCAACCTGTATAGTGTAGTAAATCTGGTTATATAGCTTGTATCCCTTTACCAAATTGTGAAGAAAACTAGATGCAACCTATTTTGATCAATTTGTTAAGTTATTAAACAATTTATGATAGTTTAAATAATAATAATGTATTTTAACAAAACTTTACGAAAACACGCTTCCAGCGGCGGCTGGTGAAATTTCAATATTTTTTTTCTCATCTATGGCGCATGGGACCCATACGAAATTTGGGAAATAACATCTAGAGAAGCACTTCTCTAATGACCCCTAAAAAATTTTGAAAAAGCAGTTTGCGAAAAAATTTTTGAAAATTCGTTAGCCTCCCCTGGGTCTAGGAGCTCCTGTTTATTTTTATTTTTATTTGTCATATGCATTTGACTTTTCATAAAAATACAATAACAGATTTTGGAGTTTATGAAAATATTTTCATTACTAACTGAGATACAACGAATTGAAATATTGTAATTTGTTAAATTGTAAATTACAAAATTTCAGTTCATTGTATTTCAGTTAGTAATGAAAATATTTTCATAAACTCCAAAATCTGTTGCTGTATTTTTATGAAAAGTCAAATGCATATGACAAAAAAAAATAAAAATAAACAGGAGCTCCTAGACCCAGGGGAGGCTAACGAATTTTCAAAAATTTTTTCGCAAACTGCTTTTTCAACATTTTTTAGGGGTCATTAGAGAAGTGCTTCTCTAGATGTTATTTCCCAAATTTCGTATGGGTCCCATGCGCCATAGACGAGAAAAAAAAAATTGAAATTTCACCAGCCGCCACTGCACGCTTCCAATGGAATGGAAAATTTGAGGTCGATCCGATGAGTTTCAGAAGTATACTGCTTTAAACATGAACCGATGTGCTCAAAGTGCTGTCATTCAATCCGAAAGTCTACCTCAAAGTTGAGTTTACACTGTTAAAACCCAGCTATTTAAAATCAGATTTGTCTAATCTGCCAGAGATGGTGATTTGGGGACTATTGGAGTATTTCAACATAAGAGTATGCAGCATATAACTGCCGAAAAAAGGGGAATGAAAATGCAACTAGGAGTGAATGACTTCACGCAGCGTCTATATTCTTGATTAATTTTAAAGCCTCTAGAGATCTTAGAATATCCTGGTTTTTTGAATTTCGCTCTAAAATTAAGAGATTTTTTTGCAAAATGTAATAAAAAAATATGCTAAATAAGTCCATTATATCACCACACCAAATTTCAAGTGGAAATGTTTATAACAACGCCAAAAAAACAATAACAAAGTCGAAAATTGAACCGTTGACTGTTTAAGTGCATCAAGTCATAGAACAATTTGTTTTAGAATGTAGATTTTTCTCCTACTCTTCAGTGGTGTTAACACAATTTTTTAAAACTATTTAAAATCATTTTAAATTTTTTATAAAGATTTTTTTTCTCAAAATTAAACAATTCAAAATTATTAGAATGCTTCAAAAGATCACAAAAAAAGAAACAATTTTTAAAACGGGTTTTTTTACGCCAATTGGGAGCCGTGAAGCATGAAAAAAATGCATTTGTTAAATAATTGCCAAAAAATTGTTTTAAATAATTTTAAAATACCTACTTATTTATGCAACAAGTGTGTAAAGCAGTACTTTTTTCATGCATAAGTTGTAGACGAGTGCATCAATCTTATGAGAATCCCATGATAAAAGTAGTTTCTTTAACAACCATATAAACAAATTGTTAATTAACGCCACTGAAAAGTAAACAATCAACGATTCAATTTTCGAACTTGTTACTGTTTCTTAAGTTTTTTTTGTAAAATATTAAATTATATTATACTATTACATTCACCGAGAGCCATTTGATATAAGAAAATGTGCGGGGTCCTTTACCAAGATGATTTAATTCTACCAACGGTTTTGTCCTAAGGTTCTGATCTAATTTTTCTGAAATATTTTGACGTGCTGAAGCCAATTTTGGACAAAAGAAAAATTGCATGAAAATATTAGCATACTTTACACATACATAACCTTGAAATATATGTACAATACAATAACGAACACAAAGTAGGTGCTATAAGATGTCGGTAAACAATAACCATACCTATGTATAGTACTTCGCAAAAGCTTTTGGTCACTATTAAGATCTGGGTTTCCTTGAATTACAACTTCTTATGCTGGATTCAGTTGAACTTAATAATGTGGGGACAGCACCAACATACAGCTTTTGGGTAACAAAATCCATGTAATGATATAATTGTCTGTCGAGAATAACGATTGCCCATGAAACAATTCTAACCTATAAAAAGATTACGTTTCATTTAAATAAATATCTTTATAAAAACTTACTTTTGGGTCATTCACTGGAAAATGGTGCACTTCCAAAGGTATGTACACCAAATTCGCAAACAAGAGGACATGTTTATGATTGCACCTAACCTCTACACTAATAAAACGTCCAAATAAAATAATATTTAAAAAAGTCAACGCTTTATGGTTCACAGTTCTACATCAAAGTTATTAAAAGACATCATCCACAATTTTTCACAAAAATTATCAAAAAACACAAACGTTAGATTTTACATCATTTTACACTGGCGTGCTGCGTGAGCGTGTGACGCGTTCCATGATTTCGATGTCTTAAAATGAAGTAGGTAAACATTTTTAAGTAAAATTATGTAGCAAATATGTAAACTTGTGTATAAGTAATTAAGTTAATATGTTGACTTAAATATGATATTATTTTACGTATATGCTATGTAAAATATTTTATAAAAAGATGTTCTATTAATCTTACCTCTCAGAGAGGTAAAGTTACATTAATGTTTACTGGGTAAAGTCCTCAACGCTATCTCTTGCGCTCGCGCCGCCATCTTGAAAAAATGGCGCTCAGGTTAAGTTTTTTTTTTTGCTTATATCTCGCTAACCATTAGAGATATCGAAATTATGTCTCCAATAAAAAGTAAAGCTTGTAAAATTCTCTACAAAAATGTAATATATTTTTTTCCGTATCTATTAAAATACGAAAATTATATTTGATCTACACATTTCTAAAATCGGAAATGTCACCCGTAAAAAAATAAAATTCAATTCCGGATAACTTTAAAATATCCGTCGTACATGTCTGTCAGTCTGTCAGTTTGTCTATCTGTCTCTGTACGGCACTTTTTGCGAGTATGATAATTTAAAAGAGAAAAGTCCGATTTTATTGAAATTTGGACAGTAAGTTAGTGTTAGCTAAATGAATAACTACTGATTTTGAAAAAAAAATCGATTAATAAATATAAAGGTTATAAAACATTTTATGAAAAAAAAGCACGTGAAGAGTGTTGTAACCTTCGATAAGATTCTAGAAATACAGAGATACTGCACAAAATACTGACCAAGGTTTCGATAATCAAGATGGAATCATCGGGAGATCATTAAAATTGCAAGTATGTTACTTAAACCTACAATCATGACATATTTTTCACAGATTGATTTTTTTTTTAAACGTTGGTATTCTTCTTATAGCTAACAACTAATTTATTGTCCAAATTTCAATAAAATCAGGCTTTTCTTTTTTAAGTTATTTAGCTTAAAAGAGACATGACGGACGGAGAGACAGACGAACGGACTGACAGAAAGGACATTTTGAAAGGTGTCGCGTACTTTATGACAATACAATGATGTATTTTTATTATCTACGAGTGATATTCACAATTGTTGAAATCTGTCGATGAAATGCAATATACTCTTTGTTTTCGTATTTCCAAAGAGTAAATAATAATAGATACGAAAAAAATGCATATAACACTTTCTGTACAGAATTTTATAAGCTTTTTTTTTTTATAGAAACATAATTTCGATATCGCTAATGGTTAGAAAAATATAAGCAATGAACTGAATCGGACCGCCATTTCTACAAGATGGTGGCTCGAGCGCAACAGTTTGAGCTGGGGACTTTTAGTATGTTTAATAGTAGGTAAGCCTTAATGGACATCTCTGCCAAGTTACAACACTTTATGAGTTTTTTCCGTCAAACGTCGAAACTTGTTCTAATTTGACTGGGGTACCTATTTATACTATAGATATAATTAGGCAATACCCGATATATAGTACAGGAAAACTTTACTTTAACTCGAAAAAAACCGCTGCCCAAGGAATCATTACTTCCACATCCAGATTCTCTATCCAAGTCACTCACAACTTTAATAATATAATATTTGAAATCGTCTTCCTCAAAAATCCATAAAACGATACCCCGCATCGGTAGTGGGGTGGGGGTGGTGATAAGGGGATGATAGTGGGGGTGGATGAAAAAAAAAATATTTTGAGGTTTCTGGTTCTTGTACATACACTAAATCACAATTTTTTTCTATCCCCTTTAATAATGGGGTGGGGGTGGCTAATGCCAAAAATTTTTTGAGACCTTAGCTTCTCTTGTAAATACTAAATACCAATTTTATGGACTCTTACCTGCTTGATTTACCCATTTACCCTAAATTTACTCCAATTTACCCCCCAACCCTTCGACGGAACAAGATGAAATTATAATCTAGTTCTAGACCTCGTTAAAGTACATATGTGTACCAAGTTTCAAGTCAATATCAAACGGTTCCAGAGTAAACGTGCGCACAACAAAAAGTTATAGTCAGACCGACAGACAGACAGAAAAATTTTTTCGCTCAAACTTAAAATCTCGACGTTTCACGACATTTTAAGCCTATTTGAACAATCAAACTTTTTAAAAAAATTTTTGACGTTACTATACTTCCACTGGATGTGGAAGTAAAATTGTGCAAACCTTAAACTTTGGTTGTAGGTTCAAAATAGGCCAAAATTCACGAAACAAAAAAGTTTAGGAGTTTTACGGATCCGCGGGAACATATAGGGGGGTGAACAGGGGTATTTTTAATTAAAAAATCGATTTTTCTCTATTTTCTCGGAAAATATGGCATTTACGAAAAAATAGTTCAAATTAAAGTTATTTCTGACAAAATTATCTTTAATTTGGTGTTTTTTTTTAAATTTTATAGCAATAATTAACCGAAATACTAGAGGTTTTAACTTCGGAATAGGTATCATATGAATTAGATCTCGTTCATTTTTGCCAGCTTAATAGTAAATGCATAAAAGTAAAGTAAACTTTTCATATAATTTGATAGTTTTAAGTTAATTTAATAACAACTACTTACTAGAAAATTTGGGATTTTAGCTTGAAAAAGTGGCATTTCAAATACTTTTTTGTCAAATAACTCGAAAGGTATTACATTGAGCAAATAAGAAAGCTACTAAATTAAGGATGAATTTCATTTTTTTCTAATTTTTGTAGAGTTAATGGTTTCGGAGATCTGGAAGTCTAAAGGTGGCGTCCGAACGTTTATAAGACGAAGTATTTAGTTTAAATGGCCAAAAACGCTAATAACCAAAATAAAAAACTATTAATTAGGCTTTCAAATGATTATTTTCTATTTAAAAACAAAAAAGTTATGACAGAAACAATGTACTTTTTCACATTTTATTTTTTAAAATAAAAACGTTGCAATTTTGTTAATGTAAGTAGTCAATAATTAAAAAAAATATATTCCATATACCTACTTTTTCGTTAATATAGTGTGACCTAGACGCTCAAATTTTTTTATCCACTTACAGCGCTTGCATTAGAAAAAAAATGCATTTTAAACTGTACAGGAATTAAAAAAAAACGTAATAGGTATTCTTGTTTCTCTGCAAATATCTGAATAAATATTAGTTTAAGAGAAAATACGGTGGACATCAAAAATGAAACTTATAAACTGAGAATAAATTTATTTTGTTTATATATTTGTGTCTAGGGTTAATTGGTTGGGAGATATTTAATGATATAGATGGTATCGGACCGTTTTTAGGATGAAGCATTTAGTTTAAAATGTTGAATAACTTAGAAACTGTGACACTTGCGTCAAAAGTTCTAAGAAACAAAATTAAAGGTAATTAATCAGTCTTTAAAATTATTTTTTGTTTGTTTCTACATGACAAAAAATAAAGAAGTTATGTCCGATTCAATGTGCGTTTTCACATTTTTGTTAACAAAATGTCGGCATTTTGTTATTGTAATTGCTCAGTAATTAATTTCTCTTTCAAAAATGCTGTTTTTCGTTAATATATAGCATTACCTAGATGCTCAATTTATTTTGTCCCTTGAAAACACTTGTTTTGGAAAAAAATTCCATCCGCCATCCCCCCCATCGAAAAATGGCTGTATTTCGGTTAATTGCTATAAAATTGATTTAAAAACACCCAAAAACCGATTTTTAAATTAAAAATACCCCTTTTCACCCCCCTTATAGTTTCCCGCGGATCCGTAAAACTCCTAAACTTTTTTTGTTTCGTGAACTTTCGTCAATTGGTAAGAAAATAATTAGTATTTAAGTCAAAAATAACCTAAATATGCTCTCTACGTATTTATATTAACAAGCAGGTACTTACCTTACCGTAAAAATGTGTTAATATTTACCAAACTAAAACTAAAACTAAAGTTTATTGACATCAATGATTATAGAGGTGGGTAGTACTCGTATGATTCGTATCATTGGTACGAATCCTTGCAGTGGTACGAATGGTACGAATCCCACAAAAATAAGAGATTCGTACATTTCGTATCGCCGATACGATTGATACATTTCGTATCACCGATACGATTGGTACGAATATGGAATTTCGGTACTGGTATTGCGATGCGATACTGGGCCAGCTGTATAAGGTTAAACTTCAAACGGTGGATGGGGACCGCGCGTTTAAACTGGAGATTTCAGATTTTAAAATACACTCATAATCTCATAATTGAAAAAATTCCCTGTTTTTATATGTAATATGATGGATATATTCGAAATATTTGATTATTACTATATGATGTTATTATCAAGTACCTACTGCAAGATAGTATTCATTTATACGCAACGTACTGATTACAAAATCTGTGTGATATATTACCCTTTTTTTACTTTTTTGTTATTGTTTTTTGTTTAGTTGACTTGCTACAAATAATGTACAAATATGTATATAATATGGTTAAATAAACGCTATCTATCTATCATTTGACTGATGTCTAATGACGACGACGAAATTATTAACGTAATAGAAGCAGGTGCTAGTAGTCCTAAAAGTTTAAACTGTACGGTTAATATAACATTATAATACTCTGGCCCTAACTAACACCACATAATATTCTATAATCTATACTGAACATTGTGGAGTGGAAGTGTGGGTACGAATAGTACGAATGGTACGAATCAGTACATGATACTGTTTCGTATCATGGAATCAGTGGTACGAAACATACGAATAGTACGAATGGTACGAATCAGTGACATGATACTGTTTAGTATCATGGAATCAGTGATACGAAGTGGTACGAATCGTACGAATCTCTCGATACGAATCTTTTCTTGATACGGATTCATTTGGTACGAATCCTTAAAAAGAGTCGAATCGCCCAACTCTAAATGATTAACGTCATCAATGCAACACAGACAAGTGTAAACTGGAGATGTCTCGAGACTGGACAAAGGAAAGGAATGCCAGTAGTAGTACTAGACTAGTGGCGCTGCCGGCGGTGGTCACCATTTAGTAAGAGATGACGATATTAAAGTGAGTGGTGGCTCAGTTAGTTACATCCACGTTTTAAAATATCATATTAAAATGATGTGGTGATTGTGGACATCCCAATCTCCACTGACATAGGAGTGGTTATGATGTGAACGTTCTGAAACGGTCCAAAGAGTGTCATCACGGTGATGTGATGCTTTGCCATTTACAAAATCCACTAAAATGTGAGTGGCTATAATGTGGATGTGGCGGAGTGTGTTTACTGGGATTACGACTTTAATACTCACAGCATTTTAAAGTACTAAGAGCTATTAAAGTAATTTTCCTAAAACAGTATTATTATGGTCATCAGTTCTCCAGTTACGGTAACAAACGTATCTTATTGGAATAAATCGATATTTTTCAATAAAACCAAATTGCTATTTTTATTATGTTACTTAATAACTTTTATTAGGCATCTAATAACATTTATTAAAGTTTAAGCTGTTACTATTAAAGAAGGCTAATAAAATAATGGGCCTTTCCCACGTTTTTTTTTATTGAATATTTGAGAAGTTCTCTTTAAAAAAACTCACCCGTATTTTGTCTTTTTTGCGAAATTTGCTTCTTTACTACAGAAAAAAATATTATGTTATATGAATTTAAAATTGGCAATATTTCTACACTTTCTACACTGATGACACATTGAGAGGAATGACCAATCAGTTTATTCAGCGTTGAGTTTATTCTAGCACCCTTGGTAGAGGCTACATATGACCAGATTGTCTAGGCATTTTTTCGCGAGCTTACCACAACTAACTGTGGTAAGGTGTAAAAGAGATGGCTATATATAATTAAGATGTGGATTGGTTATGTATGTATAGCCATCTCTTTTACACCTTACTAATTGTGGTAAGCTCGCGAAAAAATGCTTGATGTATAAGGTTTGTCTCTTTCTACCTTTACCGAATTGACAGACATATGTCATCAAGCTTTGTTAGTTGTAAGCATAGATTAAAGACTTATATATTATATATAGATAGGAAACTCGCAGTATTTTTTTGAACAGCAAACATTACGTCGCGGGTGGCGCTGTATTCCCGCCTTTTTGATACAGACAGGGTTGGTACAGGCGGGAATTTCAAACGACTTTCAAACAAATTGCTTAGGCCATTATTAGACTATAAAAATTCTTTGACAAAGATCTTCTATAAAAAATATTTTATGAGATAAAATATCTATCAAATTACTCATAAAATATCTTTTATAAAAGATCTTCGTCAAAGAAGTTTTATAGTCTAATCTAATGGTGGGCTTAAAATTAAATAAGTCATTTCGAAACTAGAAATTGATCATTTATTAACTTAACGGAAAATCATTACAATAAATGCAATAACATTTAAAAAGTAACTAACGTAAGTAAAATTATTACAAAAGTATTAAGCTGTTCAAGCTGCGTTGAAATAAGTAGTGTTAAAGTAACTAATGATCAAAATACCTGTAGTACAATTAAATGATATGCACATTTTCTCGTCCTTATTTAGAATTTTTAGAAGTAAAAACACAACACGTAGAACCCATCAGTCTTTAAAATTCAATAATACCACAGTCGTTTTTAGTCAATTTCTTGGGAGCCACGTTCTTTACCCAAACAGCACCGTATATTCTAAGAATATTCTGTAATTATGCAAAAAAGAATGAATATATTCTGATTAATTCTGGAATAATCCTGGAATATATATAAGATAACGGATTTTTCTAGTAATATAATTTTAAATATATACCTGGAATATTCAACATGAATATGATAGTAATATTCATTTTGGAATATATATATTCCCTCCCGGGTCAAGAATATTCTAACACTTTGAGAATGAAAGAATAATATTAATTGTTACTCAACCAAATCAACGTTTTATAAAAGCTTTTAATTTTTTCTGTAAAATGTAACTTAAATATATTCGTGTTATTATTTATTTCAATTAATAAAAAATATTTAATATGATTATAATGATTATATTATACAATGATGTTATTCCCAGTTTTAAACAAAAGCTCAATCCATATTTGTGTTATCAGGTTATCAGGTTTGAGCAGTGCAGCCAAGGCTAGACTTCAGAAATAAAGTCATGCACATGTATATAGTGTTTTAAACTACCCGCGATTTTTTCCTATTTACGTATCTCATAACATAACCTCATTATAAGAATTTACGTGCTTCTTTAATCGTTTCTTATTGTTGATGTGGTATCTTGTGGGAGGACGATAACATTAAAACACTGAGGTTCTAAAATATGTCGGTTTATTAACCAAATAGGATACAATTTTGCAGGTGTTGCCTCGTGTATAGTTCGTTGCAGACTATCGCGGAAGTCGCTAAACTTGCGCCTGTGCACTTGTGTACATTGCCAACTTGATAATATATTACCATATATTACACCCTTACACTTAAATTTTGTCCTCTTGTACAAAAAATGTCCTAGTAAATATATATTATAACATACATGTGTATTATTATTTTGACTGCCTATTATCTTTTACATCTACATTAATTTGTGTAATTCTAACAGAAATTCGTTTTGCTTTAAATGTTTAAAATGTGTATTGTTTTACATTTTGTGTATATTTGCATAGTGGATAGTTCTGTACAAGTATTAAAATATTCAATAGATAGTATATTATTTACAATTATGTTCCTATTTCTATTTACAAAATAACATTTATGTACGTATATACATTTTTGTTATTTTCACTCCGAATCTGTATTCAGAATGTAGTCGGCGAGGTATTTTGGTATTTTCCTGCCTCGCTTTTGTCTGCTGGTTCTAGTGCTTGTTTATTTGACACAAGTTTTCTATTTCGAACATGTTTTTCTACAGGTTCACTTAACCTAGTTGTCATGGGACTTAACCTAATTGGTGACTCGTCTATATCGGAATCAGGGTCGTCAAGGCTGTGAACAGAGTGAGATTTTACACTTTGAAAAGAGCTATTTCCCGAGCTTTGACTACAATTACGTTCTCTACAGTTATCTGAATTTTGCATTACCACATTCGTGTTATTATCAGTATAGAAATTTACATCGTCACAATTTTCACTTACATTCTCTACATTATCTGAACTTTGTATTACAACGTTTGTGTTATCAGTATAGGAATTTACATCGTCAAAATTTTTACTTACATTTTCTACGTTGTTGTCAACATTGGGTACTACATTTGCAGGGCTGTCACAAGAGGGTAAATTTATGAAATAATAATCAAAATTGCTAGGACGTTCTAAATTCTTTTTCGCCAATACATTATTTTTAATCGTCTTACCTTGAACGCTGCATTTCTGTATTTGATTTGCGTGTCTTTTCCATAGTTGATTATTTATCGTGTTACAGATATATGTTGTTTTACCTATTCTTTTTTCAATCTCCGCTTCTATCCAAGTTTCGGTGTTTGTTTTTCGATAGTCTCTTACTAGTACTTTTTCCCCTTTTGCGAATTCTCTTCTCCTTCCTCCATATTCCTTAATCTGTTTGTCCTGTTCTCTTTTGGCTCTTCCTGCCGTCACATCCGTAGTTGTGTTTTCTTCTTCATACGGTTCTTTTAGTTGTGTTAATCGGGTTCTAGCAGTCCTGCCATTAAATAATAGTTGAAAAGGTGACTTCCCTGTTATTGCATGTTCTGTAGTTCTATATGTCAATAGTATTCTTGATATTAGTGTGGACTCCGGTACCTTCTCGTTCCTAGGATCATCCAGCGCCGTTTTTAGTTTGTTCTTGAAAGTTTTTACGATATTTTCCGCAGCTCCGTTACTTTGTGGATGATATGGTGGAATCGTAATATGTGCCACACCATTTTGCTTTAAAAAATTTTGAATGTTCCCCGATACCAGTTGCGGTCCGTTGTCTGTTACCAGGCTTCTGGGTAAACCAAATCTAGCAAATGTCTCTCGAAGTACTTCTTCAGTCCTCTTCGCTGTCGTATTATTTTGCATTTGAAAAACTTCTATCCATTTGGAATATGAGTCGATTATGATGAAATACATCTTACCCTTTATCGGTCCTAAAAAATCTGCATGAATACGATCAAATGGTTTGTTTGTTATTGGCCAGGGCGTTAAATCTGTTTTCGGGGGATTTTGTTTGTTATTTAAACATGGATTACACGATTTAGTCATCTCCTCAATATCCTTTTGGCCAGTACAGAATTGATCTGGCTACAGATTTAGTCCTGGTCATACCAAAATGTCCGGAGTGCAATTCTCCAAGTAATCTTTTCCTCAACGTTTTAGGGATGATTATTCTGTGACCCCAGAGCAATACATTGTTTTCTATTAAAAGTTCTTGACGTTTGTTATAATAAGGTTTTAATTCTTTACTTACATTCTTGGGCCATTTTTCTTCTCTTACATATTTCAATACACGTTTTAATTCCTTGTCTTGCAACGTCTGATGTCTAACTTCATCATTATTTATTGGCCATGGTTCCAAGTTTTCCGTGAAATTTATATAGAGAGCTTGCTCATACTCTTCTGTGGTTTCTGCTGGTAACGGTTTGCGTGAGAGATAATCTGCAACAGGATTATTCGTACCTTTAATGTATTGAATTTCATAATTAAACATACTTAGGAATGCTGCCCAGCGTTGCAATCTACTGGCTGTCATTTGAGGTATTCCTTTATGTTCCCCAAAAATAGTAATTAAAGGTTTATGATCGGTAGGTAATATGAATTTGTTCCCACATAAATACTGATAAAATTTGTTTGCTGCGTAATATATTGCGAGCGCTTCAAGGTGTATTGTACTGTAATTCTTTTCTGCTGGTAATAGCGAGCGAGATACACATAAAACAGTTTTTTCTTTGCCATCCACCAAATGACTTAAAACTGCACTAACGCCTAGCCTACTGGCATCAGTCGTTACTATAATTGGTAATTCAGTTAATGAGTTAATGTTGTATCTGACGCTATAATTTGTTTAATCTTGTTAAAAGATTTATCACATTCTTCCGACCATATAAATTTGACATTTTCCTTTAACAAATTGTAAATAGGATGCAAAATATCTGCTAATTTAGGTACAAATTTGGAATAATAATTGACCATGCCTATGAAACAACGTACCTCACTTATATTTGTTGGGCGTCCGGCATCAACTATAGCTTTTACTTTGTTTTCCATTTTCTTTAATCCATTTTTGCTTATTTTGTATCCTAGATATTCAATTTCCTCTTGAAAAAATGTATATTTCTCTTTGCTTAGTGTGAAACCAGCTTCTTGAAGTTTGCTGAAAACTTTTTCTAGGTTATCTAGATGTTCTTCAGTCGTTGAGCCTGTTACTACAATATCGTCTACGAAATTTACCACACCGTCTATTCCTTGAAGCAATTGTTCGATTATTCTTTGGAATATGGTCGTTGCGGGAGTGATGCCGAAGGGCATTCTATTCACTTTATAAAGTCCTCGATGCGTGTTCCAAGTTAAAATGTTTGCTGTTTCTTCGGACAATTCAATTTGATTGTATGCCGAACGTAAATCTATTTTAGAGAACTGCTGTCCTTTGTTTAATTTACTAAATACTTCCTCAATTCTTGGTAGTGGATAATTTACTGGCTTGTTTACTGTGACTTTATAACTCAGATAAACAAAGAAATATATGGATAAATAATACTTTCCGTCTCCGCGTAAGGTATATCACGTATTCATTGTTTACATGTCTATCGAGGCGTTCATTGGTTCTCTTCCGAAGGACGTTGACCGTTGTTTACATTTTCTTGTGCCGCCATATTGTTTTATTGCTTTTAACGCTGTTTTTATCCAGTTATAAACAATTTTGTGTTGATTTTGCAGTTTAATCACGTTTTATACGGTTCAAAAATGACTACGGATTGTTTAATTTACTAAAAGACCTACAAAAGGGAGTAATCTCGTTCGTTTTATATGCAAGCATTGTTGTGTACATAGTCGTAGGTTAGGGTTATAGTTAGGTTTATTGTCTTATTGTTTTGTTGATTTAGCAATAAATAATTTTTCCTTCTGCCTCTCTCGTCTTTACACTCAAGTAAAAAACGTAAAAAGACAGTTGTGTGATTATCAGATAGATTAATAGATTTAGATTTATTTCTCTAAATTTAAATGTTACATAAGTATACCTATTTAAATTTGGTACGAGTATTTCAAACATTACAGAATGTTTACATTATTACATAATAATAGACTGTATTAACTTTTCAAAATAATAATGCACTGGGTTCGATCCCCAGCTTTAAAATTGGCAACGTTGATATGTAATGGATGTATATCTGCGTTTTTCTAAATGTGTAACCCCCTTCTGAACAGTCTTGACTTTGAAATTGTTGGGGTTGCCTGATATATGTGGTACGTTATGTTGTTATTCCGTAGGCTCCCAGAAAATATTACGTTTAGAAAAAAGTGACACGCTCTCCTACAGGTAACCGACCAAAATTTGAAGCATTTACAATTAGGTATGCTTTAATCGTTTCAAGTTTGATGACTTTTATGTAACCCGGACAGGAAAAAGATGTTTAAGAAAAATGTTTGTTTCCTAGTAATTTTACCAAGAGACTCATTTCACTTCCGTTATCGTATCAAGGGTGTCTCATATAATTTGCTTTTTAATACTAACAAGAGTCGAGTCGAGGCTACTCTCTGCTTTATCTTTGTTTTTACTAGAATTAATTCAGAATCGATACCTACAGACCCGACGAGAGAGGAGGTGATGCCCTCGGGCTTGTCTAGGGGGCCCGGAAATTTTAAAATTTTTTGAGGGTCCATATTTTCTCTCCACGGCTCTGCCAAGATACCGATATAAATTAAATTTACTAAGTTAGAAAATTAACTGCAATTTATTATATTTTTTAATAGCCATATCAGATTGAAATAATTTGATGCGTTGTATCGAAAACAGATTTGATAAAGAATCTGTTATCTTTATCGTAACTATATTCAACAATATTAAAATTAAAAACTGGAAGTAATGGTGCGGGAGCTAAGTGGCTTTTTCGGGCACTCATCGTTACAAGCATTTTCTATGCGCTGATTAATTCTATCGAAGTTGACAAAATAGACTTCTGGCTTATGTCAGCCCGTCGAGTTGGCCATGGTTCAAGATATAAAAATCAGTGAAATTATATCATCGATACAAAGCCAAGTTTTTTTGTGTGTACACATTTTATGTTTAGAATGAATAAAATAAGATCGCCAGAAAGTGTGGGCCATCAGGGACGCAACCAGAAAGGTCAAAGAGGTAAAAAAACGAAGTTATATAACATCATCTTTACAAACTTTTTTAAGGTTGAACATATTTTATGTTTTGAACACAGAAAAAAATTCCCAGAAAGAAAATGTTTAGGATTTTTGAAGAAAATTGGATTTTTTTCCGCATATTTCATCTCAGAACTCTAAACTCATCGTTACAAGTTCTGGCTCCTTTTTAAAACGAAAATAAGCTCCTTCAACAATAGAATAGCCTCCCCATAAACAAAGTCAACAAAAGTACCATAGGCTCTTAAATATACAGGAATTTAACACTTTCGGCTAACTTGACTCCGTACCGTATCTCACATGTATTGTATCATTATTACCTTTCTGGCTGCGCCTCCTGACGGCCCACACTTTCTGGCGATCATATTTTATTCATTCTAAACATAAAATGTGTACACACAAAAAAATGAGCCTTGTAACGATGACATGATTTCACTGATTTTTAAACAGTGTTCGTGACACTCCTGACAGGAGGTGCCCCGCCAGAAGTCGATTTTATGAATTGTTATCATCCATTAAACCATAAAAATATCTCAAAGTTCATAAAGCGATGAGCTGCCGAAAAAGCCACTTAGCTCCCGCTCTATAAGGTAGTGCATTATGTAGAGTATATTTGTTTACAATATAGAGATTTAAAAGTAATATGATGTTATTTTTGTTTTATCTATATGGTACGGGTAGTGTATGACCAGATTCATTATACAGTATCGGAAAATCTTGGATTAGGCATGCAAACAGAGCTGCCTACGCACATGTAATGAGGAAAGCAGGTGGCACGAGTAGGATGTGTTATACGATAATAAAAAATAGCCTAGTTGTTTCGCTCTCGCTTGCTCTTATTGTCATACCTAATCAAACGCTTGCCGGTACTGTTGAGTGATAAGTATGTAAACTTTTAGATGAATATGTTATACTGTAATATGAAAAAATACTAGTTGGTTTCATTTATATGCTAACATATATAGATGTTTTTATTTTCTTGACCGTTAATATCAAATTAACTTGATGCAGTTATATCCTGGGTTATCGGTCTTTATAATAAAATTACTCTTTTCTTACGTTTCGGTTTATTCAACCATCGTCAGAGAACTACAATTAAGTGAAGACCAATATTTTTTTAAATGCTATTTTGTATACACATACAATTTAAATCCATGTGTATAAAAAATAGCATTTGAAAAAATATTTGTCTTCATTTAATTGTAGTTCTCTGACGATGGTTGAATAAACCTAAATGTAGCAAAAATAATAATTTTATTATAAAGACCGCATAACCCCAGGATATACCTATATCAAGTTACTTTTATATCCTAACTTTTTTTTTTTACTCAGAAAATGTAGAGTAACTTATCGTTTAAGAACCATTTAACTTTGAGAATTGACAGTTCAATACTTTCATTTCTCTTCAATAACACATTTTGTAAAAATTCTAACCAAACAGTACTCTTTTTGTCTCAATAGAGTCGTATTATTGTCAGATATAGTATTAAGTAATAGTCGAGAACATTAACCGATTATTTTAAAAATTTTAACCCCATTATCTGTCTACGCCTCTGATTAGGCGACTCCATAAACATAAACATTCCTCTCCACTCTGCTCCTTTGAAGGTTATCCTCCCTACACACAACTTCTGTGTACTTCAAATGAGATTATTTATCCATATATTTCTTTGTTTATCTGAGCTTTATAATCTCCACATAACCTTATACTTTTGTTGCTTTTTACCACGGGTACTAGAGGCGTAGACCATTCACTATGTTCTATTGGCGTTATGACTTCTTCTTCTTCTAATTTTTTTAGTTCTACATCCATCATTTCACGATAAGCTAACGGTACTGCACGACATTCACAAAATACTGGTCTAACATTATCGCTAAGTTCTAAAGTTACTTTTGTATATTTGAACTTCCCGATTTTATTACTAAATAACAATGGATACTTCCCAACAATTTTGATTATTTCATTGTTTGTTGATATGTTATTTACCAAGTTAATTTTTACCTTAAACTTTGCCATCCAGTCCCTGCCAAGTAGATTTGTCCCTCCATTGCGAACAACATAGAACTTCATATTATTTTCATTCCCTTTGAATGTTACATTAGCTGTAAAATATCCATCTAAATCAAACGTAGAGCCGTTATAGCCTCTTAACAACGTGTTGTCTCTCCTCAGCCTATAATCAGAAAAATATTTTAGATAAGTTTCGTCACTGATTGCCGATATAGCAGAGCCGCCATCACACAAAAAATTAAACATTTTATTGTTTATTAAAACTTTTACATTAAAATCATTTTCTGCAACATTACAATTATCATCTTTAAAACTATCTACATCATTAATGACATTGGTATAAAATAAATTAAACCTTTCATTTTTACCTATGTGGTTTTCCACATTTTTGAAATTAGTTTCTTCATTTACAAAGTTTACATTTTTATTTTTAAAACAATTTTTGGCAACATGTCCTGCTTTAAAACACAACTGACATTTACTGTTTTTAAAACAGCATTCCCCTCTATGAATGTCATTGCAATATCTGCATTTTTGGCCAACTTTGAATCTATTTTTTTCATTACCTTGATTTTTATTCCTTACAGTATTTTGATTTTGTTGACGGCCATTTTGTTGAAAGCGGAAGTTTCCTTCTCCTCTGACGAATTTCTCCGAATGCGCTGGTCCAGTGTCTAAATTCCGACGACGGTCCGTTTGATGGCGCTGGTTGGACTTCCTGGTGCTTGTCATCTCAGGCGGGACATTTGAATTTGAAACATAACGAATGTTTACTACATTTTCAGTCTTCCGCGCAAGGGCAAAAAGTTCCTCCAAGGTTTTTGTCTCGTCCTCCTCACAAATATGGTCCAAGATTTTACCCGGTGATAACCCCGTGACAAATTTGTCCTTTAGAATTTTTGCTAGGTCGTTTCCGAATTTGCATTTTGTGGCATGGCTTCTTACACTCGCGTACCAATCTGTGATACTCAGATCACTTTGATCGAATTTATAAAATCTCTTTCTTTCACGCCATACGCTGGTTTGCATGGAAAATTGACTTTGCAATAGCTTGTTTAATTCTTCAAATTTCTTTTCATGGGGAGCATCAGGGAATGTTAGATCTTTTAATAACTTGAATGTCATCTGACTAATTGAACTTAATAAAACTGCTACCTTGATTTTTTCCTCCTTCACCTGATTTGCAACAAAATGTTGTTCTAATCGTTCCGAGTATATTTCCCAATCATCAGTATCACAATTGAACTCGTAAAATTTTTGTACAGCTACTGGCGCCATTTTGCACTCGAGCACGTGGTAGGTTTTATACTTTTAAGTTCTTTTCTTCTGCTTTTCTTCGCCCACTTTATTCCATATAAATTTTATTCCTCGTCGCCACCCAGTGAACACGGATACATACCTGGTATGTTTCTCTTACGTAATCTATTCAACATATTATATCCAAGGATATTGGATGTATGGTAAATGTAAGGTACATGGACCTTAAAATTTCAGCCACAAAAAAAGTTATAGCCATGTAATGGCAACATAACTTGTAACATACTCATATGTGGCAAATATATAACATACATGTAAAAGACCTATATTGTATTTCAAAATATTTACCTTAAAATATGTTCTGATGTTACATGTGTGCTATATAACATGCAATTTCCGTGGTATATGCACAAGGGGGTAGCAAATAATATACAGGGTGTCCCCAAATGGGGTTACCTATACCACAAGTGGACCTAAATTTTAGTTTTTCGACAGTCACTATAAAAAAATTTTGTTTCTTAAAGAAATACGATGTGTTAAGAAAATGTACTTTTTTATGCAGGGCGCTCAAAAATTTCAAAAATATGAATTTGACCCAAGAGCAAACTACCTTTATTTTTCTCATTTTTAAGGAAATGCAATTTGAAAAAATTGTTTATTAAATCTTGTTTAATACGTCTTTTTCCCCAGTGCCTCACCTCAGTTTTCGTATTTTTCCGTAACGGATACTAAAAAATTTAGGATTATGAAAGAAAATTATTTCAATGGCTTTTTTATTAAAAATGAAAAATAAAGGTAGTTTACTTTTGAAATTTTTAAGCGCCCTGCTCCTTCATAAGAAAAATAATTTTTTTAACATAAATCGCATTTTTTTAAAAATGCGGAAATTTTTATAGTGACTTTTTGTCCAAAAATTAAAACTTTGGTCATTTGTTGTATAGCTAATCCCAACCGGGGACACCTTGTACTACTGTTGCAATATGGCTTAAGTAAGGAAAAACTAGATGAAAAAAAGACCAATCTAAAATAAATAATTTTTATATTCATAAAATACATATATCATAATAATATATTAATCAGTCATACAAGGATACGTTCATTTATATAATGAGTTAATCAAAAATAAACCAACTGCCAAATTAATAAAGGAACTAAATGCCAAATTGCACATTCTCTAAACTATATAGTTTGTTTATTACAAGCAAATTTTTGGTTAACAGAAAACATAGAAGATAAAATAGCTGAAGAAAAATAACATATACAGAAAAAGTTAGCTCATTGCAAGCTATGTAATAAGGTAAAAAAAATAAAGAAAAGCCTGACAGTGTACATGAATCATTTTCATTCCGCTATAAATTACGAAAAAATAAACATTAGCATGATTACTATAGAGACAAGAAAAGTGTATAAGTTTTTGGTAAAACCGAACAGCTTTATCTTACATTAAAAGAAGTTTCAGGGAAAAAGGTAGCTTAATGAAGTTTGTTCCAAATGATGCTCGGACTGTTACAACATTTAAAAACTGTGAATTTTGAGGGTGACGTTGAAGGCTACAGTAACACTATTGATTTTGATATAGATGTAAACGAACAGTAGAAACGAAAATCGCAGGCATATTAATGAGAAGTACGACACTTTGCATTTTCTAAGTGTCTATACACCTACATACACAAAATATACTATTTTTGACAGTCGAGTTATTATATTATCTATATATTAAACACAGGTAATTTTTGGTTTTATTATTTATTTACTCTATAGTGACTGAATAAATGCTTTTTTGAACTATATATTTAACATCCGAATAAAGTTTGGTTTAATGTATGGTTATCCAAATTTAATTGTTCCAAATATCAACTAAAATTCTGAACGAAAATAGTTAATGAAAAAACAAGAATTCTTCAATTATTCAAAAAGGAGCTAAAAATTTATTAGAAACAAGAAAAATTCAACAAACGTGACAATAATACTCAGATGACGAAAACAAATTTCCTATATATAAAAAAAAATTTTACTTACAGACAAACCTGTCAGCATGAATTTGCAAGCAGACTAATACTTAAAACTTAATTATCTTAAAACTAGTTTTTGGCGCCTGGTTTCCTTTTTTCATATATATCTCAATAAATTATGGTACAATAACTACTCCAGCTTCTTGTTTTCTCTCTGTAGCCTTTGCTTTGACAGTCTGAACCACTCACTAGCGATGTTCTCAAATTCTTTTTCACAATGTAGGAACGTTTCGTTAACAGCAGCTAGAACAATAGTTTATGACAAAATTTTATAACTTTTTTGTGTATTATTTACTTAAAAGCAATTTCTAACTTTTTTAGAAATCCTTTGTATTTACCTATAGGTACCAACAAAATGTTACATCGTTGCCCAAGGACTTTGTTTCCATTTATTACTTATATAAATGTGTAGTTTTAATGATTGTGATTATACAATTTAAGCTACAATAAAGCACCTATAATTTTTCTGTGGCTTGAGCTTAGTTAAATTTCATTAAATTTCAATTTTAAGATTGGGAAATATGTCAATAAAACTCCAACAAATAAGTAGGTACCTAATAAGCGACTTAACACTGCACCGAGGTGCTAATGATTTACACTTCTACGTACTTACCTACAATAGTTTTGATCTCTGAACTTGATTCCACACAAAAATAAGGACGATATTTTTAACATGTTAAAAACGCACGCTAGAAGTCACGTTGCACCTCCTTCAGGGTCACTTGTGTTAGGTTAGAATATTAGGATTAGGTTATTTTGTTAGGTATAGTTAGGGATATTTGAGTTAATTTCTTATCCTTTTCTAGCACGAACTATGTAATACAGAGTGCGAAAGAGATGTCCTATAACAATTTTATAACCAGATTTACCGGGAAATTTAAAACATCACAATATTAAAATGTTATCTAACTGTATGAAGATACGGGATTATTAAACTAGTTTTTGATCGGCGAGTTTTATTTTTTGTTATTAAATACATAAAAAAAATAAAACGGCCGGTAACACTAATCACTATTTAAACGAATAAATCATCAAGTATTATATAGGCACAATTACATTTTCATTACCACTTAATGGCAACTGAGGACAAGCGTTAATTGGTAAAAGAGCTTCTTATTTTCATTGGGCATGCTATTATTATGTTGATTAAACTACACTGGTCACTGATGTTATAACCTAACTATAGCAGCACACTCACTACTACACCAAAACAATATTAATATATATATACTTAACCAAACTTTTTTGACATTCCATATGTAAGCTAGCTTGTTTCACGTTTGTAGTTTACCAAATTTCATGATTAAATATATATGTGTAATGTAATTGTAGAAAAACTTAAAATGTCCATGATGATCACAAAATATATAAATGTTATATCTGGTGTAAACATATAAGATAGGTTGATGTGTAATATGTAGCAATTATCTAAATATCACATATTTTAATGTTATTATTTAACACACAAGCAATATAACTTTAAACGTACATACTGATTACAGAAATACATAAATGTTATATAGCTGATAAATACACATAATACTTGTTATTGTAATGTAGCAGTTACGTAAAAATCACATATTTTAATGTTATTATTTAACAAACAGGCAATATAACTTAAAATCTACATGGTGATAACGGACATACATAAATATTATATGGCATGTAAATATACAAAATACTTGTTATTGTAATGCAGCAGTTATGTAAAAATCACATATTATAATGTTTGTATTTAACAAACAGGCATATTTGTTAATAACTTAAATGTATATAGCATTTGAAGATGGTTTATATAATAGAGATATATTTGTTAATATGGTGTGTGTTACCTTGACAATCTTTCTTTGGTACGTAACAGCCATATGTGTGTTCACTGGGCACTGTGGTATCTTGTGGGAGGACGATAACATTAAAACGCTGAGGTTCTAAAATATGTCGGTTTATTAACCAAATAGGATACAATTTAGCAGGTGTTGCCTCGTGTATAGTTCGTCGCAGACTATCGCGGAAGTCGCTAAACTTGCGCCTGTGCACTTGTGTACATTGCCAACTTAATAATATATTACCATATATTACAGTTGAGATACTTAAGTGTTTTTTATGTGTAGTATAAGTAATAAGTGACCGATGAACAATAAGTAAGTACATTAATCTTTTTTATAGGGAAAATTTAACAGGGCATCACGTCACTCGTATATTTTCTTAAATGAAAAGAAAAAGAGATAGAAATACTACTGGTACTGGCGCAGCTCATAGATAACTTAATAGAACTCTAAAACTCCATTAGACCATAATACTGATGATATAAATCAGAGGCAGTTATTAGGTACAGTTGAACCAAAGCTTGCCAACAAATTCTTCACATTTACAAGAAAGTTAGTATACTTATGATTGCATCAGTCAAAATAATTCCCGAACTTTTAATCATAGTACTGCAGGCACCACGAACTTAATAAGTAGTGTTCATTTAGAGAATATTGTTAGAAGTAATGTTTCAAATAGTGGCAGTGAAAGTAATTTATTGGAAAGCGATTCTGGTGAAAATTTTAATTGTAGCGCTAGTTTTGATGAGCAGAGTTGTCGCACAGAAAATTACTATACTTCCATGTACCTGAAGTTTCGAACGTTCACTTGGACGAATTTCATTTGAAAAGGAAAGATTAATAAAAATTATAAATCGACTTAGGCGTACCACTTTTACTTTACTTTGTTGGCAACGATAGTATCGTTGCCAGCAAATATTACCAGAAAAATTGTACGTCCAAGTCGATTAACTTCAAATTTTCGTATGTAATATCACTAGTGCTTAAAATTTTATCGAAAATTTTTTCGAAAGCGTGTTGCCTGGTAATATAACGAGTGCAAATTGGCAGTTTATTATCTGATTAAATCCCGACCGCTTTAGCGGGAGGGATTTAATCTTTGATAATAAACTGCCAATTTGCACGAGTTATATTAACTAAGGGCGACTTAGCTTGAGAAAAAATTTTTAGATAAAATTTAAAGCACGAGTGGTATTTGAGGAGAATATTTCACGAATAAATAATTCATTAAGTACATCTTCAATATTATGTTTTCTCATTAACTGCCTTCAGACGTTTTCTTGTCACTTTTTGGAGTTTACTGACCTTTATTTTCAATTTCATCATTAATTTGATATACAGAAATATTTCCAAACCGACTCATATTGTCAAAACAGCAAATCTGAAACAAACGCAGTAGAAACAACGGAGATTCGCTATATTTTAAAATAATCTAGTGACGTTTCCATGGCAACTAGTAAATAAAACGAGTTGAAACCTTAGATATTATAATATATAGACTGGCTTAACACCTTTCACGCGTTTCTGAGGTGCAATACGACGAGGAACGATAGAGAGAGCACTACTTTAGTATCGCCCAAATAAAATATACACCCATGGTTCCGAGATTGACATAGAGAGCGCCATCTAGCGCTACAAGTTATATTCCATAATAAATAAATGTTCATCGACTCATATTTACGTATTTAATCCTCACTTTTAATTTACGAAGTTTATGAATTATGTTGAGGTTTGCTTTGTTAAGCAAAGAGAATTTTAAATACAACAAATTATAATGTTTGATGCACAGCTTTGGTTCAACGAGTTACTTTATGGTAGATTACCATAATATGTAAGTACTATAACTATACATTTTTAGTTTGTTCCAGAGCGAATGTGTACTTGACATTTATAATAAATGATTTGCTTACCTTTGTAACTACGTTATTGAGCTATTGAAAGCTGTGCTTGACTTGTTCCTGTATTATGAGCTAGGTATATTAAGTACAATCTTTGTGTGTAATTGTTACCTGATTTAACACTAGGAAAACTGAAATAGTTACAGATAGGCAAAAGTTACAGCCTATATATTTCAGACAAGATTCGCTTTGGAATTGAGGTGTGTTTTTGTTTGCTACTACATAATACAATATTACAATTTACAAGGTAAGTACGTTAACAATTAATAATAAGCTAGAGAAGATATTTATAGATAAAACTTAAAAGCTCGAGTTGCCCTATTTGCCAAAAATATTTCACGACAAAAACGTCAAAAAATTTTCGCATATTTGCCGCTGCAGCGACCTAAAAAATTAGAGCGATAAATTTTGCATGTTGGTCCTGTCAAAAGCCGATCTAGCTTGAATTACCACTAATAATGACGTTTGATTGGTGCGATGTTTTGAAAAAACGGGCTCTCATTGGCTATAGCGTTAATGAGTGAAATAATCAATTTAAATTCGTTCAACTGAACGTTCGAAACTTCAGGTACATATCCCTGTCAAAAAAATCTCATCAATCCGTATTGAAAATTATCAAAAATTAATAAGTATCTATGAGAACCTATATGGTCAATAAGTTTCTATAAGAGTTAGGTAAAGTTGCTGTTGAAATTGTTATCAGTTTATATCCGCATTGACCAGCAAAATGAGTCAAGCCATATCCATTTGTTAATCCAAACATTTACTTATACCATATCAATGAGAATTTATGAGCACAGTATCTAATGTAATTCGTGTGGCTTTCCGTGATTAAAAGACAAGTGTTTCTTTAAGAAACGAGCTGCATTAGGTTAGAACAGTTTGGATTTGCAATTGAAGATTACAAATTATAATGTTTGAATAGGGATTTATGAGATCAGTTTCTATGAGTATTAATGTTTTTTTTCAGTAATATATTAAATGTGTTTTCATTTGTTTGAATGGGTAAAAAGAAAGGTCAGTTTTCAACTGCAATTACAAATACAAGTTTAATCGCTTCGAATGGGATTATATGCGATCAATTTCTAAAAGTATTTATGCTGTTTTCCGAATATAGTTATGATGAGGTTTAATCAGTAACAAATTGTTAACTACTTGTTAAGATATGGTCGGAAATTCCAAGTACACATTTAGTATTCCTTCAAGAGGATTGATGAGAGCAGTTCCTACGAGTATCTATTTGTTGTTCCTATAGTAAATTATATAAGTCTTTATCAGTACAGATTCGGATTTAATTTAAATATGAAAATTATATCAGAATAAAGCAACCAAATATTTTAAACAGTATCTATTTGTAAATCCAAACATTTACTTATACTATCTCAATGAGAATTTATGAGAACAGTATCTAATGTAAAACGTGTGGCTTTCCGTGGTTAAATGGCAAGAGTTTCTATAAGAAAGGAGCTGCATTAGGTTAGAACAGTTTTGATTTGCAATTGAAGATTCAAAATTATAATGTTTGAATAGGGATTTATGAGATCAGTTTCTATGAGTATTAATGTTTTTTATGTTTTTTTTTTTTCAGTAATATATTAAATGTGTTTTCATTTGTTTGAATAGGTAAAAAGAAAGGTCAGTTTTCAACTGCAATTACAAATACAAGTTTAATCACTTCGAATGGGGTTAGATGCGATCAATTTCTCAAAGTATTTATGCTGTTTTCCGGATATAATTGTGAAGAGGTTTAATCAGTAACAAATTGTTCACTACATGTTATGATATGGTCGGAAATTCCAAGTACACATTTGGTATTCCTTCAAGAGGATTGATGAGAGCAGTTTCTACGAGTATCTATTTGTTGTTCCTATAGTAAATTATATAAGTCTTTATCAGTACAGATTCGGATCTAATTTAAATATGAAAATTATATCAGAATAAAGCAACCAAATATTTTAAACAGTATCTATTTGTAAATCCAAACATTTACTTATACTATCTCAATGAGAATTTATGAGAACAGTATCTAATGTAAAACGTGCGGCTTTCCGTGGTTAAATGGCAAGAGTTTCTATAAGAAACGAGCTGCATTAGGTTAGAACAGTTTTGATTTGCAATTGAAGATTCAAAATTATAATGTTTGAATAGGGATTTATGAGATCAGTTTCTATGAGTATTAATGTTTTTTTTCAGTAATATATTAAATGTGTTTTCATTTGTTTGAATGGGTAAAAAGAAAGGTCAGTTTTCAACTGCAATTACAAATACAAGTTTAATCACTTCGAATGGGGTTATATGCGATCAATTTCTAAAAGTATTTATGCTGTTTTCCGGATATAATTGTGAAGAGGTTTAATCAGTAACAAATTGTTCACTACATGTTATGATATGGTCGGAAATTCCAAGTACACATTTGGTATTCCTTCAAGAGGATTGATGAGAGCAGTTTCTACGAGTATCTATTTGTTGTTCCTCTAGTAAATTATATAAGTCTTTATCAGTAAAGATTCGGATCTAATTTAAATATGAAAATTTATATCAGAATAAAGCAACCAAATATTTTAAACAGTATCTATTTGTAAATCCAGACATTTACTTATACTATCTCAATGAGAATAGTATCTAATGTAAAACGTGCGGCTTTTCGTGGTTAAATGGCAAGTGTTTCTATAAGAAACGAGCTGCATTAGGTTAGAACAGTTTTGATTTGCAATTGAAGATTACAAATTATAATGTTTAAATAGGGATTTATGAGACCAGTTTCTATGAGTATTAATGTTTTTTTTCAGTAATATATTAAATGTATTTTCATTTGTTTGAATGGGTAAAAAGGAAGTTTTGAACCGCAATTACAAATAAAAGTTTAATCACTTCGAATGGGGTTATATGCGATCAATTTCTAACAGTATTTATGCTGTTTTCCGAATATAATTGTGATGAGGTTTGATCCGTAACAAATTGTTCACTACATGTTACGATATGGTCGGAAATTCCAGGTACATATTTAGTATTCCTTCAAGAGGATTAATGAGAGCAGTTTCTACGAGTATTTATTTGTTGTTCCTACAGTAAATTATATAAGTCTTTATCAGTATGCATTCGGATCTAATTTAAATACAAAAATCATATCAGAATGAAACCCCAAATATTTTACACAGTGTCCACCTGTAAATCCAAGATAATATTATAATGAGAATCTATCACAACAGTATCTAATGTAACGTGTGCGGTTTTCCGTGGCTAAATTTTAAAATTATTTGCAATAAATAAGCTTTAACGGATTCGAACAGTTTTGCATTTCCAGATGAATAGTTTTAATTGTTAGGGATCTATGAGGTCAGTGTAATGTTTTTTTTTTTCAATAAAATGTGTTTTTATTGGAAAATAAACATTACACAAAGACACTGATCTCATAGATCCCCATTTAACAATTAAAACTATTCATCTGGAATTGCAAATTAAAACTGTTCAAATCCGTTAAAGCTATTTATTAAATATACTTTTAAAATTTAGCCACGGAAAGCCGCACGCGTTACATTAGATACTGTTCTGATTGGTTCTCATTAAAATATATCTTTAAATGTTTGGATTTACAAGTGGATACTGTTTAAAATATTTGGTTGTGTCATTCTGATATAATTTTTGTATTTAAAGTAGATCCGAATGCATACTGATAAAGACAAATTTTCTATTGGAACAACAAATACATACTCATAGAAACTGCTATCATCAATCCTTTCGAAGGAATACTAAATATGTACCTGGAATTTCCACACGTAACATGTAGTGAACAATTTGTTACTGATCAAACCTCATCACAATTATATTCGGAAAACAGCATAAATACTGTTAGAAATTGATCGCATATAATCCCATTCGAAGTGGTTAAACTTGTATTTGTAATTGCAGTTGAAAACTGACCTTTCTTTTTACCCATTCAAACAAATGAAAACCCATTTAATATATTACTGAAAAAAAAACATTAATACTCATAGAAACTGATCTCATAAATCCCTATTCAAACATTATAATTTGTAATCTTCAATTGCAAATCAAAACTGTTCTAACCAAATGCAGCTCGTTTCATATAGAAACTCTTGCCATTTAACCACGGAAACCCGCACGTTTTACATTAGATACTGTCCTCATAAATTCTCATTGAAATAGTATAAGTAAATGTCTGGATTTACAAATAGATACTGTTTAAAATATTTGGTTGCTTTATTCTGATATAATTTTCATATTTAAATTAAATTCGAATGCATACTGATAAAGACTTATATAATTTACTATTGGTACAACAAATACATACTCGTAGAAGCTGCTATCATCAATCCTTTCGAAGTAATACTAAATATGTACCTGGAATTTCCGACCATATCGTAACATGTAGTGAACAATTTGTTACTGATCAAACCTCATCACAATTATATTCGGAAAACAGTATAAATACTGTTAGAAATTGATCGCATATAACCCCATTCGAAGTGATTAAATTTGTATTTGTAATTTCAGTTGAAAACTGACCTTTCTTTTTACCCATTCAAACATATGAAAACACATTTAATATATTACTGAAAAAAAAACATTAATACTCATAGAAACTGATCTCATAAATCCCTATTCAAACATTATAATTTGTAATCTTCAATTGCAAATCAAAACTGTTCTAACCTAATGCAGCTCGTTTCTTATAGAAACACTTGCCATTTAACCACGGAAAGCCGTACGTTTTACATTAGATACTGTTCTCATAAATTCTCATTGAGATAGTATAAGTAAATGTAGACTTATATAATTTACTAGAGGAACAACAAATAGATACTCGTAGAAACTGCTCTCATCAATCCTTTTGAAGGAATACTAAATGTGTACTTGGAATTTCCGACCATATCATAACAAGTAGTGAACAATTTGTTACTGATTAAACCTCATCACAATTATATTCGGAAAACAGCATAAATACTTTTAGAAATTAATCGCATATAACCCCATTCAAAGTGATTAAACTTGTATTTGTAATTGCAGTTGAAAACTGACCTTTCTTTTTACCCATTCAAACAAATGAAAACACATTTAATATATTACTGAAAAAAAACATTAATACTCATAGAAACTGATCTCATAAATCCCTATTCAAACATTATAATTAGTAATCTTCAATTGCAAGTCAACCTAATGCAGCTCGTTTCTTATAGAAACACTTGCCATTTAACCACGGAAAGCCGCACGTTTTACCTTAGATACTGTTCTCATAAATTCTCATTGATGTGGTATAAGTAAATGTTTGCTGCTCCATTCTGGTAGAAACTGATAGAAATTTCAGAAGCAACTTTACTCCAGGCTCCAGTAGAGGGAGCTGTATACGTGTAGCTAATTCATATCTAATCTAATGTGACCTAAGGAACTGAAGTGTGTTTGTTAAATTAAAAACAAAGCAGTCTCTTTCACTGCTAACTCATTCATTGCTTCTAGGCTAGAACAAGAACACCCGAGGAAATAAGGACTTTGCAGAATTTTGTGTTTACCACAATATTAGTATTTCTATTTGAAATATGCAATTTAAACTGTACATTTGTCGGCATGCATATCCAAATTAATACTAATAAAAAAGCAAAATGGAAGTTTACAATAAAAATACATCTGTAAAATATACAATTGAAACTGTACGTTTGTTGACATGTATATCCACATTAATACTAATAAAAAACAATGTTGAAATTTACAATAAAAACATGTTGATAAATGGTGTGTTACATACGATAGATACTGGAGAAAGGACGGACTGGAACTCTTATGATATTACTTATAGAAAAGTTTAGAATCTCTTTAAAGTTGTATCTGTAATTCCATATGTTTACAGATATAAGGGCAAGGGAGCATTTGCAGACACTGAACTGTAGATTTGTTGATGTATATTTCATATAAGTACTCATGAAAGGGCAACATGATAATTCCAAATAGCTCATTCGGAATTACTGTTTCATAACCGATTTAAAACTTAATAAAACAGATAAAATCCTGTCTGTATAATACTAATATAACTTATAGGAACGATAAAACCGCATCACTTTTTTTTTATAAGTTTCTATGTGGAATTTTTGGCAGGGTAACAAATTGTTCACTATTTGTTATGATATGGTCGGAAATTCCAAGTGCACATTTAGTATTCCTTCAAGAGGATTGATGAGAGCAGTTTCTACGAGTACCTATCTATTTGTTGTTCCTATAGTAAATTATATAAGTCTTTATCACTACAGATTCGGATCTAATTTAAATATGAAAATTATATCAATAAAGCAACCAAATATTTTAAACAGTATCTATTTGTAAATCCAAACATTTACTTATACTATCTCAATGAGAATTTATGAGAACAGTATCTAACGTAAAACGTGCGGCTTTCCGTGGTTAAATGGCAAGAGTTTCTATAAGAAACGAGTTGCATTAGGTTAGAACAGTTTTGATTTGTAATTGAAGATTCAAAATTATAATGTTTGAATAAGGATTTATGAGATCAGTTTCTATAAGTATTAATGTGTTTTCTTCAGTAATATATTAAATGTGTTTTCATTTGTTTGAATGGGTAAAAAGAAAGGTCAGTTTTCAACTGCAATTACAAATACAAGTTTAATCACTTCGAATGGGGTTATGTGCGATCAATTTCTAAAAGTATTTATGCTGTTTTCCGGATATAATTGTGATGAGGTTTAATCAATAACACATTATTCACTACATGTTATGATATGGTCGGAAATTCTAAGTACACATTTGGTATTCCTTCAAGAGGATTGATGAGAGCAGTTTCTACGAGTATCTATTTGTTGTTCCTCTAGTCAATTATATAAGTCTTTATCAGTAAAGATTCGGATCTAATTTAAATATGAAAATTATATCAGAATAAAGCAACCAAATATTTTAAACAGTATCTATTTTTAAATCCAGACATTTACTTATACTATCTCAATGAGAATTTATGAGAACAGTATCTAATGTAAAACGTGCGGCTTTTCGTGGTTAAATGGCAAGTGTTTCTATAAGAAACGAGCTGCATTAGGTTAGAACAGTTTTGATTTGCAATTGAAGATTACAAATTATAATGTTTAAATAGGGATTTATGAGATCAGTTTCTATGAGTATTAATGTTTTTTTTTTCAGTAATATATTAAATGTGTTTTCATTTGTTTGAATGGGTAAAAAGGAAGGTCAGTTTTTAACTGCAATTACAAATACAAGTTTAATCACTTCGAATGGGGTTATATGCGATCAATTTCTAACAGTATTTATGCTGTTTTCCGAATATAATTGTGATGAGGTTTGATCCGTAACAAATTGTTCACTACATGTTACGATATGGTCGGAAATTCCAGGTGCATATTTAGTATTCCTTCAAGAGGATTGATGAGAGCAGTTTCTACGAGTATTTATTTGTTGTTCCTACAGTAAATTACAGTGGCGGCTGGTGAAATTTCAATATTTTTTTTCTCGTCTGTGGCGCATGGGACCCATACGAAACTTGGGAAATAACATCTAGAGAAGCACTTCTCTAATGACCCCTAAAAAATTTTGAAAAAGCAGTTTGCGAAAAAATTTTTGAAAATTCGCTAGCCTCCCCTGGGTCTAGGGACCCCTGTTTACTTTTATTTTTTTTTGTCATATGCATTTGACTTTTCATAAAAATGCATCGACAGATTTTGGAGTTTGTGAAAATATTTTCATTACTAACTGAGATACAACGAATTGAAATATTGTAATTTGTTAAATTGTAAATTACAAAATTTCAGTTCATTGTATTTCAGTTAGTAATGAAAATATTTTCACAAACTCTAAAATCTGTCGATGCATTTTTATGAAAAGTCAAATGCATATGACAAAAAAAAATAAAAGTAAACAGGGGTCCCTAGACCCAGGGGAGGCTAGCAAATTTTCAAAAATTTTTTCGCAAACTGCTTTTTCAAAATTTTTTAGGGGTCATTAGAGAAGTGCTTCTCTAGATGTTATTTCCCAAATTTCGTATGGGTCCCATGCGCCACAGACGAGAAAAAAAATATTGAAATTTCACCAGCCGCCGCTGGTAAATTATATAAGTCTTTATCAGTATGCATTCGGATCTAATTTAAATTCAAAAATCATATCAGAATGAAACCTCAAATATTTTAAACAGTGTACACCTGTAAATCCAAACATTTAAAGATAATATTATAATGAGAATCCATCAGAACAGTATCTATAATGTAACGTGTGCGGTTTTCCGTGGCTAAATTTTAAAATTATTTGAAATAAATAAGCTTTAAGGGATTCGAACAGTTTTCATTTGCATTTCCAGATAAATAGTTTTAATTGTTAGGGATCTATGAGGTCAGTGTAATGTTTTTTTTCAATAAAATGTGTTTTTATAAAAAAAAACATTACACAAAGACACTGATCTCATAGATCCCTATTTAACAATTAAAACTATTCATCTGGAATTGCAAATTAAAACTGTTCAAATCCGTTAAAGCTATTTATTAAAAATACTTTTAAAATTTAGCCACGGAAAGCCGCACGCATTACATTACCCAGCAAACCAAACCACATCATTTTAACATCATAATGATGTGATTTTTGCAACAGTGACGTCGTCATTCTTGTTTGCAACCACGTGGAAATGCCGTCACAGTGACGCTAAACGGCCGCACTCAGCCACGTCGTCAAAAGTGACTTACTTATTTTCCACTTTTCAGCCACATCAGTACCACTCATTTGTGATATAGATATGATCATATTGTGTACAAAAAATATATATTATAACAACTTGAATGTTACCGCCCACTTACTTTTAAAATAAATAAAAAGAATCTATATTGCAACAAATAAATCTACTTTTATATTACGAAAAAATAGCTCAATTGAAACTTAAAAATCACTGATTAAAGATTAATATTTTATATCCGGCTCCAAAAAATGATGAATTTTTGAATAAATTATGTTTCCTCATTGAATTTTTTATTGTTTTTTTATCGAAAAAAATTATTTCATTAAAGTCGGCTGACATTTTATACCTTGTGTGTGATTTTACATTCTGAAAAACTTTTCTCATTTTTTTTTTCATTTTGAAAAATAAAGGTGAACTTATTATTTCTTAAATATTTGTTTCAAAATCCTCCTGCATACATAAAGTTATTCTCGTAGCATAATATAGTTACATATATAATTAGCTGTATATGAGAATATAATTTTAGATATACAGGGTGATTTGTAAACAAATATTTAAGAAATAAGTACACCTTTATTTTTCTAAATGAAAAAAAATAAAGAGAAAAGTTGTTCAGAATGTAAAATCACACACTAAGTATAAAACGTCAGCCGACTTTGATGAAATAATTTTTTTCGATTAAAAACAATAAAAAATTCAATATGAGGAAACATACTTTATTCAGAATTAATCATTTTATATTGGAGCCGGGTATAAATATAAATCTTTCATCGTTATTTCATTGAGTTATTTTTTTCGTAATATAAAAGAAGATTTATTTGTTGCAAAATAGATTCTTTTCATTTATTTTAAAATTAACTCAGCGGTAACATTTAAGTTGTTATAATATACATTATAAAGCAACATAATTTATTTACAATTCATTTTTATTTTAATGGCTTACTTCAAACAAAACATTTCATCAAAGTAGCCTGATATTGCTGAAATTTTACACAAAAAAGTATATTTCACATTCGCTTTACTTACCTTTTCCTTAAATTTTTCTTGAGATTTCGGAAAATATATAAAAAGGCAGTTCATACACAATCGTTTGATATTTGCTTATAAATCTTGCACATATCCCTAGATATTTTAATCGTTTTATAGCACATACATTACTCACTAAAGTGGGGTCCCAGAAAATATCTCTAAGTAAAATAATAGAAATTAGATTTAAAAATATAAAAAGTATTAAATAAATTTGATGTGATCAATGAAACAAACATTTCCGAAACTATATATATTCAAGATATGATTACAGGTATGCTTTATAATATAAATTCACCTAGCTATTTCTTTCTTGAACTTCTTTGATCCCTATAACGGATTAAGTGTCACAATTATCTCATAGTCAAAGTCTGCTGTGGCTGGAACTATTTTTCATACCACATCTAAAAATTAATAAAAAATTAAATATCACAGTTTAAAAATGTTTAATAAGATTTGGTATCATTTATGTCAGTAAAAATAATGTTAAAAGTTGAGTGTTGGTAGTGGTAATTTCAAGTTCAACCACACACTAGTTTTGTTATTAAAGTAAAAAACCGCTGCCCAAGGAATCACTACTTCCACATCCAGATTTTCTATCCAAGTCTCTCATAATGAAAAAATTTTGTATGTGGAAATAATTGTTTATAGAACTTTAATAATATAATATTTGAAATCGTCTACCCCAAAAACCCATAAAACGATATCCCACACGGTAGTGGGGTGGGGGTGGTGATAGGGAGGTAGTAGTGGAGGTGGATGAAGTAGAAAAAATATTTTGAGACTTTTGGTTCTTGTACACACACTAAATCACAATTTTATTTTCATCTCCTTTAATAATGGTGTAGAGGTGGTAATGGGGGTGGCTAATGCCAAAAAATTTTTTTAAACCTTAGGTTCTCTTGTATCACTAAATACCAATTTTATGGACTCTTACCTGCTTGATTTACCGATTTACCCCCAATCTACCCCCTAGTTACCACATTTTACCCCCAACCCTTCGACGGAATAAGATGAAAATATAATCTAGTTCCAGATCCCGTTAAAGTACATACGTGTACCAAATTTCAAGTCAATATCTTAAACGATTCCAGAGTAAACGTGGGCACAAAAAAGTTACAGACCGACAGACAGAATTTTTTTTTTCGCTCAAATTTAAAATCTCAACGTTTCATGACATTCTAAGCCTATCTGTATAATAAAAATTTTCAAAAATTTTTTTGTCGTTACCATACTTTCACTGGTTGTGGAAGTAATTAAATTTAATTTTAATAGCTTACATCTTTAGAACAACTTCATTGATACTATTGAAAATATAAAAAAAAAGGATGACGATTGAAAATAAACTACTATTTTGTAAAACATGAATTAGCAATAAAGATACGAATTCAGAATTTGATTCTAACAGGGCATGCAGAATACGGTTCTAAAATTATTTGAACTTTGTATCACTCTTGATTCGTGGACACCATTTGAATTCTATCTCTAACAAAATAATAAAGTTTCGATGAGACTTAAAATATGACACTAAGTATACACTAAATTAAAAATTAAGCAAAAAAAAACTGAAGGTGAAGTTTCTCATTACCGAAACGAGTATTTCAATATGAAACAATAAAGAATATATTTTTTTTATAGAGCCTTATTATAGTTACAGAAAAAATTGGTAAAAACAGCAGTTTTCACAAAATTCAAATGCAAAATGTCTAAGATTTTAGAACTTATATAAACTTACCATCTTTTCTCTCATTATACTGCCACTGCCAGAAGCCCCACGAACGAAGATAGTTTTAATTGTCTATTATAACATTCTAAAATAGAAAAAAATGTATAAGTACCTAAATTATTCCAGTTAAATAGGGAGGACTAGAGGAAAAAAACTGATACCTAAAGTTTTGAAACTTGGCAGAGATGTTCATTAAGGCCCACTGTTTAAACATACTTAAAGTCGTCAACTCTATCTCTTACACTCGCGCCGCCATCTTGAAAAAATGGTGCTCAGATTAAGTTTTTTTTTTTTCTTATATCTCGCTAACCATTAGAGATATCGAAATTAAGTCTCCAATAAAAAGTAAAGCTTATAAAATTCTCTATAAAAAATGTAATATAATATTTTTCCGTATCTATTATTATCATCTTCTAAAATAGGAAATTACATTTGATCAACACATTTCTAAACCGGAAATCACTCGTAAAAAAAAATTCATATTATTATGTTAATTCTAGAATTCCCAATAACTTTAAAATATTCGTCGAATATCTGTTTGTCAGTCTGTCAGTTTGTCCATCTGTCTTTCTGTACGACACTTTTTTTTTTAACTATTTAACGTCGGCCCGCTACCAGGGCCTATCACCTACGCCAGGAGACGAGCTACCCCCAACCTGGAAATTTTGCCGAACCTCTTCCCTTAAGAAGAGTAGGGATCTTTTACTTGCCTAACATTTAATAGACAAGGGACCGCCTGCTTTACATCCCCTCCGAAGGATGGTATATCCCCTACGTAATCCTCGTCTGAAATTACGTAACTTCTGCGTATACACTGATATACAAGCCGCTAGAAGGTGGGACGAGAACACTGTATTTCCCAAGATGGGACCCCCCATCCAAGTACTAACCGCGCTCGACGTTGCTTCAATGGAATATCGACTGATATTCACATTGAAGTCGTCTCTACGCTCGCCCACGACACTTTTTGTGAGTCTGATAATTTAAAAGAGAAGAGTCCAATTTTATTGAAATTTGAACAGTAAGTTAATGTTAACTAAAGGAAGAACTCTATTGATTTTGAAAAAATCGATTAGTAAATATAAAGGTTATAAAACATTTTATGAAAAAAAGGCATGTGAAGAGTGTTGTAACACCTTTGATAAGATGCTAAAAATACAGAGATACTGCACAGTATACTGACCAACGTTTCGACAATCAAGATGGTATCATCGGGAGATCATTAAAATTGCAAGTATGTCACTTAAACCTACAATCATAACGTACTTACTGATCGATTTTTTTTTAAATTGCTGGGGCTTCTTATAGCTAACACTAATTTATTGTCCAAATTTCAATAAAACCAGACTTTTCTTTTTTAAGTTATTTAGTTTACAAGAGACATGACAGACGGAGAGGCAGACGGACTGACAGAAAAGACATTTTGAAAGTTGTCCCGTATTTTATGACAATACAATGATATATTTTTATTATATACGAGTGATATTCACAATTGTTGAAACGTGTCGATGAAATGCATATAACACTTTTTATACAGAATTTTATAAGCTTTATTTTGTATATAAACATAATTTCGATATCGCTAATGGTTAGAAAGATATAAGCAGTAAACTGAATCGGACCGCCATTTCTCCAAGATGGTGGCTCAAGCGCAACAGTTTGGGCTGGGGACTTTTAGTATGTTTAATAGTAGGTAAGCCTAAATGAACATATTTGCCAAATTTAAACACTTTATCAGTTTTTTTCGTCAAACGTCGAAATTTGTTCTAATTTGACTAGGGTATTTATACTATAGATATAATTAGACAATCCTTGGATTAGGGTACTAAAATAATAGGTGTTTTCTTTCTACCAACAATCTTAGCTAAGCTAAGTAGTTTTTCAGTCACGCCTGATGAGTGAAATATTCGTGTATGTACCACAGTTTGCGTGTGACATTAAAACTACTTAGCTTAGCTAAGATTGTTGGTAGAAAGAAAACACCTAATATACTAGAGCAAAATAAAATGAGAGGTAATAAAGCAAATAACATACAATATGACTGCATTTTGTCGTCAATTGGTAAGAAAACAATTATCAGTAGGTATTTAAATCAAAAATAACCTAAATATGCTCTCTATATATTTATATTTTATTTATCTCTCTTTTATACTGTTTTTATAAATATAATGAAATTTAAATATAAAAGTGTACCTATATTTTACCAATTAATTGATAGCACACACAAGGTACCTAATAATCTCGTCGAATATCAAATGGGGCATGCCGCATGGATGACATGGAGACAACACTGTACCTATTGGTATACCTAATGCGGTACAAAAACTAAATTATGAATTCGAAAGTATTCTGTAATTGAAAAACAAATAACCAGTGTTAACCAAAATATATTATGTTAAATGATAAATTAGCTTTTTTCACTTGAATTTTAATGATGTCATTCGATGTCACCAAACATGAAAATTACAGGCAAGGTATAAAATAAGAATACATTTCATAGTAACAATGTAGCTAATACAAGTAGGTACTTACCTTTTCGTAAAAATGTGTTGATATTTACCAAACAAAAACCAAAAACATTAAAACTAAAGTTTATTGACGTCAACGTCGTTAATAGAACACAGACAAGTGTAAACTGGAGATGACAGTAGTAGTACTAGACTAGTGGCGCTGCCGGCGGTGGTCGCTATTTTGTAAGAGATGGTGATACCAAAGTGAGTGGTGGCTCAGTTAGTTACATCAACGTTTTAAAATGTATCATTAAAATGATGTGGTGATTGTGGACATCCCAATCTCCACTGACATGGGAGTGGTTATAATGTGAACGTTCTAAAACGGTCCAAAGAGTGTCATCACGGTGATGTGATGCTTTGCCATTTACAAAAACCACTAAAATGTGAGTGGCTATAATGTGGATGTGGCAGAGTGTGTTTAGTGGGTAGATACTGTTCTGATTGGTTTTCATTAAAATATATCTTTAAATGTTTGGATTTACAAGTGGATACTGTTTAAAATATTTTGTTGTTTCATTCTGATATAATTATTGTAAATAAATAAATACATAAATAAAAACTGTTCTAATGCAGCTCGTTTCTTATAGAAACTCTTGCCATTTAACCACGGAAAGCCGCACGTTTTACATTAGATACTGTCCTCATAAATTCTCATTGCAAGGGCGGATCCAGGGGGGGGGGCAGTAGGGGCAATTTTTTGTAGATGTTAGTGCCTACCCCCCTCAGTAACCTTTCTGGATCCGCCCTTGTCTCATTGAGATAGTATAAGTAAATGTCTGGATTTACAAATAGATACTGTTTAAAATATTTGGTTGCTTTATTCTGATATAATTTTCATATTTAAATTAGATCCGAATGGATACTGATAAAGACTTATATAATTTACTATTGGCACAACAAATACATACTCGTAGAAACTGCTATCATTAATCCTTTCGAAGTAATACGAAATATGTACCTGGAATTTCCACACGTAACATGTAGTGAACAATTTGTTACTGATCAAACATGATCACAATTATATTCGGAAAACAGCATAAATACTGTTAGAAATTGATCGCATATAATCCCATTCGAAGTGGTTAAACTTGTATTTGTAATTGCAGTTGAAAACTGACCTTTCTTTTTACCCATTCAAACAAATGAAAACACATTTGATATATTACTGAAAAAAAACATTAATACTCATAGAAACTGATCTCATAAATCCCTATTCAAACATTATAATTTGTAATCTTCAATTGCAAATCAAAACTGTTCTAACCTAATGCAGCTCGTTTCTTATAGAAACTCTTGCCATTTAACCACGCAAAGCCGCACGTTTTACATTAGATACTGTCCTCATAAATTCTGATTGAGATAGTATAAGTAAATGTCTGAATTTGCAAATAGATCCTGTTTAAAATATTTAGTTGCTTTGTTCTGATATAATTTTCATATTTAAATTAGATCCGAATGCATACTGATAAAGACTTATATAATTTACTATTGGCACAACAAATACATACTCGTAGAAACTGCTATCATCAATCCTTTCGAAGTAATACTAAATATGTACCTGGAATTTCTGACCATATCGTAACATGTAGTGAACAATTTGTTACTGATCAAACCTCATCACAATTATATTCGGAAAACAGCATAAATACTGTTAGAAATTGATCGCGTATAACCCCATTCGAAGTGATTAAATTTGTATTTGTAATTTCAGTTGAAAACTGACCTTTCTTTTTACCCATTCAAACATATGAAAACACATTTAATATATTACTGAAAAAAAAACATTATACTCATAGAAACTGATCTCATAAATCCCTATTCAAACATTATAATTTGTAATCTTCAATTGCAAATCAAAACTGTTCTAACCTAATGCAGCTCGTTTCTTATAGAAACACTTGCCATTTAACCACGGAAAGCCGTACGTTTTACATTAGATAATGTTCTCATAAATTCTCATTGAGATAGTATAAGTAAATGTAAAGACTTATATAATTTACTAGAGGAACAACAAATAGATACTCGTAGAAACTGCTCTCATCAATCCTTTTGAAGGAATACTAAATGTGTACTTGGAATTTCCGACCATATCATAACAAGTAGTGAACAATTTGTTACTGATTAAACCTCATCACAATTATATTCGGAAAACAGCATAAATACTTTTAGAAATTAATCTCATATAACCCCATTCAAAGTGATTAAACTTGTATTTGTAATTGCAGTTGAAAACTGACCTTTCCTTTTACCCATTCAAACAAATGAAAACACATTTAATATATTACTGAAAAAAAAACATTAATACTCATAGAAACTGATCTCATAAATCCCTATTCAAACAATATAATTAGTAAGTAATCTTCAATGGCAAGTCAAAACTGTCCTAACCTAATGCAGCTCGTTTCTTATAGAAACATTTGCCATTTAACCACGGAAAGCCGCACGTTTTACCTTAGATACTGTTCTCATAAATTCTCATTGATGTGGTATAAGTAAATGTTTGCTGCTCCATTCTGGTAGAAACTGATAGAAATTTCAGCAGCAGCTTTACTCCAGGCTCCAGTAGAGGGAGCTGTATACGTGTCGCTAATTCGTATCTACTCTAATGTGACCTAAGGAACTGACGTGTTTGTTAAATTAAAAGTAAAGCAGTCTCTTTCACTGCCAACTCATTCATTGCTTCTAGGCTAGAACAAGAACACCCGAGGAAATAAGGACTTTTGCAGTATTTTATGTTTACCACAATATTAGTATTTCTATTTGAAATATGCAATTTAAACTGTACATTTGTCGGCATGCATATCCAAATTAATACTAATAAAAAAGCAAAATGGAAGTTTACAATAAAAATACATCTGTAAAATATACAATTGAAACTGTACATTTGTTGACATGTATATCCACATTAATACTAATAAAAAGACAATGTTGAAATTTACAATAAAAACATGTTGATAAATGGTGTGTTATATACGATAGATACTGGAGAAAGGACGGACTGGACTCTTATGATATTACTTATAGAAAAGTTTAGAATCTCTTTAAAGTTGTATCTGTAATTCCATATGTTTACAGATATAAGGGCAAGGGTGCATTTGCAGACACTAAACTGTAGATTTGTTGATGTATATTTCATATAAGTACTCATGAAAGGGCAACATGATAATTCCAAATAGCTCATTCGGAATTACTGTTTCATAACCGATTTAAAACTTAATAAAACAGATAAAATCCTGTCTGTATAATAATAATATAACTTATAGGAACGATAAAACCGCATCACTTTTTTTTTATAAGTTTTTATGTGGAATTTTTGGCAGGGAATATATTTGTTTGCGGTTCGGATATATACTTGCTTAAATGAGAAACAAGCCTGTAACTCTCTATTTTTTGCACGATTTGAATAATTTTTTTTTTATGTAGAGTGACAATATTTCTATGTGTAGGTGACATTAATTTGGTTTTAATTTACATACACGGCCTCCTGCGAAGCGTTTTTTCACCAAAAACAGTAAATCATATTAGCAATTTTTTTTTAAACAGATGATATAATATCCTTCTATTTTGATTTTTTAGGAGGTGGAGGATAAAGTAAAAACAAATTTTGAATCCTTTGGTTCTTGTACACACGCTAAATCATGGGGGCAGCTAATGCCAAAAAATGTTTTGAAATATTAGCTTCTCTTATATGTACTAAATACCAATTTTATGGGCTCTTGCTTGATTTACCTATGTACTCCTATTTACCCAATTTACCCCTCAACCCTTCAACGGAATGAGATCAGAATATAATCCTCGTTGAACTACATAATTCAAGTCAATATGTTAAACGGTTCCAGAGTAATTGTGCGCATAAAAAAAAGTTACAGACCGACGTACATTTTTTTTTTGCTTAAACTTAAAATCTCGACATTTCATGACATTCTAAGTCTATTTGAGCAATAAAATTTTTCAAATATTTTTTGCGCTACTATACTTCCAAGTAATTACAAAATACAAAAATATGAGTTGATTCTTGGTTTTACCATTAGCTTTCTTCAATACACAAGTTTAAATTCTAAATAAAAATCCTATAAAATGTTTTCTTTTGTTTCAGAAACAATGAAACGGACAAAGAAGATTAGAAGAAGACACTAATATGCAAGGAGTGGAAAGTTTTCAGGTGATTACTGTTATTATTTTACATTTTAATTTTTATATAATTATTTAAATCGAAAAGTAAGATAATCAGATATCATGCCGAAGGAGCTGCCGTAAACAATTGCGAGTGTCTTTCCTCATACATGTGCTTTTTGATGATGTATTATTTTTATTTCTGCTTTTACTAAAAGTGACCCACGTATACCAGAGGACCTGTATACATTCTCACGGGAATATTCCTGAAACCAGCCTAAGGGAATATCCTATATAAACCTAGATTATTCCAGGAATATAAATATATATTCCAGGCAAAAGCTGTGAATATGTTTGAAACATATAAATATTCCTTGATTATTCTTGGAATAATTTGGTAATATTCTTAAAGAAATAATCTAGGTTTATGTAGGATGTTCCCATTGGCCGATTCTAAGAATATTCCCTGGAGAATTTATATATTCACGACCTATTCTAAGAATGATTCTTTATTCTCAAGAGAATATTCCAGGATTATTCTAAGATTATATTGTGCTGTCTGGGTACAAATCAATAATATGTATTTCCACGTCCTTATAATTTTTTGAAATAGCAACACAACACGTAGAACCCATCAGTCTTTAAAATTCAATAATACCACAGTCGTTTTTAGTCAATTTCTTGGGAGCCACGTTCTTTACAAATCAATATGCATTTTCACGTCCTCGTGTTAGAACAACACAACATCACAGTTTTTAATATTCAACAGAACAGCGTCGTGTCTAGTTAATTTTATTGGAAACTCATATTATTTACAAATAAGCAAACGGATTAGCACATATATGTAAACAATAATGGCGTGACAACTGAAAGCTGAAAGTACGAAAGTAGTGACCTTCGAGGATATAGAGGAAAATAGAGATCACTAAATGGCTGTTTGTTTGTTCGGCCCACAATCCCCGATTCTCTTGACTGGAACTAAATAATGTGTTCGGTAGGGCTCTCTAATATGGATTTTATTATAATTTGCGTATTGTTTACTTTCGTGTTCTATTGTGTTTTGTGGGTGTTTACTACGCCTCTCGCGTCCCTTGCCATATGTGTTGAGAACAAATATACGCATTGTTGTAAAATTGATCTATTTTTTCCTATATGCTCGAAGGTAGTGATAGTCAGGCAAGATCCAGATTTGCGCAACCGTTGTTTGATTCATGTACAAGTAGCGACACAGCGAGGTAATGGAAGACTAAACGCAGTTTTGAAAATTACTGGGAGTGCGCATAGCCTGGTTGTAAGTCTAGTGACGTGTGACACTTTCGATACACAACATAACCTCATCAAATCAGTTCATTTTATGTAGTTTTGTTTTCTATTGTTTCGTGTTTTTATTGCTGCCTTCTCAAAACCTTACTCCATTTTAATGTCTATACAGTACACTCACACACACACACTCACACACACACACACACACATACAGGTGCGGCAATAATTGTGTGGACACTGGACATTTCGCCAAAAAATGGGGTCTTTCAAGTTATTACGTAATCAATATTCACCATTTCGAGGGCTTTCTAACTCTATTTTCAAAATATTCTTACACTCAAAATTAATGTTACTTTTTGCAAAAATATAATTGTGTGGCCAGGCCGCACAATTTTGTGTATATTGTGTGGACAATAATACACACCCTGTAATTCATTACAAAAAAAAAGTTGTGATGATTTATTTCAGGTACGTTTTTTCATATTAAAAAAATCTGTAAATATTTATTTATGCACTTACCGTCGCCTGCCCTTTGCTACTTCAGGATTACAATATTTACGTTATGCTAGAAGAGAATTTTTTTTTTATTTTAAAATAAATATTATCTTGTAGATTATATATCATATTAGAAGTATTGCATTATTCCAAGATTAGTGTGTAGTAGGATGTCTCTATTAAATTGTAAAGCTTTGGGTATTGATGGATTGTTTATCAAATAAAAAATACTGTGTGTTTGACAATTCATACTCTATAAAACAAGTGTCATATTAATGTTCGATATTAGTTACAATTTTACCGTAGTCAGGTAAATTACGTTTAAAGATTTATTCCCATTGGTATAAGGCTTTTGTTATATAACGGCCGATTCCCAAGCGAAAGAAATGTATAGAAAAAAGTCTCTGATTATCACAATCCTTTTAATATGACTAGTTTAGAAGCCTTATAAGAACTGTTTTCCAAATTTTATTACTCTAAAGTTATTCAAATAATGACTATTGGCATATTAAGAGCGGAAAGTGGTCTATTGCAGCTTGGGCATGAATATTGTTGCATGTTCAATCATGAAAAATTGGCATGCGTACTTTCCGTTCGAAATATATACACAATTTTTTACGACTACAGCAAAATTGACAAAAAAGCACTGATTTTTTTATTATTATTTTATTATTAAACGTCAAGCACATCGTTTCTAAAGAGAAATTCTTTGGGCTGAGCTGGCAACTTTAGTTCTCAGAGGACGGAAAGTTTATTTCCAATGACAGTCGTAGAAAAAAAAACGAGATTGTGATGCACCATTTTGTAAGTGGTGTCCAGGATAGGCTAATTAAAAAAGAAAATATGTATATAAGAACAAGTCTATTCCAGTCAATCAATCGGTGAACGGGTAAATTTTCTAATATTGTGTAATTAAAATATAATTCTTTAAAAGTATTTATACAAAACTACCTTCTTTGTTTGGCATCTTTTATTTATCAATTAATTTTCCCTTTTGGGTAATCATCAATCACCCTGTATAATTTTCATCAAAAGTATAGTAGGTTTGTGCCTAGGCAATTGTATTGTTTGTCCTGTGCAACATTTTTCCCATTAATTACTATTTTAGGGCGTTTACTTTGAATTTTTTTCATTAAAAGTATAGTCGGCTTCTTTCTTGGCAATGGTGTCAACTATCCGCAAAATACTAATTTTCTCAGTCAAATAGTCTTAGTTACATCGCCATCAAGCAGACAAACATGCGACAGACAGACTGACGGAATTGAAAGACTTTAATTTTAGAAATCTACGTTGGCCCTGAAAATATTGTAAAATATTTCAAATTTGATTTCTTCGACATATAGCTCACTAAAAATGAAACACATTATTTAATGGCTAAAATGTTTTGTTTAGAAATTTTATGTTCTTCAATTTAATACTCATACAGAGAATTATAATATGTATATTTAATTCATGATATGTATGAAGAAAACTCCGCTTTGGTGACAGTAGACAGCAGTAAGTCAGATAAATGTAAAGTTGGCAAAGGTGTCACCCAGGGCTGCGTTCCGTCATAAATCCTCTATAGTGAACATATGACGTATGTTAGGGTAGCGGAGTGTGGCTCTAGGCGGAACCAAGATTTCTAGCTTGAGAACTGTAAATGACACAATTTAGTTGCAGAAAGCAAGGATTAGCTCACCCGCTGGCCAAGCTTCAACATAAGCTCTTATGATTTAAGTGTAGGTAAATTACAACAAAACGAAAGTTATGATTCTAGACCAAGCAAATGATAACCACAGGCATTTTACGTGTTACTGTGTGGTAATAAATAAGATGATATACTTTGGAGCCCTTGTCGACAATACTGGCAACTGCGAGTAAAATTCGGCGAGGAATACATATGGAAAAATCGGTAACGTGCCAGTTGAGCAAAATTTAGTATAACAGAAATATCATGAAAAGTACTAAGATCAGATTACCTAACGCCCTAATTTTCTCCATCTTTTTTCACGCCTCTGAGACATGGACCGTTATGGATATAGACATGATGCGTACTGATGCTTTCGGGATGTGGGTTTAGAGAGTTCGATTCTCTAAAATATACGTTCTGAAAAGCAACTTTCCAGTATCCCCAGATAGCATTTATTATTCCACGAATGTACATTTTGCATTCCCAATATTCTAATTGCATTCTGTACTTGCCATGTATGTTCCCTCAACATTTCCATATAAATAATATTTTCACATATACAATATGATTATACATACGATATAAATGGAATATACAGAAAAGTTTATGTTCACAGTCGCATATACTGTGTACACGTATCAGGGAACGTTCTTCTTATATGTGTTCATGTACATCGTATGGACATTCGTCAATGATTTTATCTGTATAAAGGTTCTTTTTCATAGTCGCGAAATTCGCTACTTTTAAGCAAAATGTTATAAAAACTAATTCAAATATATTCGCGGCGGGAAATCTTAAAGGTTCTTTTTCATAGTCGCGAAATTCGCCACTTTTAAGCGAAATGTTATAAAAACTTATTCAAATGTATTCGCGGCGGGAAATCTTAACTTTATTGCGGCGAGAAGCTTGGAGATTCATAAATTAAAAAAAGATGGATGTTGATCAAAGGTATTGCTTTGAAATATAAAATTATTCATATTCCTTATATATAAAGCTCTGCATGTTATATATTTGGCATTTACGCCACAAAAAAAGAGTGAAAGTGAATAAGAAAAAGGCATTTTGAGTGAGAAAAATATTTTTGCAAAGAAAGGAACAAGGGGACTTCCACAATTTAATAATAGAAATGCGTGTGAGTGATGCACCCAAATATCTAAATTATCTGAGAATGACTTCATGTCAATTTGAAATACTTTTGCAAAAAGTGGAACTAAAATATATCACAAAAAGGACAAAATTCAAGTTGTTAGGTTAGAATGTTAGATTTTATCGCGAAAAAGTTGAAAATAGTTCAACTTTTTTGCGACATCGCAAATGCGTTAAAGCGAATTTCGCATTGGGTGAGTATGGGACAAAATAAAAAATATGTTAAAAACCGAAATTCGCTAAAAACTTGCGAATTTCGTGACTATGAAAAAGAGCCTTAATACACCCAGTAAACCAAACCACATCATTTTAACATCATAATGATGTGATTTTTGCAACAGTGACGTCGTCATTCTTGTTTACAACCACGTGGAAATGCCGTCACAGTGACGCTAAACGGCCGCACTCAGCCACGTCGTTAAAAGTGACTTACTTATTTTCCACTTTTCAACCACATCAGTACCACTCATTTGTGATACAGATATGATCATATTGTGTACAAAAAATATATATTATAACAACTTGAATGTTACCGCCCAATTACTTTTAAAATAAATAAAAAGAATCTATATTGCAACAAATAAATCTACTTTTATATTACGAAAAAATAGCTCCATTGAAACTTAAAAATCACTGATTAAAGATTAATATTTTATATCCGGCTCCAAAAAATGAATTTTTGAATAAATTATATGTTTCCTCATTGAATTTTTTGTTTTTTTATCGAAAAAAATTATTTCATTAAAGTCGGCTGACATTTTATACCTTGTGTGTGATTTTACATTCTGAAAAACTTTTCTCATTTTAAAAAATAAAGGTGAACTTATATTATTTCTTAAATATTTGTTTCAAAATCCTCCTGCATACCTAAAATTATTCACGTTGCATAATATAGTTACATATATAATTAGCTGTATATGATAATATAATTTTAGATATACAGGGTGATTTGTAAACAAATATTTAAGAAATAAGTACACCTTTATTTTTCTAAATGAAAAAAATAAAGAGAAAAGTTGTTCAGAATGTAAAATCATACACTAAGTATAAAACGTCAGCCGACTTTGATGAAATAATTTTTTTCGATTATAAAACAATAAAAGATTCAATGAGGAAACATAATTTATTCAAAATTAATCATTTTATATTGCCGGGTATAAATATAAATCTTTCATCGTTATTTCATTGTGTTATTTTTTTCGTAATATAAAAGATTTATTTGTTGCAAAATAGATTCTTTTCATTTATTTTAAAATTAACTTAGCGGTACCTAACATTCAAGTTGTTATAATATACATTATAAAGCAACATAATTTATTCACAATTCATTTTTATTTTAATGGCTTACTTCAGACAAAACATTTCATCAAAGTAGCCTGATATTGCTGAAATTTTACACAAAAAAGTATATTTCACATTCGCTTTACTTACCTTTTCCCTAAATTTTTCTTGAAATTTCGGAAAATATATAAAAAGGCAGTTCATACATAATCGTTTGATATTTGCTTATAAATCTTTCACATATCCCTAGATATTTTAATCGTTTTATAGCACATATATTACTCACTAAAGTGGGGTCCCAGAAAATGTCTTTAAGTAAAATAATAGGAATTAGATTTAAAAATATAAAAAGTATTAAATAAATCTGAAGTGATCAATGAAACAAACATTTCCGAAACTATATATATTCAAGATATGATTACAGGTATGCCTTATAATATAAATTCACCTAGCTATTTCTTTCTTGATCTTCTTTGATCCCTATAACGGATTAAGTGTCACAATTATCTAATAGTCAAAGTCTGCTGTGGCTGGAACTATTTTTCATACCACATCTAAAAATTTATAAAAAATTATTTATCACAGTTTAAAAATGTTTAATAAGATTTGGTATCATTTATGTCAGTAAAAATAATGTTAAAAGTTGAGTGTTGGTAGTGGTAATTTCGAGTTCAACCACACTCGTTTTGTTATTAAAGTAAAAAACCGCTGCCCAAGGAATCACTACTTCCACATCCAGATTTTCTATCCAAGTCTCTCATAACGAAAAAATTTTGTATGTGGAAATAATTGTTTATAGAACTTTAATAATATAACATTTGAAATCGTCTACCCCAAAAACCCATAAAACGATATCCCACACGGTAGTGGGGTGGGGGTGGTGATAGGGGGAGTAGTAGTGGAGGTGGATGAAGTAAAAAGAATATTTTGAGACTTTTGATTCTTGTACACACACTAAATCACAATTTTATTTTCATCTTCTTTAATAATGGGGGTGGCTAATGCCAAAAATTTTTTTTAAACCTTAGCTTCTCTTGTATCACTAAATACCAATTTTATGGACTATTACCTGCTTGATTTACCGATTTACCCCCCAACCCTTCGACGGAATAAGATGAAAATATAATCTAGTTCCAGATCCCGTTAAAGTACATACGTGTACCAAATTTCAAGTCAATATCTTAAACGATTCCAGAGTAAACGTGGGCACAAAAAAAGTTAGACCGAGAGACAGAAATTTTTTTTGCTCAAATTTAAAATCTCGACGTTTCATGACATTTTAGCCTATCTGAACAATAAAAATTTTCAAAAATATTTTTGTCGTTACCATACTTCCGCTGGATGTGGAAGTAATTAAATTTAATTTTAATAGCTTACATCTTGAGAACAACTTCATTGACACTATTGAAAATATAAAAAAAAGGATGACGATTGAAAATAAACTACTATTTTGTAAAACATGAATTAGCAATAAAGATACGAATTCAGAATTTGATTCTAACAGGGCATGCAGAATACGGTTCTAAAATTATTTGAACTTTGTATCACTCTTGATTCGTGGACACCATTTGAATTCCATCTCTAGCAAAATAATAAAGTTTAGATGAGACTTAAAATAAGACACTAAATATACACTAAATTAAAAATTAAGCAAAAAAAAAACTGAAGGTGAAGTTCCTCATTACCGAAACGAGTATTTCAATATGAAACAACAAAGAATATATTTTTTTCTAGAGCCTTATTATAGCTACAGAAAAAATTGGTAAAAACAGCAGTTTGCACAAAATTCAAATGCAAAATGTCTAAGATTTTAGAACTTATATAAACTTACCATCTTTTCTCTCATTATACTGCCACTGCCAGAAGCCCCACGAACTAAGATAGTTTTAATTGTCTATTATAACATTCTAAAATAGAAAAAAATGTATAAGTACCTAAATTATTCCAGTTAAATAGGGAGGATTAGAGGAAAAAAACTGATAACCTAAAGTTTTGAAACTTGGCAGAGATGTTCATTAAGGCCCACTGTTTAAACATACTTAAAGTTGTCAACTATATCTCTTACGCTCGCGCCGCCATCTTGAAAAAATGGTGTTTAGATTAAGTTTTTTTTCTTATATCTCGCTAACCATTAGAGATATCGAAATTAAGTCTCCAATAAAAAGTAAAGCTTATAAAATTCTCTACAAAAAATGTAATATAATATTTTCCCGTATCTATTATTATCATCTTCTAAAATAGGAAATTACATTTGATCAACACATTTTTAAACTGGAAATTACTCGTAAAAAAAAATTCATATTATTATGTTAATTCTAGAATTCCCAATAACTTTAAAATATCCGTCGAATATCTGTTTGTCAGTCTGTCAGTTTGTCCATCTGTACGACACTTTTTGTGAGTATGATAATTTAAAAAAGTTAGTGTTAACTAAAGGAAGAACTCTATTGATGTTGAAAAAAATCGATTAGTAAATAAAAAAAGGCATGTGAAGAGTGTTAGAACACCTTTGATAATATGCTAAAAATACAGAGATACTGCACACTATACTGACCAACGTTTCGACAATCAAGATGGTATCATCGGGAGATCATTAAAATTGCAAGTATGTCACTTAAACCTACAATCATAACATACTTACTGATCAATTTTTTTTTAAACGCTGTGGTTCTTATAGCTAACACTAATTTATTGTCCAAATTTCAATAAAACCAGACTTTTCTTTTTTAAGTTATTTGGCTTACAAGAGACATGACTGACGGAGAGGCAGACGGACAGACGAACGGACTGACAGAAAAGACATTTCGAAAGTTGTCCCGTATTTTATGACAATACAATGATATATTTTTATTATATATGAGTGATATTCACAATTGTTGAAACGTGTCGATGAAATGCATATAACACTTTTTGTGCAGAATTTTATAAGCTTTATTTTGTATATAAACATAATTTCGATATCGCTAATGATTAGAAAGATATAAGCAGTAAACTGAATCCGACCGCCATTTCTCCAAGATGGTGGCTCAAGCGCAACAGTTTGGGCTGGGGACTTTTAGTATGTTTAATAGTAGGTAAGCCTAAATGAACATATTTGCCAAATTTAAACACTTTATCAGTTTTTTTTCGTCAAACGCCGAAATTTGTTATAATTTGACTGGGGTATTTATACTATACTGAAATTTAAATATAAAAGTGTACCTATATTATCTGCCATGTTAAATTATAAGTAAAATTGTATGTTAGCTAAATGCTATTAATAAAGATTATTATATTATAGATATAATTAGACAATCCTCGGATTCGGGTACTAAAATAATATACTAGATCCTCCGATTAAAGAACTGATATAAGTTCTTTAATCGGAGACTAGATCAAAATAAAATGATGGGTAATAATTAAAGCAAATATCATACAATATGACTGCATTTTGTCGTCAATTGGTAAGAAAACAATTATCAGTAGGTATTTAAATCAAAAATAACCTAAATATGCTCTCTATATATTTATATTTTATTTATCTCTCTTTTATACTGTTTTTATAAATATAATGAAATTTAAATATAAAAATGTACCTATATTTTACCAATTAATTGATAGCACACAGAAAGTACCTAATAATCTCGTCGAATATCAAATGGGGCACGCCGCATGGATGACATGGAGACAAACACTGTACCTATTGGTATACCTAATGTGGTACAAAAACTAAATTATAAATTCGAAAGTATTCTGTAATTGAAAAATAAATAACCAGTGTTAACCAATATACCTATTATGTTAAATGATAAATTAGTTTTTTTCCTTGAATTTTAATGAAGTCATTCGATATGTCACCAAACATGAAAATTACAGGCAAGGTATAAAATAAGAATATAAAATTTCATAGTAATAATGTAGCTAATACAAGTAGGTACTTACCTTTTTTCTAAAAATGTGTTGATATTTACCAAACAAAAACCAAAAACATTAAAACTAAAGTTTATTGACGTCAACGTCGTTATTGTCGTTAATACAACACAGACAAGTGTAAACTGGAGATGACAGATGACTGGAGAGCAGAACAACGACATTCCAGTACCCAGACAGCACCGTATAATCTAAGAATATTCTGTAATTATGCAGAAAAGAATGAATATATTCTGATTAATTCTGGAATAATCCTGAAATTATAAGATAACGGATTATTCTAGTAATATAATTTTAAACATATACCTGGAATATTCAGCATGAATATGATAGTAATATTCATTTTGGAATATATATATTCCCTCCTGGGTCAAGAATATTCTATTACTTTGAGAATGAAAGAATAATATTAATTATTACTCAACCAAATCAACGTTTTATAAAAGCTTTTAATTTTTTCTGTAAAATGTAACTTAAATATATGCGTGTTATTATTTATTTCAATTAATAAAAAATATTTAATATGATTATAATGATTATATTATACAATAATGTTATTCCCAGTTTTAAACAAAAGCTCAATCCATATTTTTGTTATCAGGTTATCAGGTTTGAGCAGTGCAGCCAAGGCTAGACTTCAGAAATAAAGCCATGCACATGTATATAGTGTTTTAAACTGCCCGCGATTTTTTCCTATTTACGTATCTCATAACATAACCTCAATATCAGAATTTACGTGCTTTAATCGTTTGTTATTGTTGAGATACTTAAGTGTTTTTATGTGTAGTATAAGTGATAAGTGACCGATGAACAATAAGTAAGTACATTAATCTTTTTTATAGGGAAAATTTAACAGGGCATCACGTCACTTGTACATTTTCTTACTTAAATGAAAAGAAAAAGGGATAGAAATACTACTGGTACTGGCGCAGCTTCATATAGAACTTAATAGAACTCTAAAACTCCATTAGACCATAATACTGATGATATAAATCAGAGACAGTTACCAACAAATTCTTCACATTTACAAGAAAGTACTTATGAGTACATCAGTCAAAATAATTTCCAAACTTTTAATCATAGTACTGCAGGCACCACGAACTTAATAAGTATAGTGTTCATTTAGAGAATATTGTTAGAAGTAATGTTTCAAATAGTGGCAGTGAAAGTAAAGTAAATAAGACATAAAACATAAAATTACTATACTTCTATGTACCTGAAGTTTCGAACGTTCACTTGAACGAATTTCATTTGAAAAGGAAAGATAATAAAAATTATAAATCGACTGAGGCGTACCACTTTTACGGTAATATTTATTGGCAATGATAGTATCGTTGCCAGCAAATATTACCAGAAAAATTGTACGTCCAAGTCGATTAACTTCAAATTTTCAATTTAAATTTGTTCAACTGAACGTTCGAAACTTCAGGTACATATACTTCTTGGAATATGTGACTAGCAAATGATAACCCTCTGTGCTTAGAGGCAATGGACAAATAATTTGTAGTAACTTTTATTACAAGTTTTCATTTTAATCAATATTTTCTATTATTTTTTGTAAAAAGATATTAATTACCTGTTTGTATTTTTTTTCTAGATTGATAGTATGTGTAGATTGGGTGGCGATAATTACAAGGAATGTTCATGCCGCTTTATGTGAAAAGTAATGAGTGATGACTTGGCCAAGCTTTACAGTTTACACGGACACAAAGACAAAAAAGTTTTTTCCAAAACAGCACTTTTCACAACAGTTACAGGTAATTATTCAACATAACATATTTGTTTGCGGTTCGGATATATACTTGCTTAAATGAGAAACAAGCCTGTAACTCTCTATTTTTTGCACGATTTGAATAATTTTTTTTTTTTATGTAGAGTGACAATATTTCTATGTGTAGGTGACATTAATTTGGTTTTAATTTACATACACGGCCTCCTGCGAAGCGTTTTTTCACCAAAAACAGTAAATCATATTAGCAATTTTTTTTTTAAACAGATATAATAAATATCCTTCTATTTTAATTTTTTTAATGTAATTTTTTTTTTTTTGATTTTGATGAAACTTACTATCAAGACATATGGCATGCTGAAGAAATCTCTAATATGATTTAGTGCTTCTTGGCGAGAGGAATATAACTTTCTAATTCTATTCTGAATTTTGAATACTTTTTTAGATACTCAGGAGTGACACAGGAATTTTTCCAACTCAAAAAAATTTTCTTCAATGAAAATGATAAGCGGGGGGGTAAAATTTTTCTCGAATTTTCCCTACTTGAAGCTTGATTTTCCTAACTCGAACCACAATAAATAAGAATTCCTTCGAAAATAAAAACTGATGAGGGGAGGGGGTAGGAGATGAAGGATAAAGTAAAAACAAATTTTGAATCCTTTGGTTCTTGTACACACGCTAAATCATGGGGGCGGCTAATGCCAAAAATTGTTTTGAAATATTAGCTTTTCTTATATGTACTAAATACCAGTTTTATGGGCTCTTGCTTGATTTGCCTATGTACTCCTATTTACCCAATTTACCCCTCAACCCTTCAACGGAATAAGATCAGAATATAATCCTCGTTGAAATACATATAATTCAAGTCAATATGTTAAAGGTTCTAGAGTAATTGTGCGCATAAAAAAAAGTTACAGACCGACGGACATTTTTTTTGCTCAAACTTAAAATCTCAACGTTTCATGACATTCTAAGTCTATTTGAGCAATAAAATTTTTCAAATTTTTTTTTTGCGCTACTATATACTTCCAAGTAATTACAAAATACAAAAATATGAGTTGATTCTTGGTTTTACCATTAGCTTTCTTCAATACACAAGTTTAAATTCTAAATAAAAATCCTATAAAATGTTTTCTTTTGTTTTAGAAACAATGAAACGGACAAAGAAGATCTTAAAATAGATTCAAAATATAAATATATTTATTAAATACTTAATAAATAATTCTGCAATATTATACTTTCAATATTTTATTTTCCCATATTTTTAGAATTTTTAGGAAGAAGGCACTAATATGCTAGGAGTGGAAAATTTTCAGGTGATTACTGTTATTATTTTACATTTTAATTTTTATATAATTATTTAAATCGATATGTAAGATAATCAGATATCAAGCTGAAGAAGCTGCTGTAAACAATTGCGAGTGTCTTCCCTTATACAGGTGCATTTTGATGATGTATTAGTTTTATTTCTGCTTTTACCAAAAGCTGTGAATATGTTTGAAACATATAAATATTCCTGGATTATTCTTGGAATAATTTGGTAATATTCTTAAAGGAATAATCTAGGTTTATGTGGGATATTCCCATTGGCCGGTTCTAAGAATATTCCCTGGAGAATTTATATATTCACGGCCTATTCTAAGAATGATTCTATATTCTCAAGAGTATATTCCAGGAATATTCTAAGATTATATTGTGCTGTCTGGGTAGTAGTACTAGACTAGTAGCGCTGCCGGCGGTGGTCGCTATTTAGTAAGAAATGGTGATACCAAAGTGAGTGGTGGCTCAGTTAGTTACATCCACGTTTTAAAATGTATCATTAAAATGATGTGGTGATTGTGGACATCCCAATCTCCACTGACATGGGAGTGGTTATAGTGTGAACGTTCTGAAACGGTCCAAAGAGTGTCATCACGGTGATGTGATGCTTTGCCATTTACAAAATCCACTAAAATGTGAGTGGCTATAATGTGGATGTGGCAGAGTGTGTTTACTGGGCAGGTATATTTTTTGTAGAAATATTTGCATCGCCCGAGCGCCGCGCCGATAGTAATATCATCAAAAGTTCAGCACTTTTAACTCGAACGCTGATATTGGTTCGATTTTTGAACTAATAAAAATAAACCTGCATCACAACTGATGAGACAGCAATGCTAGCTTTATAGTACCTATCTACCTACCTACAAAAATAATTGTGATGTTTCTCTATCTATATAGATCTGGTTTAAGTACATTTATAATCATCCCCTGTATGGTGTATGACGTTTTATAAATTTTAAATCGTTCGTCAATATTGTATATATGAAATATGTTTTAAATTTTGAATCCAGACTTTAGATTTATGATCGAATATTAAATAATAATGAATATGAAATATTAAATAATAGCGAATGAAATATTAAACAATAATGAATAATAATCCTTTTTTAATTTATGTACTGTGTTCAATTAATTAGTAACTATCTCGGTAACTATCGGCATTTCTTAAGCAGGTAGTTCAGACTTAGAATGGTTATTTAATTACATTTTATCTTTTATATTTAGATTTCCGTTTTCCATGTCATTACAATCCCCTTGTAGAATTTTTTAAATGCGCGCCACGGTCCTTAGATTAGTGCGCATGCTCATCGTGCTCTAGCAGACACGTCACGCTTCTGCTGTCAAATGTCGATTTCATTTTGTGTTTTGTTTTTTGTTTCCCGTGATTTATTAATTAGTCCAAGTATACATTAATTGCATTGCAGTAAGTATTTTACAATTATTGTATACAATATAACTACCACATAGTTTTGTTGTCATTTGCAGATATTTTATATTTAGACACTAAAGTTTAATGTTTAATGTGTATCCCTTTGTACATATTATACGGCGTTTGTAGGTATCGATTTTTTGGAAAAAAAACTGAGGTGATCTTTGTAATGGTCTCGGTCCACGAAAAGGAAGCTTGGTGGTCACCATTCAAACGGAAACAATTTGACTGATCATTGAAAAACAGGAGAAAACCCCCCAGAAACGTGGACACTTTACGGGGTGTTTGAATCTTATTTTCAAGAAGGTAGGTTCGATTTATTTCAATATTAAGGAGCTTTTGTTTATTTAAATCACAATCATTGGATTTGATTACAACGTACGAGTTGTGATAGGTATTTATTTGTAGTAATTTGCTTTATACCTATTTCAGAGGATTATAGAAGAGCTGCAATTAATTGAAAAGGGCAGAGATCACATCTGATGTAAGAGTGAACAAAAACAAATCAAAGGACTATGTACAAAAAACACGTTATTCCTCCCGTCAGATGAACATAATGATATCGAAGAACATATTGGAAGCCGTCGACTTCCCAAGAAATTTTGTCCATACTAGAAGCTGAAAGAAGATATGTTCTTTTAATAACTCTGGTAGGCATTTAAAATCAAGTACTTACCTAAAATTTCGAATGTTCACTTGAACGAATTTCATAGGTATGAAAAAGGAAAATTAATAAAAGCCACACTTCGATTTAGGTGTAAAAACTTAAGTATTGTAGATATTTATTGTCAGCAAATGTGACAATGAAGTGTTTATGCCTAAATCGATGTGTGGTTTTTATTAACTTTTCTTTTTCATCTAAAATTCATTCAACTGAACGTTCGAAACTTCAAGTACATTTAAAATCACAAGCATAAATATTTCCGAATTCCAAAAAAATATCTATGTTTTGTAGGTAAAGGACACCACACAAAACAAATGAAAAAGAGGGCACAGTCAAATGGGCTGAAAATGCAGAATGTCTGAAAATTACCAGTTAGAAAGGTCAAAGATCAGGAAGATCGGTACCCACTAATGTCATAGTTGAGAGTATTATGTGACGAGTTGTTTAATGTTGTTATTCATATTCATAAGACCGGAAATGCCGCAGGTTTTATGAATGAGGTGGTGATTTTTTTTTAAGTTCCTATGCTTACTTTAAAGTGAGGGTGTGCATGTGTGTGTATGTGTGTAGTGGGGAGGGGTTGGTTAGCGTGCGTGAGAGAGCGAAAGTGTGTTCCTATCAAAGAGTTGTAATGTATGAGCAGTGGACAGCGCGCAAACGGTGTGAGCATTCTCATCCTTCTCACGCAGTTCGTTCTCTCTTTGTCGCACAGTACATGAGGGGCTGTGTTGCTTTGTAAAACAGAGTGGAGAGCAAAGGAGAGGGTACGAGGTGTGCGACAAGGACAAGGATGCTCGCGCCGTCCAGCAAATCAACGGCTTATTTCCTCTAGTCAGAACTCGTTGGTTCATATGTGCAAATACATTAGAATAACAACATTAAACAAATCCTCGTCATAATATGATACTCTCAACTATGACAGCGGGTACTGATATTCCTGATCTTTGACCTTTCATATCTCAAAAACTGACGATTTTCAGATATTGTGCCCATGAAAACTTTTGATCAGGATATTATGAAGTACAACATACTACATTTTTAGCCCATTTGACTTTACCTTCTTTTCCATTTATTTTGTGCCTGCCGTGTCCTTTATGATAATATCAATTTGTTTAATTTATGTTTGATCAGTTTTATTTTTTCTGTAAGATCTTTGTAAGATGTTTTTATATTTTTCAACTTTATCATGGCCAGTTTTTAAAGAGAAATAAGTACCTATTCAAATATAATACAATGTATTTTCTTTTGTAGTTGGACTAGCACGTGTATCTCCTCCGCTGGACAGGAAGGAAATACCTTCTCCTATAAATTGGAAAAGCCAAAAGAAAGTATTCAGCCAGTAGGATCAGTCACAGATGATGTGTTGAGAATGAAAAGTGGACTTTCGCAATTACAATTATCACCATCGGCAACACCTGGACACTGGTTTTGAAAATGTAAGCCCTCCAATTTTTAATATTTTTTATTTATTGACAAAAAAATTCGTTATGGTAAAATATGACAGTTCATAAGTTCCAAATATAATTTTTTTGTTAAAAAAAATCTCAATTGAAATTTTTGTCACAATTGTTTTTTATCATTGCAATTCATTTTTGTAACAAAAAATAAAAATATATTTAAAGTAACAACTGTTTTATTTATACCTCTTCCTAAATAAAATCATGTTTTGTTCTTGGCAATTTAAAACACGATTTGAAATAGATAAAACTTTAAGGTAATGTAATATGATCATTAGATTTTTTCATAAATAACACGTTAAATATGATTTTTAATCTGAAGTTTTAGAGTGATAAATGTTTGATCCATTTTAAAATGGTTTTTAACAGATCTTATTAACGTAAAACTTTTTTTTTTTTACTTATATTCTTGGACCTTTGTAAAGTATTGTTATAGCAAATACAGTTTTATTTAAGTTTATTTAGCATTTGTATGCTCCATTCAATAAAATTTGATGAATAAAACATTTGACTTTAGTTGAAAACTAATGGTAAAAACAAATTTTTTGTGCATATATTCCACATTTACTTACATAATATTCTTCACAAGGAATGTGAAATGTGGAAAATTAGAATAAGTACCTAATAATTGACTGTAACAATTAAACTTTAAAATTAGATATTGGATTTATTATATGCAAGTACTTCACTCATATCGTGTATTCTCTTGAGTTTAATTATTATAATAATTTATTATTTGCTGTAATCATAGATGAGTCGCTGCGTCATACTGAACATATTCAGAATGAAGCAGCGACTCATCAATGATTACAATAAGTAATAAAGTATTATAATAATTAAACTCTGAAGAAAATACTTGGCATGAGTGAAGTACTTCACTGCTGCCACTGATACATAATGTTCATTCCTACAATATACATGCATCATAGATTTATGATCCATGTGTAACATACCAGGCACCTACGGTTTAATTCCTACGAAGGTAGTACTCATATACCGTGAACATGCAGTGTACGTTGTGAATGTAGGATGGACCTTCCTCCTTTATACCTCATGTATCTATTAGTATATCAATATACGTTTCTGGTTCATATCAAGTTCCGTTTTGGTCTATGGGTACGTTGTAGGAATCTTACTCGTATATCGAGAGGCGGTCATCTGTACATCTCTCTGACATTCAGATTTTCTACATGGAATACAAAATGAATATTCATTCTTAGTTCTATGGGTACATAAAGTACATTCCGAGCACATGCTCTGAATGTAAAAATGCTATCTGGGTCGTATTCTCCCGAATCATTTCATTTTTTGGCCAAGACCTTTCATTGTTTTAAAATATATTTAAGTAAAAATTTCGACTTTTTAAACATTTTGATCATCTTTACAAAACTTGGTATTTGACTTATCTACAAAGGAAGTTGAGTTTATGTAACATTTCTTATCTTTTTGGAATCATATATTTTAAAGTTTTCTTTTTATTATGTGAATGCTATTTTTTCTATAAGCAAATTTCTATTCCTCTAGTTGGCCTCCCTCTAATAAAGTTCATTTCTAAAGCGTAATATGACAATTTTCCCTCTCCGTTACACAAACCATGAACATACTGTATATTCAAATTTGTATTGATATATTCCTTTTTTTTTCTTCAAATTATTATAAAAAAAGAAAAAGCTTACCTATATGAAATGCAGTTAATAAAAGAATAAATAAATAATATCAATAATAATGATTAAAGAAGGTCCGTTTATACAAATAAAATATGATCTTATTTCATTTATAATAATATTCTATTAATAGTAGTACGACCTACTAAATTACTCACCCACCAATTCAATAAAACAGTTAGGGCCACATAAAAGACATATTTAACACACATCTTGAATACACACGAAGAAATGGAAATAATAGCAATATAATATATATTTCCGCTGGGGGCAGCACTGTCCAAGGCCACACAATTTGGTGAAATTTCCGAGATTATGCACACCAAATTTTTACTATACTTGTGTGACCATTTCCAGAAATCGACAGATATAGGGTGGGGAGGACACATAGATGTTGTAAAAATAGGTTTTAAATTGTGTGGCCATGTGTACCCACATAGCACAAGATATTCTAAGAATGATCTGTAAATGTCCTCTAGGGAGTATATATATTCGAAATAATATTGTATTGTTCCAGGAATATATATAATTTAACATGTTGATACTAGAATATTTCATACGAATAATAAAATAATATTCTTTCTGAACAATAGTATAATATTCTTAGTATATATATAATTTTTGAGAAGGAAACAATAATATTCCAAGAAAATAATACAAGAATATTGTTTTTGAACAATAGTCTAATATTCTTAGAAGATATATGATTTTTGAGAAGAAGACAATAATAATCCAGGAAAAATAATACAGGAATATTCCCATTAAACACGCAAACGTCGGTTGGAACTATAGGTAAGAGATGGCATCAAATGCCAATTATGTAATAATGTCAGCGAAGGCAATTAACTGTTATGTCACGTGTATTTAGAATTAACCGCTTATTTATTGGTATTTGACTCATTTCGAAGCCTTTCCAAGTTTGCAATAGATTTTTGTAGATAAATTTGGTTATAACTCGCCGACTTAGTCCTACTACTGGTCTATGAGTATTCACCTAATATTTCGTATCGGCAATCTAACATAATTCTCCGGTGTGATACCTTGAGACAGAATCTTACATGCAATATGCGCTACACTGATGATTCTGACGAAAACCAAGAGTTAAAAATCGATAGTTGTAAGCAATTATCGTGTCTCTTGTTGTAGTTTCGTTCCATTCTGGTATCATTCTCGTATATTAAACAATGATAAGTCAAGATAATAATCATATATAAGTAACTGGTAAATGCCATTTCAGTTTAAAATTGGGTATTATTCGTCGACTTATTATTACATATTATGTAATGCAACATAAAAATCCAATAAAAGAGGAATCAATCTATATGTGAGAATAATATAAGCTTATACCCATAATATTCGTGAAAGAGTGAAATAATAATCTAGGAATATTCTATTAAGGAGAAATTGTATTATAATATTTTTCAAATATTCCTAGAATAACTTGATTATTCCTGTAATATGCGTTTTGGATAATCGTATAATATCTAAAAATTGTGCCATTTGGATAAAAAAAGAATATTCCTGTAACGTCTGGATTATTCAAAAATTATTTTAGGAATAATCAAATCTTCCAAACGTATAATCAATGAATATTCCAGGAATCAAATTATGCTATCTGGGTATGGCTACACAATTAGCGAAGGCCACATAAGTATGGTTATAGAGTGGTGTGTGTCCACACAATTATTGCAAGACCTACGCGCCACACACACACACACACACACACACACACACACACACACACACACACACACACACACACACACACACACACACACACACACACACACACACACACACACACACACACACACACACACACGCACACACTTTTAAATAATTAATAAGAACACAGTTATAAAGTCAAATACTAGATCTGTACGATCACAACGTAAATCGTAAATTAAGCAATCCAAACCACGTGACTTTTAACATGGCGTGGTAGGCAAACATCCGGCAAACGTTTGTTTTCATTCGTTAAACGTTTGTTAAAGAGTTTGTTTTTCGGTTGCCTTGGCTACGTTTCCGCGAGTTAATTAAAATAAACCCCGTGTTTGCCCACCACGCCATATTGCCAAAATAATTTGACAGGTTGTTGCATTGCCTAATAAGAGAGCATAACCTATCTATTTATTTTATTTCCATCAATGTTGCCAAGTGTCATTTATTTGTTGGGAGCCGACATGTAAGTGTCTTTCGTCTGTTAATTATTATCATTTTTTTTATAGTAGGTATGGTATTATTCAATGAAAATTCATTATTTTCAAAAGCGGAGATAAAAGGTATACATTCTTTAACGAAATAATTAAAGCATTTCCTCTAACGCTAAACATTCATATACATTAGGCAACAAACATGGAAATAGTCTCATCGGCAGGATTCCAGACGAGACGTACAATTCAGAAACGTCAACAGGTTCGTATAGGACATCTGCATCATGTAACCAACATAACCTTAAATTTTAAGTTTTTCAAGTTTATTCTCACGTTTAATGTTTGTATACGCATTTTAGCTTGGAGCCATACTCGCTCCAAGGAAATATTTAAAAATTCACGTAAATAATTTTTCAATATTGTTGATTAATAAAAATAGACTGCTAATTACAGGTTAGATTTCCAACCTACAAAAAGAGTCCTATTTTATTAGGACAAGGTGTTTAGAACTTCATAAACATTACACTGAACTAGATTTTAGTTGAAAATACGGAAACCAGGCAGAAATTTTAGTAATAGCTGGAGTAATGCTCCTAAATCTTAAGAAATACATATTTTTGAGGTTAGCTGTGACGCCACGTGCAGATGCCCTATGAAGCCAGAAATTGTTTAATTTTGATTGGAGAATCCCTTCATGACGTAATTTGAGCGCGTTTACTTGTTTGAAATATGGAGTAAATAAGACAATATTTTTATTTTTATAATGTCCATTTAAAATTAAAATATTATACGATATATCGTGTATAGAGATGTAAAAGTGTATAATACAATTGTGTAATACCCGGTACAAAACGTATTTTATGGTACGGTATAATACTTTTTAATACCACTGGTATTAAATAAAAGTTAGGTTATGTTATTTCACCTCATATTTATTATTATTTATTTGAATTGATGTGTATTATTTTGTTTATTGTCTTTTTTACTTCAATTATAGGATTGGAATGATATCTTTATCTTCAAAATGGGAAAACCTTCAAAGTTTGATAAGTATATGTTTCGAGATTTTTTATCCTGCTGAATCCAAAGTCAAACAAAAGGAAGTGTCAAACGTACAGACGTACATTTTGTCAATGTTCATTTGCAAGAAACTATTTTAGAATGGTGAAGCATTTGTTGAAATGTGAGAAAACACGTTTCTTTTAATAGATATACGTACTATACGGTATTAAACAAATGTATTATACAGAAACAAATAAAATACGGTATTTTCACATCTCTAATCGTGTATATACAATATTTATTAGGTGTTAATAAATGATTTATGAAAAAATAATCATCAAGTTCCTTTACGTGGGAAAGGCCCATTCTTAATAAATGTTATTAGTTCGCTAGCTATAGTAATTGGAAAACCTATTTGTGGTTAATACCTGCCGAATTGATGACATCACATATTGCGTATGCGCATAATATAGGTTTGTTTTGGTTTTGAGAAATAACAGTCCTCGGATGTTAGGAACATGCGCAGTTAGTAAAACAGCTTGCGCAGTTACTAAAACAGAACACGTTTTACTAACTGTGCATGCTCCTGACAATCCTGACATCCGAGGACTGTTATTTCTCAAAACCAAAACAAACCTTATATTTCAGATTTCTTCCATGTTCCAGTCCAGGCCCTGCGCACTCCTATTAAATTTCAAAATCATCGTGTTTAGTTGGAACTTACCTCGCTCTGTCGCTACTTGTACTTGTACGACGGCTGCGCAAATCTGCTTCTTGTCCGACTGTCACATCATATATAATATTCTTTAATCTATGACTGTCACTACTGTCAGTTGTCGCGCCATTTTTGTTTACATGTCTTTGTGTTCTGGACATTAAGCTAATAATTATTAAATCCATAGAGCAGGAATCCATTTGCTTATTTGCAATGTTGCCAATTTGCAAGTAATTGCTTACATTTTTAAGTATTTTGAATGCTTGTAAGCAATGTTGTAAGGATTCACAGTATGTAAGGATTTTGCACCTAATGGTCGAGACATCCATTTTCATACTTTTTGAAATGTTTTAAATAAAATATTCAAATAGCAAACATAAAATGAAATTAAACAACTGGAAACGTTAGTTGCCCTACACCTACACCAACACCCAACAGTATTCTTAGAGGTGGTGTTGGGCCAACACCACCTCTAAAAACAGGTGGTGTTGGCTACATGTTATTAGTCAAGACGTCAAGCTCTCTTTCTCTTATCTTCGTGGGGTGGGCTGTGTTCTGGTTCTGTTCTGTGTTGTACTGTTGTCGTATTACTCGTATTACGTTGCGTTAAGATGTGGTGTGGTCTGACGTCTGACAGCAGTGAATGGCGCTTAAAAACGTTAAAATTTAAAAATATAACATAACCTCATGCGTTGGCCAATACGGTCCTTTACTAACTGTGTTGCCATCACGCGAACTACGTTTTGACCTCTTTTTTATGGAGAAGAATATCGCGAAAATGTCTATTTCGATAGTACTCCTGAGCTCTTCTAGTCTTTCTTCTTTAAATAGCGCCGCGCAAGTAGGGCCGGCCTTTGGGGGGGGGGGGGGGCGACCGTGCCCTGCACGAGAGCGCCATGAGCTTAATATTTTTTTTCGAGTTAAATTTAGGACGAAAAAATATTGTTTTGTATTTTACCCCCCCCCACCCCGCTCATTAATTTTAAGATGAGAAGGAATTTTTTTAAATTTTATTCCCCCCGCTCATCAATTTTTTTCTGACTTAACCAGAAAAAGGGGCGCCTTTTAAAATTTCGCACGAGGGCGCTTGAGGAACTAAGGCCGGTCCTGCGCGTAAGGATTTTACTAGGATTTTCCATCATTCACAAGTAAAATGTAAGGATTTTGGCGTTCAAGAGTAAGCACTTTGCGAATAAAGGATTGGCAACACTGCTTCCCACTAAACAAAATATATATCCGTAATATTAAACTGAAGTAACATATTTAATGTTTTCTTGCAATATGATATTTATATTAAAATAACCCTACAAACACCGAAGGATGGCCCTTCAGCGGGCCATCACTGGGCCAGAAATGAAACTTCTGGTCCAGTGATGGTCCGCTGATGGGCCGATCTTCAGTGTTTCTTGGGAACCTAACTTTGGTATAGCTGAGAAATGTTAAATTGCAAAATATTGAAGAAACATTTAGTTAATATTAGCTCGAAAATATTTCCGTAATATAAAAAATTATATTTAACGTATGTCACATATTATAATCAATGTATCTTTAATATTGCCATTAAAATAAGCATATTATATTACAAGAATGTAACTTGTAATATTACACGAAAATATTTCACATATATAATTGTAAATGTGTTACGAATGAATCTCATACATTATGAATAATATGCATTTGATCATGCATTAACATTATTTGCAACGTTTATTCTATGTAACTACCATGAACTTCTATGAAAACTCGCCTATTCTCGTCTAAAATAGTATGAACATAACCTTAAAATCTTCGATATCTTGTGAGTAAGTGTGTTGCGCCTTAATGCCCTTATTTTCAGAAATGGGTGATAAAAGCGAGAATAAGGTAAGTAGATAATTACAGTAATGTAGAAATTCGTGGAAACTTTTAGCAACAAAATAAAAACAAACTTTCAATTTTATTTAGTTACCTTAAATTTGCGGTATTTTTACACCTGTGTTATTTGTCGAAGCACACTAATTGCATTTTATTGATAAACATATAATATTAAAATATTATTCTTGTTTGAACCTGCTTATTTTGGGTCAGTTATTTATTGCTTTACTCATCGAAGTTGCATATGTGGTCCTAATCACGGGGATAAAAAAAAAATAAAAATTTGATATTAGGCCACCGATAAGTAAATCAATTGTCCCTGTTTTAAGTTGGCTGCTCGACCAACGTAATAGCTAGGGAGCTGGTGGCAGAATTTTTTATATGATTTTATCGTGTGACTGAAGTCGAAAAGTATAAAGATCTCATAATAACAAGCCGGAAAAACCGTTTCAGTCATTACGTCGTTGCTGATTTTTTAATTAACAGTTATTTAAAAGTGCAAAAAAAACAAACGCTCCTATATGATTTTATTGTATCAGCCAGTTGTTTTAACCGTTGCCTGTCAATATGACATTGATATAAATGCAGTTGGCTGAAATCTATGTGACTGCGTTTTTTTTGTAATTTAATTTTTTTAATTAATTTATGATATACTAAAAATTAAGTGATTTTATTGTCGCTGTACCATATATCAAAAGTTTCGCAAAGCGGTAAGAAACAATAAAACAAACTTCAGTCACCTGTGTACTGCTGCATTTAAAGGAGGTGAATTTTCAAAAATGCGAAAAAAAAACGCTTCTATATTATTTTATTGTTTCAACCACTTTGCAGGAAGCTTTGTTTGTAAAGCACATAAAAAAACAGTGGCTGAAATTTACAATGCTGATTTCTCATTGGCTGATGTTTCTTATTAATAATTAAGAAGTGAAAAAAAAATATATGTTTTTTCGAAATAATTTAGCAATGCTCGATCCTACGAGAAGAATGTTCAAGGCAAAATTGAAGAGGACAAAATTGCATACATTTTTTGTATATACATTTTTATTGTAAGTCTAATAGGTAACGAGATACAGCGGTGGGAAAATGAAGTTTAACGATTTTTTTTTTTTCAAAAAATGCTCAAACTTCATTGTTGCGCGAACAGTCCTACCTTTAATACGTACAGGCTTAGAGAGCAGTGTTTTTGATTCGATAATAATTACCTACATTTTTGATATATTGAATGTCTCTAAGCAATTGTGTAAGGATTAAATGTGTGTAAGGATTTTGTAAGGGATTTAAAATTTTGTAGCCAATAGTCGGAACTTAAAATTTTATAATTTGAAGTTTCCTTAAAAAATGTTGGATTCTTATCTAAAAATTACAAGAGTATAAAAGCAAGTACGGACTCTTTGCCAATTTTCCAATCATTAAAATTAATAACTCTTGTTTCCTATTTTCGAGGAATGATGTAAGCCACTGTAATACTATCCCGTCAGTTTAATATTTTTTTTTTTTTAGTTTCAAGTATTATTATAATATATCTTTATTATAATAATACAAATATTATAAAATATGTTGTTATATACATGCATTATATAATAAAAAAAAATTTTCTTCTTAAATTCATTTGTCTAACGCTGTATCTCTTTAAAAATTAGACTTACAATAAAAATGTATATACAAAAAATGTAGGAAATTTTGTCCTCTTCAACTTTGTCTTCAACATTTTCCCCCCACCTCCAAGGTTGAAAACTTGTGTTTTTTATCATGACCTCGACTTAAACAACATATATCAAAATCATTACTACTTCACTTTTTGCAGGGCAAAATTCCCGACTGATTGTCTTACTTTGACATTTTTTGGAGTAAATTGAGAATATTTCTGAAAATCAGCAACGTACACGTCAGCCAATGTTTTTCTCTGCTAATGGATATAAAAACTAACAAATTACCAAACACCATTCGAGGTTTCTATTTTGAATAGCATACATTTTTATTTGCACTTAAGCTTGGTTGCCATTTTGATAATATAACTCGATAACTGAAAGACACTCGACCTATGGTCTCGTGTTTTTGTACCATAATAAAGATAATGATTAACTATGTTATGTCAGTAACTACGATACTTCTATACTGTATTCTCGATCAGATATTAATATATTCCATTTTTTAATAGAGGCTGTCAAAAATTACCTTCTCAGCCACCACAGCAAAACAATTCGAAGATGTGGTAGCTGAATGGCTGCGTTTCGCCAAACAAAGGAAACAGCGAGAGAGGCAATGAATAATATGGATTTTTTTTTTATAACACTTGTTGAGAATTTGCATTTTTATTTTTATTTATTTTTATACATTGTATATTTTTATGTAGGTATATTTTTAACAAAATATATTTTTGATTAAATGTTTTCTTTTTATTTTAGGTTTAGGTGATTATTTATTAAATACTATAGATGCCTCAACTGATGCAAGTTAGTGCTGAAGGATTATGGACAGCCTGTCGAATAATGTGTCCCTCACTCATTTGTACAGTACATCTTACAATTTCCTATGAGTAGAAACACATAATTTGACACAATATTTCTGTCCGTAATCCTCTAATACTAACTGGCACTGGGACAACTATAGTATTCAACCAAGGTTGTTACTTTGGGTCAATATTAATTCAGAACTAAATTAATGTTGCCTTAATATTTACATTTATCTTGATACTACATTGCCTTACTAGTATTCGAATCAAGTGCGGGTCTAGAAATTTCAATAATTTTTTTCTCATCTGTGGCGCATGGGACCCATACGAAATATGGGAAATAACATCTCGAGAAGCACTTCTGTAACGAAATTAGGTTACCCTCCCAGGTCTAGGGACTCCTGTTTAATTTTTTTTTTGTCATGCATTTTACTTTTCATAAAAATAAGTTTGTTAAGTTCTTCTTTTAACATCGGCAGCCAGGTTGTGCAAACATATACGGAACAATTCGACACGCATTTATCCTCATTCAATAGTATTATAACCGCTTCTTTAATTGTATTTTTATGAAAAGTAAAATGCATATAACAAAAAAAAATTATTTTAAACGAGTGCCTAGATCTGGGGGGGGGGGGTAACCGAATTTTGAAAAAAATTTTTTAGGGGTCGTTAGAGAAGTGCTTCTCGAGATGTTATTTCCCATATTTCGTATGGGTCCCATGCGCCACAGACGAGAAAAAAATTATTGAAATTTCTAGATCCGCGCATGATTCGAATATTAAGCATACATTGCAGCAATGATATTCATGGTGAGATATAAATAAGTATGTAATGTAACACGTTAAATAAGTATGTAATATGACAAGTTATATTGATAAATCATTACATCAATATGTTATGAACATTAAGTAATATTTTCACAATGTTACCTTTTTAACAATGTAGCAGAGTAACATTTAATAGTATGACAAATTACTTTGTAGTAACATTACGACACTGTTCATGATCTGTTTTACATAACATTACATGTAACTTTGTAATATTGAGGTTCTATTAAAGTAATAATGCATTGTTTAGTGGGCTATTTGTAAATAATGTGAGTTTCCAATGAAATTGGCTAGAAACGACGCTGTTCTGTTGAATATTAAAAACCGTAATGGGTTTTGAGTGTTGTGTTCACGTCGTGTTGCGACTTCCAAAAATTCCAACATGCATAGGTATTATTGATTTGCAAAGAACGTGACTCCCAAGAAATTGACTAAAAACGAAAGACTGATGGGTTGTACACTTCTGTGCAGTGAAATGCCGTACACCTATTTTTCGCCTTATTAAATCATTTTTTATTTAAGTATTTGTCAGTGTCATATTTTCGCAATGCCAAAATTAACTGAACATGAAAAAATTTTAAATCTCTCTAAAATTGAAGAGATATGGTCTATCAAAGCAATTGCTAACCATTATCAATTGAATAAAAGTACTGTTATGAGTGTGAAGAAAAGTGGGAAGAGGAAGGTAGCGTAAAGAGAAAAGGCGGTTCAGGCCTATCGAGAAGTTCAAATCTAGTTTAAGATGAAGCACTCCTTGGCTATTTGAGGAAAAATCCGTTTCGAACAGCAGGAGACGCTGTGTTCATGACACATTTTCTGGTGTCGAGGTCAGCAGCTAACCGAAGGATAGGAAAATTGAGAATAAAAAACTGTACAAGCGCCAAGATCATATTAACAGAAGCAAGCCCGCATTATGTTTTGTTTACCGATGAAAAAGTTTTTCAGTCTTGTAATGACGGACATGTACAAAATATTAGGTTACATTATTTACATAATAAATACAATCGCAGCTATATGCAGTCGCATCGTATCTGTGAATTTTTCAACGTTAATTTTTACATTTGTTATAAATCGAAATCGTTCCTATCGAATGGTGTAAAAAAGTAAAAAAAAAAAACAAAAATATGTATGTTTTTCTTCTGGATTAACATTATTCAAATACATTACTTCCCTGTCAAAAAAATCTCATCAATCCGTATTGGAAATTATCAAAAATTAATAAGTATCTATGAGAACCTATATGGTCAATAAGTTTCTATAAGTTAGGTAAAGTTGCTGTTGAAATTGTTATCAGTTTATATCCGCATTGACCAGCAAAATGAGTCAAGCCATATCCATTTGTTAATCCAAACATTTACTTATACCATATCAATGAGAATTTATGAGCACAGTATCTAATGTAATTCGTGCGGCTTTCCGTGACTAAAAGACAAGTGTTTCTTTAAGAAACGAGCTGCATTAGGTTAGAACAGTTTGGATTTGCAATTGAAGATTACAAATTATAATGTTTGAATAGGGATTTATGAGATCAGTTTCTATGAGTATTAATGTTTTTTTTCAGTAATATATTAAATGTGTTTTCATTTGTTTGAATGGGAAAAAAGAAAGGTCAGTTTTCAACTGCAATTACAAATACAAGTTTAATCGCTTCGAATGGGATTATATGCGATCAATTTCTAAAAGTATTTATGCTGTTTTCCGAATATAGTTATGATGAGGTTTAATCAGTAACAAATTGTTAACTACTTGTTATGATATGGTCGGAAATTCCAAGTACACATTTAGTATTCCTTCAAGAGGATTGATGAGAGCAGTTTCTACGAGTATCTATTTGTTGTTCCTATAGTAAATTATATAAGTCTTTATCAGTACAGATTCGGATTTAATTTAAATATGAAAATTATATCAGAATAAAGCAACCAAATATTTTAAACAGTATCTATTTGTAAATCCAAACATTTACTTATACTATCTCAATGAGAATTTATGAGAGCAGTATCTAATGTAAAACGTGCGGCTTTCCGTGGTTAAATGGCAAGAGTTTCTATAAGAAACGAGCTGCATTAGGTCAGAACAGTTTTGATTTGCAATTGAAGATTCAAAATTATAATGTTTGAATAGGGATTTATGAGATCAGTTTCTATGAGTATTAATGTTTTTTTTTTTCAGTAATATATTAAATGTGTTTTCATTTGTTTGAATAGGTAAAAAGAAAGGTCAGTTTTCAACTGCAATTACAAATACAAGTTTAATCACTTCGAATGGGATTATATGCGATAAATTTCTAAAAGTATTTATGCTGTTTTCCGAATATAGTTATGATGAGGTTTAATCAGTAACAAATTGTTAACTAGTTGTTATGATATGGTCGGAAATTCCAAGTACACATTTAGTATTCCTTCAAGAGGATAATGAGAGCAGTTTCTACGAGTATCTATTTGTTGTTCCTATAGTAAATTATATAAGTCTTTATCAGTACAGATTCGGATCTAATTTAAATATGAAAATTATATCAGAATAAAGCAACCAAATATTTTAAACAGTATCTATTTGTAAATCCAAACATTTACTTATACTATCTCAATGAGAATTTATGAGAACAGTATCTAATGTAAAACGTGCGGCTTTCCGTGGTTAAATGGCAAGAGTTTCTATAAGAAACGAGCTGCATTAGGTTAGGACAGTTTTGATTTGCAATTGAAGATTCAAAATTATAATGTTTGAATAGGGATTTATGAGATCAGTTTCTATGAGTATTAATGTTTTTTTTTCAGTAATATATTAAATGTGTTTTCATTTGTTTGAATGAGTAAAAAGAAAGGTCAGTTTTCAACTGCAATTACAAATACAAGTTTAATCACTTCGAATGGGGTTATATGCGATCAATTTCTAAAAGTATTTATGCTGTTTTCCGGATATAATTGTGAAGAGGTTTAATCAGTAACAAATTGTTCACTACATGTTATGATATGGTCGGAAATTCCAAGTACACATTTGGTATTCCTTCAAGAGGATTGATGAGAGCAGTTTCTACGAGTATCTATTTGTTGTTCCTCTAGTAAATTATATAAGTCTTTATCAGTAAAAATTCGGATCTAATTTAAATATGAAAATTTATATCAGAATAAAGCAACCAAATATTTCAAACAGTATCTATTTGTAAATCCAGACATTTACTTATACTATCTCAATAAGAATTTATGAGAACAGTATCTAATGTAAAACGTGCGGCTTTTCGTGGTTAAATGGCAAGTGTTTCTATAAGAAACGAGCTGCATTAGGTTAGAACAGTTTTGATTTGCAATTGAAGATTACAAATTATAATGTTTAAATAGGGATTTATGAGATCAGTTTCTATGAGTATTAATGTTTTTTTTTCAGTAATATATTAAATGTGTTTTCATTTGTTTGAATGGGTAAAAAGGAAGGTCAGTTTTGAACTGCAATTACAAATATAAGTTTAATCACTTCGAATGGGGTTATATGCGATCAATTTCTAACAGTATTTATGCTGTTTTCCGAATATAATTGTGATGAGGTTTGATCCGTAACAAATTGTTCACTACATGTTACGATATGGTCGGAAATTCCAGGTACATGTTTAGTATTCCTTCAAGAGGATTAATGAGAGCAGTTTCTACGAGTATTTATTTGTTGTTCCTACAGTAAATTATATAAGTCTTTATCAGTATGCATTCGGATCTAATTTAAATACAAAAATCATATCAGAATGAAACCCCAAATATTTTAAACAGTGTCCACCTGTAAATCCAAGATAATATTATAATGAGAATCCATCACAATAGTATCTAATGTAACGTGTGCGGTTTTCCGTGGCTAAATTTTAAAATTATTTGCAATAAATAAGCTTTAACGGATTCGAACAGTTTTGCATTTCCAGATGAACAGTTTTAATTGTTAGGGATCTATGAGGTCAGTGTAATGTTTTTTTTTCAGTAAAATGTGTTTTTATTGGAAAATAAACATTACACAAAGACACTGATACTGTTCTGATTGGTTCTCATTAAAATATATCTTTAAACGTTTGGATTTACAAGTGGATACTGTTTAAAATATTTGGTTGTGTCATTCTGATATAATTTTTGTATTTAAAGTAGATCCGAATGCATACTGATAAAGACAAATTTTCTATTGGAACAACAAATACATACTCATAGAAACTGCTATCATCAATCCTTTCGAAGGAATACTAAATATGTACCTGGAATTTCCGACCATATCGTAACATGTGGTGAACAATTTGTTACTGATCAAACCTCATCACAATTATATTCGGAAAACAGCATAAATACTGTTAGAAACTGATCGCATATAACCCCATTCGAAGTGATTAAACTTGTATTTGTAATTGCAGTTGAAAACTGACCTTTCTTTTTACCCATTCAAACAAATGAAAACACATTTAATATACTTATTACTGAAAAAAAAACATTAATACTCATAGAAACTGATCTCATAAATCCCTATTCAAACATTATAATTTTTAATCTTCAATTGCAAATCAAAACTGTTCTAACCTAATGCAGCTCGTTTCTTATAGAAACTCTTGCCATTTAACCACGGAAAGCCGCACGTTTTACATTAGATACTGTTCTCATAAATTCTCATTGAGATACTTAGTATAAGTAAATGTCTGGATTTACATATAGATACTATTTAAAATATTTAGTTGCTTTATTCTGATATAATTTTCATATTTAAATTAGATCCGAATGCATACTGATTAAGACTTATATAATTTACTATTGGCACAACAAATACATACTCGTAGAAATTGCTATCATCAATCCTTTCGAAGTAATACTAAATATGTACCTGGAATTTCCACACGTAACATGTAGTGAACAATTTGTTACTGATCAAACCTCATCACAATTATATTCGGAAAACAGCATAAATACTGTTAGAAATTGATCGCATATAATCCCATTCGAAGTGGTTAAACTTGTATTTGTAATTGCAGTTGAAAACTGACCTTTCTTTTTACCAATTCAAACAAATGAAAACCCATTTAATATATTACTGAAAAAAAAACATTAATACTCATAGAAACTGATCTCATAAACATTATAATTTGTAATCTTCAATTGCAAATCAAAATTGTTCTAACCAAATGCAGCTCGTTTCATATAGAAACTCTTGCCATTTAACCACGGAAAGCCGCACGTTTTACATTAGATACTGTCCTCATAAATTATCATTGAGATAGTATAAGTAAATGTCTGGATTTAAAAATAGATTCTGTTTAAAATATTTGGTTGCTTTATTCTGATATAATTTTCATATTTAAATTAGATCCGAATGCATACTGATAAAGACTTATATAATTTACTATTGGTACAACAAATACATACTCGTAGACGCTGCTATCATCAATCCTTTCGAAGTAATACTAATTATGTACCCGGAATTTCCGACCATATCGTAACATGTAGTGAACAATTTGTTACTGATCAAACCTCATCACAATTATATTCGGAAAACAGTATAAATACTATTAGAAATTGATCGCATATAACCCCATTCGAAGTGATTAAATTTGTATTTGTAATTTCAGTTGAAAACTGACCTTTCTTTTTACCCATTCAAACATATGAAAACACATTTAATATATTACTGAAAAAAAAACATTAATACTCATAGAAACTGATCTCATAAATCCCTATTCAAACATTATAATTTGTAATCTTCAATTGCAAATCAAAACTGTTCTAACCTAATGCAGCTCGTTTCTTATAGAAACACTTGCCATTTAACCACGGAAAGCCGTACGTTTTACATTAGATACTGTTCTCATAAATTCTCATTGAGATAGTATAAGTAAATGTAAAGACTTATATAATTTACTAGTGGAACAACAAACAGATACTCGTAGAAACTGCTCTCATCAATCCTTTTGAAGGAATACTAAATGTGTACTTGGAATTTCCGACCATATCATAACAAGTAGTGAACAATTTGTTACTGATTAAACCTCATCACAATTATATTCGGAAAACAGCATAAATACTTTTAGAAATTAATCGCATATAACCCCATTCAAAGCGATTAAACTTGTATTTGTAATTGCAGTTGAAAACTGACCTTTCTTTTTACCCATTCAAACAAATGAAAACACATTTAATATATTACTGAAAAAAAACATTAATACTCATAGAAACTGATCTCATAAATCCCTATTCAAACATTATAATTAGTAATCTTTAATTGCAAGTCAACCTAATGCAGTTCGTTTCTTATAGAAACACTTGCCATTTAACCACGGAAAGCCGCACGTTTTACCTTAGATACTGTTCTCATAAATTCTCATTGATGTGGTATAAGTAAATGTTTGCTGCTCCATTCTGGTAGAAACTGATAGAAATTTCAGCAGCAACTTTACTCCAGGCTCCAGTAGAGGGAGCTGTATACGTGTAGCTAGTTCATATCTAATCTAATGTGACCTAAGGAACTGAAGTGTGTTTGTTAAATTAAAAACAAAGCAGTCTCTTTCACTGCTAACTCATTCATTGCTTCTAGGCTAGAACAAGAACACCCGAGGAAATAAGGACTTTGCAGAATTTTGTGTTTACCACAATATTAGTATTTCTATTTGAAATATGCAATTTAAACTGTACATTTGTCGGCATGCATATCCAAATTAATACTAATAAAAAAGCAAAATGGAAGTTTACAATAAAAATACATCTGTAAAATATACAATTGAAACTGTACATTTGTTGACATGTATATCCACATTAATACTAATAAATAACAATGTTGAAATTTACAATAAAAACATGTTGATAAATGGTGTGTTACATACGATAGATACTGAAGAAAGGACGGACTGGAACTCTTATGATATTACTTATAGAAAAGTTTAGAATCTCTTTAAAGTTGTATCTGTAATTCCATATGTTTACAGATATAAGGGCAAGGGTGCATTTGCAGACACTAAACTGTAGATTTGTTGATGTATATTGTCAAGGGCCAGAAAATAATAGTAAATTATTTTTAAAATAAATTTAAAGAAAATTCAATTCTAGTTTGGTAAAAATATATTTTATATAAAATTAATTCATTATTAATCTAAATTTAAATTAAAGCATTACAAAATTAAACAATATAAATTTAAACAACAAAATGCTGCACTTGCTATTTATTTGGAAGAGTACAAAGTCATATTTTAATTTCGTAATTGAGGTCAAGTAGTTTTTTAGCAATACTGCAAAGACTGCAGTATTGCAATTTTGGTTATTCCACGTTTGGGTTTTGAAGAAGGTGGTTGTGCTTGGTGGCTGACATATCTCCTCAGGATGAATGACCTGATAATAATGTAAGTAGAAATAATTGTTAATTAGATAAGGATTTAGGGACCCCTATATATTGTTTTTATGGATAAAAATAAATGTTCTATTTTTTTAAACTCTTGTTTCATCTACCATAGCTACCCCCTTGTGCGTATATGGCTTAGGGAAAGTGTATACGTAACATATGGTGGAGGCGCCGAATTATGCTGTTAATTTGCGCCGAATTTTCTTAGTTTTTTTTTAGAGAATTTTGGAATGAATCTTTGCTTTAAATTTTAGTGGGTGCATGGGGTTATTGTAATTTTTTTTCGTGAACAAGTAAAGTTTGTTATATTGCTCTAAGTTTATATAACAAAACAAGCACGTTCTCAAAATAGAGTCTAAGGACCTATTGAAAAGATTGTACCATAACCCAGTTGAATTGATGAATGTGAAACAAAATTTAAGGTCAATTTAGCTTCATTGAAATAGAACATAACTGTCTGCTTTCATTTTAATTTTTTTTCATAGAAAATGTGTGGTATAATTTCATTGCTAAACAATATAAAAACAGTATAGAGAGGGTTCCACTAATTATTTTTTTTCGATTGTTAAATTTAGTACAGGACAGGATCGTGTAAATTTTCTAGGTCCAGATGGAAGTTTTGGCAGAATTTTACTAATTCCAGATTTATATTTTCTTTCATCATATCATTATTTTTTAATCGTACAGAGGGGCACATAAAATATATAGACATTTTTCTTTCCTACAGCTACTCACAAATTTTATTGCAGCAGTTAGTATTTTATATTTATACATTTTGTGGGGGTTTCAAAAAATAATAATAATTTTAAAATCTTGGGCATATGAGTGGTTCCGAGAAAAAGCCAACTCCAGTCACTAGGTCTGCACTAAAGCTGCAATTAAAGGAGAAAAAGATTTTGGCAAATTTCAGACCACAGCACAGAAGCACCGAGAGATTTGGCAGCCCCACCCCAGAATCTGACCCATTTGCACGTTCTCCCAAAGTCGGAAGATCACCGGAACGACACAGACAACCGGTGGACACAACTGACAGCGACAGCGAAGACAATAGGTACACCAGTTTGGCAAAAGTAGTGAGTGGTGAGAAGGAGGAAAAGGGTGACAGTTCTGAAAGCTTAGAAAGGCAGCAGAACAATCAAAACATTGAGATACTTACAGTGGAAGATAACGTTACAGCCCCAACGAGAAACCAAATAATTGGCACAATGGACGTCACAATCTCTGAAAGTTTAACAAAAGCAAAAACACCAGTGGTTCCAAAATTCCTGTGCCCACCAACTTTTGACCCGTGCTCTGGAAATGCTGTCAACTTTATGAAAAATTATGAACGAACTGCAGTGGCGAATAGCTGGGACAACAATCTGAAAATCACATATCTGGGCACATTTTTAGAAGGAGCGGCACACCTATGGTTTAACCGCTATACGTCGGATGCCTCTAATCAGGACAAAAAATGGGCAAACGTCAAGGACGATTTCATAAAAGAATTTGGCGGTAACGACATGGTCAGGCTTCTGGAGAAAAAACTGTATGAGACAAAACAACGTCCAAACCAGTCCATCAAAGCGTACTACTTTGAACTCCAGACTATCTTTTCGGATTACGATCCCACGTTCAAGGTAGAAGAATTTAGGAAATTCTTCGAAAACGGAATGAATAAAGAATTATATAGGAGTTACAGGCTAATCCTTGAAGATGACCTCGACTGGGATAAGTTCAAAAAGATAGTCCAAAAGCTTGAAGACATCTCCACACCCGGCGAAGAGGGTATATCACTGCATACCCTTAAAATCAGTGAGGATACTAAATGTCATCACTGCCACCACATGTGCGGCCAGGGAAATCAAGGCCCACAAAGAGGTGAGAGCGAGAGAAAGCGAGCGGATGCCCAAAACAAAAATAGAAATTATGGATACTCTCGAAACAGAAATAACTATCAGAGACCCAGCGCCAACAGGAATCAGGTTAATTGGGGCAGAGCAGGACCAAGTACAGGTCAAGGATTCGAACCAGGTCCACGAAACCAGGGTTTTAACAGAGGTGGAAACAACCCACGCCAACAAAGATTTCCCCCAAATAGCAGAACCAACGATGGCAGACCACGTTGCTTCCAGTGCAACAGAGTGGGGCATTTTGTAGTTTCGTGTCCTGAAAATAGACGTCAACACCCAAACACCAGCGGACGACGAGAATAAGCCCCGGCGTCGTCCTTGCCAATAAGGGGGCCCATCCTAGTAGGCACAATTACGAGATAATAACGGTTCCTTGCTACATAAATGGGTACAAGGTAAGAGCCATCCTAGATACAGGGGCTGAGAAAAACGTTATTACAACCGGTATTCTAAGGTACTTTAAAAGGACCCAGAATAGAAACTTAATTGTGGCTGGGGGAGGAAGAATCCCTATACTAGGAGATACTAAATTCAACCTTGGCATTGGGGGACTCGTCATGAATTGTAGAGCCAATGTCATCGACGGTCTACCGTACCCGCTACTACTTGGAATGGAATTTCTCAAAAGCTGCAGAGCAGTGATAGATCTTAGGGAAGAAATGGTGACATTATCTGTAGGTAACAAGTCCACCATAGTTTACCTAAACAACACTCGAATAACAAAAGAACAACAACCCTACGAAAATAACATCCTAACGAAGGAAAAGAGTACAAGCGAAGAGCCCTTAACTAAAAGTTTAAAAGAGAAATCAAGTCAAAAGTTAAGAGATACCAAGCAGTCCAGCTCAGGATCGAAGCAGAATAGAGGAAAAATAAAAAATTATAGGCCCATATCTCCTCAGAGTGTGACAGGGGAAACAAGAAAACAGAAAATTTTCAGAAAAAAGGGCAAAAGAGCCAGACACAGAAGCAATGAGGAACAGAGAATAATGATAGAATTCAATAAGTTCTTGAGGTCGAAAAAAGACCACGAAAATGATATTTCGAAAGCGAAGATAGAGGAAAAGACGCAAGATTTGTTTGTCACTGACAATTCTTACGCCTTAGCTCACTGTGTGTCGGCTGACATGAAGATGAGTAAGGGCATCGCAAAAGAATTCAAGAAAAAATTTGGGTGCAGGGAGATTTTAGTTCGGCAAAAACAGAAACCAGGAGGGCTAGCAGTGTTAAATGAAAGTGGTCGATCATTACTGTACTTGGTAACAAAACGACACTTCTGGGAGAAGCCATCGCTGAAAACAATGTGGAAGTGTCTATACAAAATGAGAAATTACATTGTTGCCAATCAAATATGTAGACTAGCGATGCCAAGATTGGGCTGTGGGCTTGACAAACTTGACTGGAATTTGGTGAAAAACATGATTTGTTGTCTGTTTAAAGATGTGGAAGTCGACATTCTGATTTGTAACTGGAGCACACCTAAGGAGGTGTTGTGCCAGGTGTCCGATTTGCCAATAGTCCATGTAGAAAACAAAGACATGCTACAAGCAAATGAGACGGAGCCTGAGCAAAAAATTTTAGTTAAGGTCATACTGCAGGAAGACTATATCCTAGATGCAGGAAAAACGTATGACCTTAAAGTAGGAATTTCGGAAAAACAAGAAACCGTGGACTTACATCAATGGGAATTCCAAGCCAATGAAGACTTTTATTCCTCTAGAGGGCTAATTTTATTAAATTCTCCAGCACCTCTAGACAAAAAGTTGTGTATAAAAGTGGAGAATAAATGTTGGAGGAAGATCAAAGTTCTAAAAGGTTCCACCATAGGATATTTCGCCCACCCAGAAATCGACCTGCCAACGCAAGGGATTGTCTTGTTTCTAGAAGAAGAAACAAACGACATAGTGACGCTGAAAGATCACCAGTTAGATCACGTCACGGACACCTCACAAAAAGAGGAACTTGCAGACCTACTACAAGACTATCAAGATGTTTTCTCGAAATCTACGCGACAGATGGGCTTAACAACATTAACAAAGCACAAAATAGATGTTGGCGATGCTGCTCCGATAAGGTGCCGACCCTATAGAGTCTCCCAAAAGGAGAGACAAATTATAGACGAGCAGATCAAGGAAATGCTTGAAAGCAATATAATAAGGCCCTGTCATTCACCATGGGCAAGCCCTGTAGTGCTTGTTAAAAAGAAAGATGGTTCTACAAGGTTCTGCGTAGATTATAGAAAACTAAATAACGTTACAAAAAAGTCTACCTATCCAATCCCGAACATCGAAGACATTCTTACATACTTAGGTGACTCAAGATACTTCACAACATTAGATATGTTCAGTGGCTACTGGCAGGTTGAACTCGAGGAGGAATCCAAGGAGTATACAGCGTTCGTCGCACAGGGACATGGCCTCTATGAATTCAATGTCTTGAGTTTCGGTCTATGTAATGCTCCTGCAACATTCCAGCACTTAGCCGACAAAGTTTTCGAAGGGATGAAGTGGAAAGATGTCCTGATATATCTTGATGATATTGTTGTCTTCTCCAGAACATGGGAGGAACACCTGAAAAAATTAGAAAAAGTTTTTCAGCGTTTGCGAGAAGCAGGTCTCACACTCAAGCCTAGCAAATGCATATATGCGAAGCCCGAGGTGAAATTATTGGGCCATGTTGTGAGCAAGGAAGGGATAGCCCCAGACGAGGACAAGTTAAAGGCGATAAAAAATTTCCCAGAACCCAAAAATATAAAAGGTGTTCAGAGTTTCGTGGGTTTATGTAATTACTATCGGAAATTCATAAATAATTTTTCTATAATTGCCAGACCTCTACACATGGCAATAAAAAAGGATACTGGCTTTGTTTGGGGTTCTGAACAGAAAAAGTCATTCGAGGCCCTAAAGGAAAAATTGACCACAGCCCCAGTTCTGCAGCACTTCAATCCAAATAAGGGTTGCGAGCTGAGGGTGGACGCGTGCACCCTAGGGATCGGAAGTATTTTATTACAGGAGGGGGAGGATGGACAGCCCCACCCTGTTGCATATGTCAGTAGAAGCCTCTCAAAAGCCGAGAGAAATTATACAATCACCGAGCTGGAAGGACTAGCCGCAATTTGGGCCCTGGGTTATTTGAGACATTTGATTTACGGAAGACCCGTAAAAATTGTCAGCGATCACCACGCCTTGTGTTGGATTAGGTCATTGAAGGATCCAACAGGTAGGCTAGCAAGGTGGTCACTAAGGTTGTCGGAGTTCGACTACACCATCGTGCATAAAAATGGTGCTGCACATGCAGACGCGGACTCACTGTCACGGAATCCGGTTTTTAAAGCCGGTGAAAGTACAGAAAATATAGATGACATACCTACTTTCCTTCTTCTCCCTGAAGATGTGTCCAAAGAACAACAGTCAGACCCTTCATTGAAAGAGTTGATGGCTGCGGTGGAAAATCCCAAGGCAGCTCCGATAGGCATAGCCAGACGAGCCAAGAATTTTCGAATCGTCGATGGGGTACTGTACAAGGTTAACCCATCAGCGGAAGGGCGTGAGAATTTACTGGTCATTCCTGCACACCTGCGAGGAGAAATCCTGTATTCTCATCATTCGGAGCCACTGGCAGGCCATTTGGGAATAGCTAAAACATTAAACAAAGTTAAAACTAGGTACTATTGGGAGAATTTGCAAAAGGATGTCGAAAAATTTATAAAGGGTTGTGCAGACTGCCAAGCAAGGAAGGGGCAACAGAACAAAAAACCTGTTGGGCTTTTACAGCCAATACAAGTGGGGACGCCGTTTGAGAGGGTAGGAATTGACATCCTAGGACCATTTCGGCGTAGTCGAAATGGGAAAACGGTGATTGTAGTGGCGACCGACTATGCTACCCGTTGGGTAGAAACAGAGGCTTTACCCTCAGGGAAGGCCAAGCCGGTAGCAAAATTTATTTTAGAGAAAATTATTGCACGCCATGGATCCCCACGATACTTATTGAGTGATCGAGGAAAGACTTTCCGGTCCGAGCTAGTGAGGGAACTGCTAAAGTGTATGGGGACCTACAATCAATATACGACAGCGTACCACCCCAGTTGCAATGGGTTGACCGAGAGGTTCAACAAGACGTTGGCAAACATGTTGTCAATGTACACAAACACACAACACACAGACTGGGATGAGTACCTCCCCCATGTAACTTTTGCATACAACACTACGCGACAGGACACTACAAAATTTTCCCCGTTTATGCTAGTCTATGCTAGGGAGGCTATACAGCCTACCGAGGCCAACTTGCTGGAGTCATGCAACACCGCAGACGCTTGTCAGATAAGGGAGAAAGCTCTGGCCGTAAGGAGTCAGGCTGTGGCAAACATCAAAAAACGACAGGGGGTGGACAAGGTGCGCTATGACAGTAAACATAGGCACCTGGAATTTAAAAAAGGGGATCAGGTCAAGGTTTTTACGCCGGTACGGAAAGTAGGGAGAAGCGAGAAACTGCTACTTCGTTGGTTTGGGCCCTATTACATACTAAAGAAGAAAAGTGATGTGGACTACCTCGTCAAAAAGGGCCAAACCAAGAAGTCCAAGTCCGAAGTAGTGCATGTGAGTCGTATTCTGCCCTACCATGACCCCTGGACCCCAATTCCAGCACCGAAGGGTGCTAAGCTGAAGTAAAAAGTTTTTTTTTGCTCTGTAATCATGATTAACCCTAATTTAATTTAAGTTAGATATATGGATGAACTAGGTACTAATAGTTTTTTTTTTTGTAAAAACAGGTTGATCGTGCTAGTAATGTTCAATTTCCATGAGGGAAGCCCACACCACATGGAGGTTACGGCTGGAGGGTTTTGGAGGACACTGCCCTCTACGGTGACCTACGAAGCCACTATCCCAATGGTCTATGAAACCACATGGAGAGAGAAGGAGGTAAGAGGTGGTTCACCGTTCAAGGGGGCTTGCGAGCACTTGAAGAGTAAAAGCCCACAGTGTATTATTCTAAATGGCCTCAACCAACTAAAAGAAAATTTTAAAAGTGAATTTAATTCTCTTACTCGTAGCTGGAGCCCAGCATATTTGAAAAACTGCTCTGAACCAACTAAACGTAGTAGGGAGGTTAGAGCATTAGATTTTCTGGGGGAAGGCTTATCCTGGTGTTGTGGGGTGGCTACTCAGCATAAACTAGACTCTTTGACGATGAGCGAGCAAAATTTAAAATCACAATTAGCCAAATTAACAAATGGAATTTCAGAGACTTTTTCGACAATTTCCCAAAATTCGAGAAAATTTGTAGAATTTCAAAATTCAATTTCAGATACATTTAAAACCACGGAGGACAGAATTCACAAATTAGAATCATATACCGAACAAGTAACTAATAACGTCAAAGAATTTGAAAAAGAGGAGAGTTTTTTCCTGTTGTCGGTACTCAACAATCAATTTGAAAATTTACGTCATATCATTGAAATTACCCGGGCAATCAAACGTCAAGGAGTCATAAATTCATGCAGGCAACACCAAATCCCCATTTCGATTTTAGACCCAGCCGTTTTACGTCATGACTTGGAAAAATTAGAGGGTGAATTATTGAAATTAGGTCAAAATTTAGCCGTCCCTGTTCGTGATTTATCTAAATTATACCAAGTCCCTATATGTGACTGTGGTTTTAATGGAGATAAACTTTTTATCAACATCCGGGTTCCTGTCACGCAACAACAACAAACGTGGGAGCTATTTGAGCTTATAACAACCCCATTTGCTTGGCAAAACCAAACTTGTTTAATTAAGCATGAACCCTTATTTTTAGCCGTCTCAAAGTCCCCTCTAAATTCCAAATCACAAGTAAGGCAAATTTCAGGGTCAGGGTTGCGGCATTGTCAGCCATTTAATGATCGACTGTGTTACTTACCACGGTTTTCTGCAGACATGACGCAGGGACCAGCTTGTGCAAAAAAGTTGTACAATGGGGCCTCTGTTGAGGAAATTAGTCATCACTGTCCAATGAGTTGCCATAGGTCAACCACCACTGTTGTTTCTGAGATTGCTGAGGAAACTTATGTCATTACTCACCCTAAAAATGTTACAAAATTAGTGTGTCACAATTCAACTCAATTCTTAGACGAATCAGCCTATGTAATGCCAGGCTCAATTAAGTTATACTTACCATGCGATTGTGAATTAACCATGGATGGGGAAGTTCTGATTCCAAGGAGATTTCCATGTCTCGAGTCGCTTCCATTAGAATCTGCTGTGACCCATATAATCCCCGCGGCCTGGTCCACATTAAAGTCATTCGTGCTGAAACCATACAATCAAGATAACTTACCAAAATTTCTAAGGCCAGAAGACGGCCTTAATAAGAATTGGTCACTAGAAATTCCCCATTTCAATTTAACATCACCAAAGTCAAATATAAAAGAGATTATAGATAGCGTTGATGCCGCGGTAAAATTTTCATATGCGGACACATATGGGCAACATGGAGATACATTATTTTTTGTGTGGAATTGCATTTTATCATTAGGCCTATGTTATATATTTTTTGGCGGCCGGCATAACCTAGCGGTTATACCAGCCCTGGCAGCTCCAGCACGAGGCGAGAACAAGAGTAACGTCAACCATGACATTTATTTTGTATTTTTATGCATTGGATTTATTCTATTTGTTATATATTTTGCCATAAAAATTTGTTTACTAATAAGACGTGGAAAAGAAACGAGAAGAAAAAGTCCACAACCAAAAAAGAAACAAGCACCCCCCTTGAACGAACCCCTCTCCTCTGGGAGAAAATTTATTCTCCAAATGGGGAGTAACTTGGACCTCAATAAACTTGAAGCTGGGCACAGTCTAGAATGTGTCCTGCAGGGAATTGAGGATTCCTCAGCTGAAGGCCACAGTGCCGAATCGGGTGTCTAAAAAAAAAAAAAAATTTTTTTTCTCGGACAATTCCAATTGGACCAGAGCAGTTGGTTGAGCTGCGAAGCAATTTTGCTAGGCGATTTAAGCTAGTGGCTATGCGCGGTGACTAGATAAATGGCAGAGTAAATAGCTGACCACTCAACACTGCCCTTGTTCAAGCAAAATTAACGTTGATCACACAATAACCATAACAAACTGACATTTAAACACCCGCGGTATACTGAAAGTATAAAAAATTTATTTTTTTGCTTGGAGCCTGTGATAAATAATCAATTATTTATTTATTAATTCCCATAGTTCAAATTCGCGATATAGGACAAGTCAAATATAGTAAAAGTGAATGTTTGAAAAGTCAAAACCGAAGTTAAAACTTTGACTAGTAGAAGATAGAGACTAAAATTAAATAAAGGGCAAAATAATAAGGGCACTAACTGAAAGTTAGATAATTTTAAAGTACCTAAAAGATTACCTAGAGTTGGAAAAGTTAGTGGATTTTTTTTTATTTAATTGATTTTCTTCGTTTTTTTTTAATTAATTAGTCATTGTCCTCCTCACAAAAGTAATATTGAATGGAAACAATTTAGGGCATTTTGCGTATATGACACAAGCAGTCATTTTTCTGTTTCTAGGTAACACATCTAGACTACATGTACAGTGTGTGTATGTACCCACTGATGGCGGTATCAGTAAATATTAGTGAATTCATATTGATATATATTATATCCATGCACAGAATATTATGGTCCATTAGAATAGATTTATAGGAAGGATGCTAGTAGAAAAATTTTTTTTACTAAAATTTTTTTTTGCATAGTTTTTCAAAGAATAAGATTAGATTATGCATCGCAATACAGTCTGTCACTAAATAAATAGGAATCATAATGAAGGGTAAAATAGAATAGTAAGATATAGAAGCAATCGGCAACGAACAGTTAGGGTCAACTCTTACGCTTAGAATAGGAATTAGAGGCCAGATATTTTAAAGGGGATCTCGTTGTGCGACACTACATTTAAGAGTTGTAGTTTAATCAGAAGAATTAAATGTTAAAATCATAAAAGTGTCATTTATATATCACTATTTTTATGCTCATGCGTTACCATAACCTAACAATATATCGGACCTCTAATAATAAATTTAAAAAATTAGTTAATAAGTAGATACTTACAGTATTCTGTTTCGCTTTCTATTTTTTCCATGTACCCCGAGCACACCTATGGAGGGCGAATGGCACAAGTCGGTTCCTGGAAGAAGAACAATATTAAAAATGACATCCATACAAAATGAAGTACTGCGACTTACCAAAACAGATTCAGTACACATGATGAAAACCAAATTTAACCATTCTGAGCCACTGAGACGCCTGCCTTTCCTATGCAATCACCCTTGAAACACGCCTGTGTGAAAGTCCCCTATAAACTGCAACTACCATTCGAAAGGGTGCTGCATATCATTGGACAAGCTGTTATCATTGTCTACAAACACTTTCTCTTTCCCAGATCTAAAAATAGAGGACAAAATTTAGTACTTAAACGACAGAATGCCAGTAACAAGAACTTACCTTAACTAATAAAATGAAGCAAAGCAGTTCTCCCACTGGTCAGAGCACCAACACTTACAAAAATGCTGGAAACGTTGGCGTCCCCTGAAAATCTGTCTCGTCAACAGGAAAGAGAATGGTGTGGGCCCAAGGCTAAAAGGCTCAAATGGCAGACAGTCATCAATAACAAACACTTATCACAAAAAACGCGAACCAAGTAAAACGGAAATGGAGGTTATGTGTTTATGGTTGACAGCTCCAAAGCCGATAGACGACGACAGCGGACCGATGAGTTTAGCCAGTGCCGGACCTAGCCCAAAGACTCAATTTTGTGTGTGCTCAAGTTTTGTTTGTAATTTATTGTAATCGTTGCAACAATTTACTAGTTATAAATTAATTTTACATCAGTTAGAATTAGGTAATTCTCGAAACAGGAAATTTTTTTTTTTGAGGTCAATTAAATCTAGATTGATAGGTATAAGTTTTTTTTTTTCTCCTGCATTGGTTATCAAGTTTGAGTTTCAATTTTTTTTAAGTAGAGATTATTAATAAAGCTGGGGGCCAGCTTTCACGAGGCCGGGGAGATATGTCAAGGGCCAGAAAATAATAGTAAATTATTTTTAAAATAAATTTAAAGAAAATTCAATTCTAGTTTGGTAAAAATATATTTTATATAAAATTAATTCATTATTAATCTAAATTTAAATTAAAGCATTACAAAATTAAACAATATAAATTTAAACAACAAAATGCTGCACTTGCTATTTATTTGGAAGAGTACAAAGTCATATTTTAATTTCGTAATTGAGGTCAAGTAGTTTTTTAGCAATACTGCAAAGACTGCAGTATTGCAATTTTGGTTATTCCACGTTTGGGTTTTGAAGAAGGTGGTTGTGCTTGGTGGCTGACATATCTCCTCAGGATGAATGACCTGATAATAATGTAAGTAGAAATAATTGTTAATTAGATAAGGATTTAGGGACCCCTATATATTGTTTTTATGGATAAAAATAAATGTTCTATTTTTTTAAACTCTTGTTTCATCTACCATAGCTACCCCCTTGTGCGTATATGGCTTAGGGAAAGTGTATACGTAACAATATTTCATATAAGTACTCATGAAAGGGCAACATGATAATTCCAAATAGCTCATTCGGAATTACTGTTTCATAACCGATTTAAAACTTAATAAAACAAATAAAATCCTGTCTGTATAATACTAATATAACTTATAGGAACGATAAAACCGCATCACTTTTTTTTTATAAGTTTCTATGTGGAATTTTTGGCAGGGTTATGACGTTTCACAATCAATGTCAGTTCTTTGTAACCTATATGATAATGAAAAATCTACATTTCAAAAAGACTGATTACACCACTTAATATTAGTGAAGGACGTGAAAATGTATATTATAGTGGGTTTATACGTGCATGGATTTAGTGGCGCCAGTAGATATGGGCACGCCAGTAGAAAAATATTACACGTATAAACAGTTACTGGCGAGCAAGCTTTGACCTTATATGCATTGATGCATGCTCGCCAGTAACTGTTTATACGTGCAATATTTTTTTACTGGCGTGCCAATATCTACTGACGCCACTAAATCCATGCACGTATAAATCCGCTATAATATACATTTTCACGTCCTTCACTAATATTAAGTGGTGTGAATCAGTCTTTTTGGAATGTAGATTTTTTATTATCATATAGGTTACAAAAAACTGACATTGATTGTGAAACGTCATAAGTAACGTATTTGAATAATGTTAATCCAGAAGAAAAACATACATAATTTTTTTTTTTACTTTTTTACATCATTCAGTGGTAATAGTGTGAGATCCCAGAGCTGCCAGACCTACGTCATTTTAGCAAAGCTAATATTTTGACAACAAATAATGTAATATCTAGTTAAGAGCGTATGCTTATTTGCTAGTTCGAAAGCGGGGCCCTTTTGCAGAAAACAGGTACAAAAGGATTATTTTACAAGTAACACGCTAACTACATGGTGTAAGCATCAACCTCCGAATCTTAAGGGCCGAGGTTCGATTCCTGAGCATTCTCAGTTTTTTTTTCTAAATATACGTACTAAGAAAAAAGTTATTGCCAAAAATAATAAATATTTCCCTATCGGTTGTCTCTTTCTTGGTAATCGCCATCAGAAGTTAATATTTGTTGAAAAAAAAGCTGAGAACGCTCAGGATCGAACCTCGGACCTTAAGATTCGGAGGTTGACGTTTACACCACGTCGTTAGTGTGTCATATGGAAAATAAACTAGCTATCATACTTTAACGTACTGAGAAAAATTTGTATGTATCTTTTGTACCTGTTTTCTGCAAAAGGGCCCCGCTTTCAAACTAGCAAATACGCATACGTTCTTAACTAGATATTACACTGTTTGTTGTCAAAATATTAGCTTTGCTAAAATGACGTAGGTCTGGCAGCTCTGGGATCTTGGACTATAATGATTTCGATGCATGCACGTATAAACCCACTATTATTTAATTGTATTATAGGTATTTTGGTACATTAGTTACTTTAACATTTTACTTATTTCAACGCAGTTTCAACATCTTAATACTTTTGTAATAATTTTACTTACGTTAGTTACTTTTTAAATGTATTTTTAAATATTATTGTATTTATTGTAATGATTTTCCGTTAAATTAATAAATGATCAATTTCTAGTTTTGAAATGACTTATTTAATTTTAAGGCCACTGTTAGACTATAAAAGTTCTTGAACAAAGATCTTTTATAAAAGATATTTTATGAGTAATTTGATAGATATTTTATCTCGTAAAATATCTTTTATAAAAAATCTTTGTCAAAGGACTTTTGTAGTCTAATGATGGCCTAAGCAATTTGTCAAAATCATTTAAAATTCCCGCCTATGCCAATCCCGCCTGTATCAAAAAGGCGGGAATACAACGCTACCCGCGACGTAAGTTTTGCTGTTTAAAAAATCCCTGAGAGTTGTCTATCTATATCTTATATAATATTCTTTATCTATGATTACACCAAATGCAACGATTGAAACAATAATTATTGAACATAATAAACCCATAACCTTATTTTATGACGTACTGATTTAAAAGTGACATATCTGATTCAATTAAAAAGCTAGATCACATACAAGATTTGTAGACTATGAGGTTCCTTAATATACAGCTTTTAGGCGAAGAAATCAGTGCGGGGGTGAAAAGTCAGACTATCTTTGTTCTACGAACGCGCGGTAGCGGCGCAGTTATCTCAGTCTAAAAGAACTGTCCGTACTGGCCCGAAATATAGTCTGACGTTACTATGATCTGTATTGTTACAGTCTACAACTTATCCTCATTACCAGTATGCAGAACAGTGACTCAAAATGCGAGGATAATTACCACGGACCTCAAAAGCGGGTCATTGCGAGCCCGTTCCAGTTACGAGTTCTTTGCTTAATTAACATTACTCAAATTCTTATAATATTTTGAATAAGGCCCTGCATCTGGTGTGATTTCACACCAGCTGTTCATTGGCTAATGCCATTTTTTGGTGGGGATTGTGAGTTATTAGGCCACCTTAAAGTATACCAACCTTGGATTACATATAGGAATGAACCAAGGTTGGTAGACATAGTCTAGAGTGAAATTACTTAGAGAAGATAACATCGTCATAGAATACGCAGAGACCGATATCGTTACCACGTGCTCGTTACCTAGGTAACGATGCTATTTTTACAGCTGCATGGGCGTTAAGACTGCCAACTACCCCTGGTTAATATTTAAATAAAAAATGGATGGCACGGGGCACTCATATTATACCAACTTTCATACGCGATGTGCGACTTGATGTTATCCCTGCCAAAAATTCCACATAGAAACTTATAAAAAAAAAGTGATGCGGTTTTATCGTTCCTATAAGTTATATTAGTATTATACAGACAGGATTTTATCTGTTTTATTAAGTTTTAAATCGGTTATGAAACAGTAATTCCGAATGAGCTATTTGGAATTATCATGTTGCCCTTTCATGAGTATTTATATGAAATATACATCAACAAATCTTACAGTTTAGTGTCTGCAAATGCACTCTTGCCCTTATATCTGTAAACATATGGAATTACAGATACAACTTTAAAGAGATTCTAAACTTTTCTATAAGTAATATCATAATAGTTTCAGTCCGTCCTTTCTCCAGTATCTATCGTATGTAACACACCATTTATCAACATGTTTTTATTGTAAATTTCAACATTGTCTTTTTATTAGTATTAATGTGGATATACATGTCAACAAATGTACAGTTTCAATAGTATATTTTACAGATGTATTTTTATTGTAAACTTCCATTATGCTTTTTTATTAGTATTAATTTGGATATGCATGCCGACAAATGTACAGTTTAAATTGCATATTTCAAATAGAAATACCAATATAGTGGTAAACACAAAATACTGCAAAGTCCTTATTTCCTCGGGTGTCCTTGTTCTAGCCTAGAAGCAATGAATGAGTTAGCAGTGAAAGAGACTGCTTTACTTTTAATTTAACAAACACACGTCAGTTCCTTAGGTCACATTAGATTAGATATGAATTAGCGACACGTATAAGCTCCCTCTACTGGAGCCTGGAGTAAAGTTGCTGCTGAAATTTCTATCAGTTTATACCAGAATGGAGCAGCAAAATGAGTCAAGCCGTATTCATTTGTAAATCCAAACATTTACTTATACCACATCAATGAGAATTTATGAGAGCAGTATCTAATGTAAAACGTGCGGCTTTCCGTGGTTAAATGGCAAATGTTTCTATAAGAAACGAGCTGCATTAGGTTAGAACAGTTTTGATTTGCAATTTAAGATTACAAATTATAATGTTTGAATAGGGATTTATGAGGTCAGTTTCTATGAGTATTAATGTTTTTTTTCAGTAATATATTAAATGTGTTTTCATTTGTTTGAATAGGTAAAAAGGAAGGTCAGTTTTTAACTGCAATTACAAATACAAGTTTAATCACTTCGAATGGGGTTATATGCGATCAATTTCTAACAGTATTTATGCTGTTTTCCGAATATAATTGTGATGAGGTTTGATCAGTAACAAATTGTTCACTACATGTTACGATATGGTCGGAAATTCCAGGTACATATTTAGTATTCCTTCAAGAGGATTGATGAGAGCAGTTTCTACGAGTATTTATTTGTTGTTCCTACAGTAAATTATATAAGTCTTTATCAGTATGCATTCGGATCTAATTTAAATACAAAAATTATATCAGAATGAAACCCCAAATATTTTAAAAACTGTTCACCTGTAAATCCAAACATTTAAAGATAATATTTTAATGAGAACAGTATCTAATGTAACGTGTGCGGTTTTCCGTGGCTAAATTTTAAAATTATTTGCAATAAATAAGCTTTAACGGATTCGAAGAGTTTTCATTTGCATTTCCAAATGAATAGTTTTAATTGTTAAATAGGGATCTATGAGGACAGTGCAATGTTTTTTTTTCAATAAAATGTGTTTTTATTGGAAAAACACATTACACAAAGACACTGACCTCATAGATCCCTATTTAACAATTAAAACTATTCATCTGGAATTGCAAATTAAAACTATTCAAATCCGTTAAAGCTTATTTGTTAAAAATACTTTTAAAATTTAGCCACGGAAAGCCGCACGCGTTACATTAGATACTGTTCTGATTGGTTCTCATTAAAATATATCTTTAAATGTTTGGATTTACAAGTGGATACTGTTTAAAATAGGTCGTTTCATTCTGATATAATTTTTGTATTTAAAGTAGATCCGAATGCATACTGATAAAGACTTATATAATTTACTATTGGAACAACAAATACATACTCGTAGAAACTGCTCTCATCAATCCTCTTGAAGGAATACTAAATATGTACCTGTAATTTCCGACCATATCGTAACATGTAGGGAACAATTTGTTACTGATCAAACCTCATCACAATTATATTCGGAAAACAGCATAAATACTGTTAGAAATTGATCGCATATAACCCCATTCGAAGTGATTAAACTTGTATTTGTAATTGCAGTTGAAAACTGACCTTTCTTTTTACCCATTCAAACAAATGAAAACACATTTAATATATTACTGAAAAAAAAAAACATTAATACTCATAGAAACTGATCTCTTAAATCCCTATTCAAACATTATAGTTTGTAATCTTCAATTGCAAATCAAAACTGTTCTAACCTAATACTTATAGAAACACTTGCCATTTAACCACGGAAAGCCGCACGTTTTACATTAAATACTGTTCTCATAAATTCTAATTTAGATAGTATAAGTAAATGTCTGGATTTACAAATAGATACTGTTTAAAATATCTGGTTGCTTTATTCTGATATAATTTTTCTAATTAAATTAGATCCGAATCTGTACTGATAAAGACTTATATAATTTACTAGAGGAACAACAAATACATACTCGTAGAAACTGCTATCATCAATCCTTTCGAAGGAATACTAAATATGTACCTGGAATTTCCGACCATATCGTAACATGTAGTGAACAGTTTGTTACTGATCAAACCTCATCACAATTATATTTGGAAAACAGCATAAATACTCTTAGAAATTGATCGCATATAACCCCATTCGAAGTGATTAAACTTGTATTTGTATTTGCAGTTGAAAACTGACCTTTCTTTTTACCCATTCAAACAAATGAAAACACATTTGATATATTACTGAAAAAAAAACATTAATACTCATAGAAACTGATCTCATAAATCCCTATTCAAACATTATAATTTGTAATCTTCAATTGCAAATCAAAACTGTTCTAACCTAATGCAGCTCGTTTCTTATAGAGACACTTGCCAGTTAACCACGGAAAGCCGCACGTTTTACATTAGATACTGTTCTCATAAATTCTCATTGAGATAGTATTAGTAAATATCTGGATTTACAAATAGATACTGTTTAAAATATTTAGTTGCTTTATTCTGATATAATTTTCATATTTAAATTAGATCCGAATCTGTACTGATAAAGACTTATATAATTTACTAGAGGAACAACAAATAGGTACTCGTAGAAAATGCTCTCATCAATCCTATTGAAGGAATACTAAATGTGTACTTGGAATTTCCGACCATATCATAACAAGTAGTGAACATTATTTAGGTATTATGCAAATCACAACTTACACACTTTTTATTTATTATGAAAATACCTACTTTCTGTATATTGTTGCCCTAATCTGGGCACGCTAATATACTAGTCAGGTAAATACTTTAAAACACTCATTATTGGAGAATCAATCAAAACAACTACTCTTCTAGCTAATACTGACGAAGTATTGAATTACATGATAGGATTCTTAGCATTTTAAAGAAAAAAAATATATTGAAAATACTTAAATCATTTATACAAAATTAATCATTCACACTTTCTTATTTGATATGAAATTATCTACTTTCTGTATATTGGTGCCTGAATCGGATCACGCTAATATACTACTTAGGAAAACACTTCAAAACACTCATTATTGGAAAACCAATCAAAACAACTACTAATAAATAAAAAGTTGTGATTTGCATAATACCTAAATAATATTCTCTAATCATGATAAAAGCAAATAAATAAAAAATAATTAATTGTAAAAAGTAGTGAACAATTTGTTACTGATTAAACCTCATCACAATTATATTCGGAAAACAGCATAAATACTTTTAGAAATTAATCGCATATAACCCCATTCGAAGTGATTAAACTTGTATTTGTAATTGCAGTTGAAAACTGACCTTTCTTTTTACCCATTCAAACAAATGAAAACACATTTAATATATTACTGAAAAAAAAACATTAATACTCATAGAAACTGATCTCATAAATCCCTATTCAAACATTGTAATTTGTAATCTTCAATTGCAAATCAAAACTGTTCTAACCTAATGCAGCTCGTTTCTTAGAGAAACACTTGTCTTTTAATCATGGAAAGCCGCATGAATTACATTAGATACTGTGCTCATAAATTCTCATTGATGTGGTATAAGTAAATGTTTGGATTTACAAATGGATATGGCTTGACTCGTTTTGCTGGTCAATTCTGATATAAACTGATAACTATTTCAACAGCAACTTTATCTAACTCTTATAGAAACTTATTGACCATATAGGTTCTCATATATACCCGGACAGCACAATATAATCTTAGAATATTCCTGGAATATACTCTTGAGAATAAAGAATCATTCTTAGAATAGGCCGTGAATATATAAATTCTCCAGGGAATATTCTTAGAATCGGCCAATGGGAATATCCTACATAAACCTAGATTATTCCTTTAAGAATATTACCAAATTATTCCGAGAATAATCCAGGAATATTTATATGTTTCAAACATATTCACAGCTTTTGCCAGGAATATATATTTATATTCATGGAATAATCTAGGTTCATATAGGATATTCCCTTAGGCTGGTTTCAGGAATATTCCCGTGGGAATGTATACAGGTTCTCTGGTATACGTGGGTCACTTTTGGTAAAAGCAGAAATAAAACTAATACATCATCGAAATGCACCTGTATAAGGGAAGACACTCGCAATTGTTTACAGCAGCTCCTTCAGCTTGATATCTGATTATCTTACTTTTCGATTTAAATAAGTATATAAAAATTAAAATGTAAAATAATAACAGTAATCACCTGAAAACTTTCCACTCCTAGCATATTAGTGCCTTCTTCCTAAAAATTCTAAAAATATGGGAAAATAAAATATTGAAAGTATAATATTGCAGAATTATTTATTAAGTATTTAATAAATATATTTATATTTTGAATCTATCTTAAGACTAATCTTCTTTGTCCGTTTCATTGTTTCTAAAACAAAAGAAAACATTTTATAGGATTTTTATTTAGAATTTAAACTTGTGTATTGAAGAAAGCTAATGGTAAAACCAAGAATCAACTCATATTTTTGTATTTTGTAATTACTTGGAAGTATAGTAGCGCAAAAAAAAAATTTGAAAAATTTTATTGCTCAAATAGACTTAGAATGTCATGAAACGTCGAGATTTTAAGTTTGAGCAAAAAAAATGTCAGTCGGTCTGTAACTTTTTTTTATGCGCACAATTACTCTAGAACCTTTAACATATTGACTTGAATTATATGTATTTCAACGAGGATTATATTCTGATCTTATTCCGTTGAAGGGTTGAGGGGTAAATTGGGTAAATAGGAGTACATAGGTAAATCAAGCAAGAGCCCATACAACTGGTATTTAGTACATATAAGAAAAGCTAATATTTCAAAACATTTTTTGGCATTAGCCGCCCCCATGATTTAGCGTGTACAAGAACCAAAGGATTCTAAATTTGTTTTTACTTTATCCTTCATCTCCTACCCCCTCCCCTCATCAGTTTTTATTCTCGAAGGAATTCTTATTTATTGTGGTTCGAGTTAGGAAAATCAAGCTTTAAGTTGGTAAAATTCGAGAAAAATTTTACCCCCCCCCCCCGCTCATCATTTTCATTGAAGAAAATTTTTTTGAGTTGGGAAAATTCCTGTGTCACCCCTGAGTATCTAAAAAAGTATTCAAAATTCAGAATAGAATTAGAAAGTTATATTCCTCTCGCCAAGAAACACTAAATTATATTAGAGATTTCTTTTTAAATAACTGATTCTTCTTCAGCATGCCATATGTCTTGATAGTAAGTTCCATCAAAATCAAAAAAAAAACAAAAAAATTACATTAAAAAAACTAAAATAGAAGGATATTATATCATCTGTTTAAAAAAAAAATTGCAAATATGATTTACTGCTTTTGGTAAAAAACGCTTCACAGGAGGCCGTGTATGTAAATTAAAACCAAATTAATGTCACCTACACATAGAAATATTCTCACTCTACATAAAAAAAAAAAATTATTCAAATCGTGCAAAAAATAGAGAGTTACAGGCTTGTTTCTCATTTAAGCAAGTATATATCCGAACCGCAAACAAATATGTTATGTTGAATAATTACCTGTAACTGTTGTGAAAAGTGCTGTTTTGGAAAAAACTTTTTTGTCTTTGTGTCCGTGTAAACTGTAAAGCTTGGCCAAGTCATCACTCATTACTTTTCACATAAAGCGGCATGAACATTCCTTGTAATTATCGCCACCCAATCTACACATACTATCAATCTAGAAAAAAAAATACAAACAGGTAATTAATATCTTTTTACAAAAAATAATAGAAAATATTGATTAAAATGAAAACTTGTAATAAAAGTTACTACAAATTATTTGTCCATTGCCTCTAAGCACAGAGGGTTATCATTTGCTAGTCACATATTCCAAGAAGTATATGTACCTGAAGTTTCGAACGTTCAGTTGAACGAATTTAAATTGAAAATTTGAAGTTAATCGACTTGGACGTACAATTTTTCTGGTAATATTTGCTGGCAACGATACTATCATTGCCAACAAATATTACCGTAAAAGTGGTACGCCTCAGTCGATTTATAATTTTTATTATCTTTCCTTTTCAAATGAAATTCGTTCAAGTGAACGTTCGAAACTTCAGGTACATGGAAGTATAGTAATTTTATGAGCGACAGCTCTGCTCATCAAAACTAGCGCTACAATTAAAATTTTCGCCAGAATCGCTTTCCAATAAATTACTTTCACTGCCACTATTTGAAACATTACTTCTAACAATATTCTCTAAATGAACACTATACTTATTAAGTTCGTGGTGCCTGCAGTACTATGATTAAAAGTTTGGGAATTATTTTGACTGATGCACTCATAAGTACTTTCTTGTAAATGTGAAGAATTTGTTGGTAAGCTTTGGTTCAACTGTAATAACTGTCTCTGATTTATATCATCAGTATTATGGTCTAATGGAGTTTTAGAGTTCTATTAAGTTCTATATGAAGCTACGCCAGTACCAGTAGTATTTCTATCCCTTTTTCTTTTCATTTAAGTAAGAAAATGTACAAGTGACGTGATGCCCTGTTAAATTTTCCCTATAAAAAAGATTAATGTACTTACTTATTGTTCATCGGTCACTTATCACTTATACTACACATAAAAACACTTAAGTATCTCAACAATAACAAACGATTAAAGCACGTAAATTCTGATATTGAGGTTATGTTATGAGATACGTAAATAAGAAAAAATCGCGGGCAGTTTAAAACACTATATACATGTGCATGGCTTTATTTCTGAAGTCTAGCCTTGGCTGCATTGCTCAAACCTGATAACCTGATAACAAAAATATGGATTGAGCTTTTGTTTAAAACTGGGAATAACATCATTGTATAATATAATCATTATAATCATATTAAATATTTTTTATTAATTGAAATAAATAATAACACGCATATATTTAAGTTACATTTTACAGAAAAAATTAAAAGCTTTTATAAAACGTTGATTTGGTTGAGTAACAATTAATATTATTCTTTCATTCTCAAAGTGTTAGAATATTCTTGACCCAGGAGGGAATATATATATTCCAAAATGAATATTACTATCATATTCATGCTGAATATTCCAGGTATATGTTTAAAATTATATTACTAGAATAATCCGTTATCTTATATATATTCCAGGATTATTCCAGAATGAATCAGAATATATTCATTCTTTTTTGCATAATTACAGAATATTCTTAGATTATACGGTGCTGTCTGGGTACTTATTAATTTTTGATAATTTTCAATACGGATTGATGAGATTTTTTTGACAGGGATCTTCTCTAAGTAATTTCACTCTACCAATCTTGGGAATGAACTAGATCATAAACTGTTATGGAAGGGCTAAAGTTCAAAGAAAAAGAAACAATGGTTCACTTGGATCGAGCGGAATCGATTCCTGAGTGTTAAAGAAATCAGGCTATGCGCACTCCCACTCCCACTAATTTTCAAAACTGCGTTTAGTCTTCCATTACCTCGCTGCGTCGCTACTTGTACATGAATCATACGACGGCTGCGCAAATCTGGATTTTGCCCGACTATCACTACCTTCGAGCATATAGGGAAGAATAGATCAATTTTACAACAATGCGTATATTTGTTCTCAACACATATGGCAAGGGACGCGAGAGGCGTAGTAAACAATCACAAAACACAATAGAACACGAAAGTAAATAATACGCAAATTATTCTAAAAGCAATATTAGAGAGCATCCCCTACCGAACACATTATTTAGTACCAGTCAAGAGAATCGGGGATTAATAATTTCTTGTTTACGGTTGTGGGCCGAACAAACAAACAGCCATTTAGCAATCTCTATTTTCCTCTATATCTTCGAGGGTCACTACTTTCGTACTTTCAGCTTTCAGTTGTCACTAGAGATGGGAAAAGCGGTTCCACTCATGTAGCGTTGCAAACGCGATCGCTCCAGAGAAATACCGCGACAAAATAACGTTACTTTGGAGCGACGCGACAGAAATAAAATGATACGGCTCGCTCTGCCAAACGCGCTTATTGAGTTCAAGAGATCGCATTTGTCGTGCAACGTGTGGTATTTTCGGAACTCAAAGTTTTGGAAGGTAGGATATGTAATGTAACGTGATCTATCATATGCCAAAGTACAAAGAGCGCTTGTTAATTTCTATAGTTATGTAGATTTATTATAGATTTTTGTATTTTTTTACTAAACAGTAAAAGTAAACACCAATAAAAATATATAGGTTGTAAAAAATATAGTACATTTATTTGTTGTATGAGTTGTTATTTGTTTCTCTCTATATATATTATTGGTATGTATTTTTATTTTATAAAAAATATAAAGAATTATTTTGTTATTTTTTTACCAAGTAGGCATAGGCAGGTATAGCATTTTGGGTTGATAATTGATTTCTGTTGATGTTTATGAAATATGGCCAAAAAAAAAAACAATAAAGTCGTCTACCATTTGGAATTGTTTTTCTAATAAACAAAAATCAGATAAGATAGCAATTTGCAACGATTTTTATTATTGTTAAAAAATTATACACGCCTTGTCAAAAGATACAAAAGTCGTATAATATATACATCCCTTGGCTATACTATACTATAAACCTATGTTAGTATAGGGCCAATAAAAGTAAAGAGCCTAACGTTAAGTTCTTTACTCTGGTATGGTATTGCATCTTTCCACCTTGTCGCTGGTCAAAGTCTACAAACCTTATGGTCGTCGGTAACGTTGACACACAGTGTTCGCTCCGAGTAACCGGTTACTTTAGCATTTAATAGCGCGACTGAACGTTACCTAAAAATACCGCGACAAAATAGCGTTACAGAGATAACGACTCATCTCTAGTTGTCACGCCATTATTGTTTACATATGTGTGCTAATCCGTTTGCTTATTTGTAAATAATATGAGTTTCCAATAAAATTAACTAGAAACGACGCTGTTCTGTTGAATATTAAAAACTGTGATGTTGTGTTGTTCTAAGACGAGGACGTGAAAATGCATATTGATTTGTAAAGAACGTGGCTCCCAAGAAATTGACTAAAAACGACTATGGTATTATTGAATTTTAAAGACTGATATGGGTTCTTCGTGTTGTGTTGCTATTTCAAAAAATTCTAAGGATGTGAAAATACATATTATTGATTTGTAAAGAATGTGGCTCCCAAGAAATTGACTAAAAACGACTGTGGTATTATTGAATTTTAAAGACTGATGGGTTCTACGTGTTGTGTTTTTACTTTTAAAAATTCTAAATAAGGGCAAGAAAATGTATATCATTTAATTGTATTACAGGCATTTTGATACATTAGTTACTTTAACACTTTACTTATTTCAACGCAGCTTGAACATCTTAATACTTTTGTAATAATTTTACTTACGTTAGTTACTTTTTAAATATATTTTTAAATGTTATTGCATTTATTGTAATGATTTTCCGTTAAGTTAATAAATGATCAATTTCTAGTTTCGAAATGACTTATTTAATTTTAAGCCCACCATTAGATTAGACTATAAAAGTTCTTTGAAAAAGATCTTTTATAAAAGATATTTTATGAGTAATTTGATAGATATTTTATCTCATAAAATATTTTTTATAAAAGATCTTTGTCAAAGAATTTTTATAGTCTAAAGGTGGCCTAAGGAATTTGTTTAAAAATCGTTTAAAATTCCCGCCTGTACCAACCCCGCCTGTATAACAAAGGCGGGAATACAGCGCCACCGGCGACGTAATGTTTCCTGTTCAAAAAAATACTGGGAGTTTCCTATCTATATATAATATATAAGTCTTTAGTTTTTAATCTATGAAAGAAATACGGCTAATAGTTCAAGGAGTAGTCATAATAAAACATATCGACTCTAATTTTGGAAATTTCGTATTTATTCTGAAATGGGAAGTACTGCAAAGGCTATTATAACAGGTTTTATATGCAGATTATGCTCTGAGCAAAGAAAAAATGTTATACATTTATACACCAGCAGGGCTAAAAAGTTGGATTTAGTGAAAAAAATTAAGTTATTACCGATCTCCGTAAGCAGCTTTAAGTTACTTTGTGATTGATGTAATGCAAGCTTTTTTAGGTAGAAAAATATGACAACTTACCAAAAACAATTTGTAAACAGTGTGTCAGTAGGCTAGAGGCTCAATATGATCTTTTACGGAAGATAAGACGAAGCAATACTATACATCATAGCCACAGAATATATCATGTGAGTTTATATCTGAATTGAATTTGTAACGATTAAATAGTTTTATACCCGCTGAAATTTTATAAAAAGATAGTTTTTCCATGACCGAAATAGGAATTGACAACCTGGCTGGACAACTCTGCTCCGAAGTGCACTTAATTTTTTTTTTAATTACAAAAAATAACGTAGAAAAAAGTTTTTTTAAATAAAAAAAAACGCCAGGTGTCCTAGTTGAGCCCTTATAACAGGTGATTGCAAAGTTGTATTATTAGGGAAGGTAGTTAAGTTGTTTTATACCACCTGTAATTTTTAATAATGCTATTAAAGTAATGTTAAAAGCCAGGCCGATCTGACCTTCACAACAGGGTGAAAATCGGTAAGAAGTATTCTATGTGGGTGCGACCGATAAGTCCTTGCAGATGTGTGTGTGGACAAGAGGGAGAATGTATATGGAAAGTAAAAAATAAAAGAAATTTGATATGAGTGTAAGAAACATTACATGCACTCGGAATTACACTATTCGTATACAATAAAACTAGATAATACGCAATTAGTTAAAAATATAAGAGAAAAATTAAAATAAATAACAGTTTAGTTAAATTCATTGAAATTTAAAAATTCAGCGACTGTATAAAAACTGTGCTCTTGCAACATGTTACGTACACGAGATTTAAACACATTAAATTTTTATATAGCCTTTAAGGGAGTAGGTAAGTGATTGATAATTTAATTGCCATAATCAGTGAACCTTTTGCAGACATTGTCATCCTGTGCTGAGACACCAGTAGATTATAGTTGTGTCTTAGATTATATGCAGAATATTTGTCTCTAGTTAGGGTAAATTTGTCAGGGTGAAATTTAACATAACACACAATTTAAAATGTATATGTTGGTAACAGTTAAAATATTCAGTGCTTTAAATAAGCCTCTACAAGAAAATCTGGAATTTTTATATGCCATCCCAGCAAACACTCATAATTAGCCCACCATTAATAAACTACATGCATGCCTTCACTAGATCATTGGGAAGTATTGGCAAGGAGCGCTAAATTATTGAATAAAGTGCAACATCGGCCAACGCTCGGCCATCACACACTTTGCCAATAATAATGGCGGTATACTGTATTTCTAGCATTAACTTATTTTGCACGTGTCATATATGAAAAGTATGATTATTTTACTATTATCTTGATATATGGTAGCATACTCATGTACAGGGATTGCAGATATAGTTCGAGAGAGATAGATGCAAAAAATGACGAATGTATCCACTACATAATACAGTAATGCATTATTTTAGAAAATTGTATCAACATAATTTATGCATCTTCGTAGACTTGAAATATGTTTGCAAGGCCAGTTTTACTGTAAACCTATATAAAATAGTCACAGAAAACAAAGGGGCCTCATGAAATATCTAAATTTTAAGAACGGGTAATAGAATTTAATGTGAATATTTATTTTTTTGCAAAATTTCAAGATGGCAGGGTCATCAACAGTGATCATAAATAGTTAATGCATTGATTTAGTGAGTTAAAATGTGACTTTGGACAAGCATTTAAAAAAATTATATAAATTTTACGAGATCTACTTTTCGGTCAAAATGACAACATGGCTGCCTACCATCTTGCCTAAAGGTCTGGAGGGGGTTATAATGATTATAGACAAGTAATTTGTATGCGCTTTCCAGATATTGGCAAAAAAGTGCTTTTTTTATTTACTGTACCAGTGATGGTTGAATATTTCCAGGAGCTGTAATGGTTACACAGCACTTTGTATTAGCTTTTTTAGTATTGACAAAAGAGTGCTTTTATACATTTAACATACCAACGATGGTGAAATAATTCCAAATACGCAATAACAAAACACATAAGGCCATCAACTTACCATTACAATACATATGATATAATGTTAAACAGCACTTTCTATTCGCTATTCAGGTATTGGCAAAAGTTGCCAACACTTTACCCGTCATAAATCTAATGGCCCATTGCTTTGCCACCTCTAGTGTGTTTGCTGGGATAGTCCTCACAATTATTTTCTGAAGTATTAAAACCTCACCACTTCTTGCACAGTTGCCCCAACACATGATGCTCAAGATTTAGTGCACATACTTTTAATAGTACATTTTTAAGGTACCTAGGTTAATATACTGTCTAAGCTGCCAAATAACAAAGCAGGTGGTTGATAATTTTTTAAGAATACTGTCAACCTGATTGTTGTTGATGTACACATTTCTGTAGTGATACCTATGTTATAAAAGACATTACTGGTTGCATAATGTTTACTTTAATACCTTAATATATTAACTTTGTAATATGTCTCATAGTTGGCGCTAGTGTATAAGTAAAAGCAGTAGTGTAATGTCTGAAGCTTTGCCTGTACGTTGTTTTTGTGTTCAATAAAACGTTGTTTGTTGTTTTACCCGAAATTCGAATTAGTTGTTTGTACTACTCTGCTGAATCCCATAGGTTATGGGCCCAGGTGCAGTTTAAACTAGTTTGGTGGGAACGGGAAGTTGTAATACAGGAAGAAATCAAAGGCAAACTTTGGTGCTGGTTGCCGATCGCTGTGTGTCAAGTTTTCGGTCGTAAACATGGCCGCTATTTCAAACAATCAAATAGTGAACATAAAACCATTTGATGACACGGGGTTTTCAAATTGGCAATTTCGTGTGAAATTAATATTAGAACAAGCAGGAGTTTTAGGAGTTCTAGAAACGAATGCTGACTAACTTGCAAACTTTAAAAAGTCCGATGTAAAAGCTAGAAACATAATAGTGCAGTGTTTGTCTGATACTCTGTTGGAAATGGTAAAATCAAAGTCTTCAGGAAAAGAAATTATGGAAGCTCTCGGCTCCACGTACCAGAAAAAAGGAATTTCAACACAAAGTACAACTGCAAGAGAAGCTTAGAAGTTTGAAGTTTAATGAGGGCACATCTTTAAATGTTTTTCTCACAGAATTCGAACAGACAGTGTATGAATTAAAAAGCGCAGGCGAAAAATTGTGTCGCAATTGCTTTTATCGATGCCTGAAACATATCAAGCAGTCACAACGGCTATTGACATCATGTTCTGCCAAGACGAATAAAAAATAACACTAGATTTTGTGAAAAACAAATTACTCATGGAAGTGTCAAGACAAGAAAAAGCTCAAGCAGAAAGTAGCAACAGTGAGGCAGCATTCTTAGGCCACAAGAAAAAGTGGAATAAGAAATGGAACAAAAGTCAGAATGAAAACAGGAAAAGTGAGTTTCCTTTTAAGTGTCACGGATGTGGTGTAGGTCACAAGAAATATGAATATCCAAAAAGTCAAAAGAACAATGGGAAGGTAAATGTGGTAGAAAATGCTGAAAGTGAAAATGCTATATCGTTCTTGACAGCAGAAGATAGCTCACTAGCATGTATTGACCATTAAAATTCATTATTGACAGCGGAGCTACAAACCACCTTATAAAGAAAACCACAGGAAATTTTCTGAAAAATGAGGAGGTAATTTCACATGTGATAAGTGTTGCCAAAAGAGAAGAAACAGCAGAAGCCACAACACAAGGTAATCTACATTTGAAACTAGAAAATGGTAGAGAATTGTCTATGAAAAATGTGTGGATGTGTGACAACTCTTCACAACTTGTCAGTCAGAAAACTTGAAGAGAAAGGATTCGAGGTTTTATTCAGAAACAAAAAAGCACTAATCATGAAAAACAGTGAAGTCTTATTAAAAGGTCAACTGCAGGAAAACTTATATGTTGTCACATTAAGATTGTCACAGAGTTTGAACGGTACTGCTTATGCAACAGCAGGGATATGTTGTTGCACAGAAGAATGGGTCATTCGTCTCAGTTTCCAGCGTCAGGTGTATGTGATGTGGGTCTACAAGAAAAACAAGCAAGACTACCTTTCAAGAGCATATCAGAAGAAAGGAAAGCCAAGCGCATTCTAGAAGTAGTGTCAACTGATATGTGTGGTCCAATAAACCCTTCTACGTATGATGGAAAATGATATTACGTAAGTTTTATTGACCATTTCTCTCATTTTGCTGTATGCTATCTGATAACAAAGAAAAGTGCAGTTGTAGACAAATTTCAAGAATATGTAGTTTGTAGAGGCAAAATTTGGTACAAAAATAGAAAGAATTCGATGTGATAATGGTGGTGAGTACACCTCAGAAAAGTTTAAAAGTTTTTGTTTGAAAAATGGAATAAAGTGCCAGTACACCATACTTAGGAATCCAGAGCAAAACGGTGTTGCCGAGAGGTACAATCGAACAATTATGGAAAAGGCGAGATGTCTAATTTTCAACTCAAAATTAGATAAGTCTATTTGGGGTGAAGCAGTAAGAACTGCTGTCTTTCTTACAAATCGCACTCCAACAAGAACATTACCAGAGAACACAACTCCAGCAGAAATTTGGTACAAGCAAAAACCCAACATAAAAAAAAAACCGCTGCCCAAGGAATCACTACTTCCACATCCGGATTTTCTATCCAAGTCACACAACGAAAAAATTTTGTATCTGGAAATAATTGTTTATGGGACTTTAATAATGTAATATTTGAAATCCTCTACCCCAAAAACCCATAAAACGATACCCCACATCGGTAGTGGGGTATAAAATATTTTGAGGTTTCTGGTTCTTGTACACACACTAAATCACATTTTTTTTTCATCCCCTTTAATAATGGGGTGGGGGTGGTAATGGGGGTGGCTAATGCCAAAATTTTTCTTGAGACCTTAGCTTCTCTTGTCTATACTAAATATCAATTTTATGAACTCTTACCTGCTCGATTTACCTATTTACTCCAAATTTACCCCAATTTACCCCCCAACCCTTCGACAGAACAAGATGAAAATATAATCTAGTTCTAGATCTCGTTAAAGTACATATGTGTACCAAATTTCAAGTCAATATCTCAAACGGTTCCAGAGTAAACGTGCGCACAAAAAAAGTTACAGACCGACAGACAGAAAATTTTTTTTCGCTCAAACTTGAAATCTCGACGTTTCATGACATTCTAAGCCTATTTGAACAATAAAAATTTAAACATTTTTTTTTGTCGTTACTATACTTCCACTGGATGTGGAAGTAATTAAGCTCTTTGGTTCAATTGCACATAATCTAATCCCTAAAGAAGATCGACAAACAAAGCTCGATTCATATAGTAAGAAACTGACTATGGTAGGTTATGCAGACAATGATTACAGGCTGTGGGACGAAGAAAATAAAAAAGTCGTTTTAGGAAGAAACATTGTATTTGATGAAACCAATGAAAAGAAAATACCCATAAAAATTAATGAAGAAACAAGAAACTCAGACAGAAGGAAAGAGAAAGGAAAACGAAAAAACAGAAAAGAAACAAAACTCGAGTGAATGAGAACTAGACCGTTACCCAAACATTTAGAGGACTATGAAGTTGATTTAGAACCAGAATTTGAGGTAAATTTGATGGCAGCTTTGTCGGCAGGAAGCCTGATCTCAGACTTAAATTATGCTGGGTCGTGGGAGCCAAACACAATAAATTTATTTGAGAGCTTTTATTAAACTAGCTAGTCACAATTACTTTACTTTCTATTGATGTGTTTAATTTAACGATTAATGTAGAACTGATTTACAATTGCAAGTTGATTAGTATTTATACTATTTACTTATCAGTAATGAGGTCACCGGAAAGTTTATTATTTTGATAACAAGGTTAATGATATCCATAACATTATAATTGTTATGCCTAATATGAAACAATAAGAAATAAAAAAAGAAAGTAGGTCGTAAGGGTTAGTTGTATAACTCTTACCACAAAATTTCACTGAAGCAGTCAATCATAATGAATGAAAAGCAGCAATCCAAGAAGAGTTGAAGCCACTACAGGAAAGTCAAACTTGGGAACTAGTGTTACCACCTGAAGACACAGAAATAATCGATTCAAAGTGTGCGAAAAAGCGTTAGTCGGGAAAGTTGTTAAAAAGGCACGTCTTTTGCACGTGGCTTTAAGCAGTGTTCGCTAGATGAAGATGTGTATGCGCCAGTAGCCAGAATGGTTACTATTAGAGTGTTGTTATCATTGTTCATTGAATATGACTTAAATGTACAACAACTTGATGTAAGTTCTGCATTTCTTTATGGTATGCTGGATACACCGTCTATATGTATCAACCAGAAGGTCTCGAAGAAGATTCTAATTTAATATGTAAGGTAACTAAGTCATTGTATGGCTTGAAACAAGCTCCTAAATGTTGGAATTCACTGTTTCACAGAAAACTAACTGATTTAGGCTTGAAACGCTCACAAAAAGATCCATGTTTATACTTTAATAATGATACATTTCTTTTAGTTTATGTTGATGATATAATTTTGTTTTCAAAAAGTTTAGAAATCTGAGAGTACCTATATTAAAGATAAACTATCACAAGATTTTAAAATGAAAGATTTTAAAAACAAAAATATAACTTTCTTTGGATTAGAAATTAACAGAACTGATAATGAATTGTATATTTGTCAGAAGGAACTAATTAGAACAGTTTTAAAGAAATTTAATATGGATGACTGTAAACTTTCTGACTTACCTATGCAACCAAAATTGCAATTATTTGTTCAACCCGAAGTTGTTAGTGATAAATTACCCTATCGTGAACTCGTAGGTTATTTAATGTATATAATGTTAGGTCCTAGACCTGACCTTAGTTTTTGTGTCACATATTTTAGTCAATTTCAAAATGGATATTCAGAAGAACATTCGAATCACTTAAAAAATGTTTTAAGGTACTTGAAACAATCTGAAAATTTTGGTTTAAAATTCACAATGAGTGATAATTCAAATATTCGTTTAGTTTCGTATTTAGACTCAGATTTTGCTAACAGTATTACTGATCGCAAAAATATAACAGGTTTTGTAACAAAAATTAATAAAAATGTAGTGTATTTAAAAATGAAAAAGCAAAATATTGTCACTTTGTCTAGTGATGTATGTTGCTTTGTCAACCGGCACACAGAAAATCTTTTCTTAGCACAAATGCTGTCAGAAATTACAAAAATGAATGTTTATCCAATAAACATTTTTGAGGACAATCAAAGTTGTATAAAAATGTCCTCAGCCTGAGAATCGAAAAGTACTAAACACATAGACATTAAAGATCATTTTGTACGAGACTGTAGTTGAAAATAAAGTTAAGTTGTTTTATATTTCGACTGATAAGCAGCATGCAGATGTTTTAACAAAACAATTACCCGGTCCTAAATTTAAATATTTTACAGATCTTTTGAATGCTACCTTTGTAAAATAAAACTATCTGCAAGTGTATTTTTGACAAACTGTCGTTTATTTGAAAATTTACTAGAAATAAGTAATAATATTGTGTTAGAATTTACATGTTTTAAATGTACTTACCTTTTATGCCTTTGTAACATTACAGAATTGAAGGGAGGTGTTGATGTACACATTTCTGTAGTGATACCTATGTTATGATAGACATTACTGGTTGCATAATGTTTACTTTAATATATTAACTTTGTAATATATCTCATAGTTGGCGCTAGCGTATAAGTAGAAGCAGTAGTGTAATGTCTGAAGCTGTGCCTGTATGTTGTTTTTGTGTTCAATAAAACGTTGTTTGTTGTTTTACCCGAAATTCGAATTAGTTATTTATACTACTCTGCTGAATCCCATAATTGTCCCATGATAAGTGTGCATCAATGAATACACCCAAGAACTTTACAGAAGTGCTTTGTTGGATACTATTACTGTCAATCTTCACCAATAAATTTTCTTTTAGTTCTCTTGGTGAGAACATTGTAAAGTCAGTTTTTAGATTATTTAATACAAAACCATTGTCTCCACAATAATGTTTCATAAATAGTGTTATTTGCCTTCACACTAAGGTTACTTAGATTTTCTGACGTGACTGCTACTAAAGCATTGTCGGCAAAGAGTGAAACAAACGTATTGGGGTTACAGGAAAAAATATTATTTATAAAAATAATAAACAAGAGGGTTCCTAGAACACGCCCTTGAGGGACACCTGTAGATACATGGCATGATTCCGATCTATAAATTGAACCATTGTTTCTTAATATGACTTCTTGGCTACGATCCGTTAAGTAGGACGACAGCCAATCTAAGGCAGGGCCACGTATGCCATAGCTGAACAATTTATTTAGTAATAAATTAACATCAATAGTATCAAAAGTATGTTTGAGATCAAATAAGATACATGCTGTTTTGTTTTTATGCTCAAAATTTGTTAAAATGAAGTTGTAGACTGATAAAATGGCATCCTGTGTTGAAACTTTTTTTCTGAATCCAAATTGGTTGTTTGACAGAATTTTTTCAATTTCTAAAAAGTTTGATAATTTTGTTAGTGGCTTCTGTGAGTCGGAAAAAACCTGGAAAAGTGTCACCAATTCAGAGCCTAAGGAGACTATGTTATAGATATATGGTTAAAATATCTATAATAAACTAATAAAATTGGTTTTAGCTTGAATATATATTCATATTTTTAATTATATAAAATATATGTTAACATTTTATTTAAAAGATGTATTGTCAATTATTGTATATAATATTCTCCTCTTTTTTGTTTTTCTTTTTGTCGTTGGTTACCGGAAATCTTATTCCAGAGTAAGTAAACTGCCACATTACTCCCCCGCTAATAAAAAGAAAGATCAATCAGTTATTTCGTCGATGGCAAAATGAACTTTCTTAATAGGTGGTATAGTGACATTGCATTTGTCAGACAGTAAATATGCTGGTTTAATCCTATCAATATTCACTGTGACAGGTTTAGTTCCTTTAATAAAAGTAACCAACTTATTTGTACAGGACAAAACTTTAAACGGTCCATCATACAGTAGAGTAAAAGATTTCTTTCTTCGACAATTGACAGCATCGACCGGTAAAAATCGGACGGTTTGAGGTCCCCCATCTGGGAACCAGAGAGCAAGTCCTCCAACCGCTTTTCCTCGCGTGAGGTCAAACGAGAAATTAGAATAGTTTTTAAATTCTCATACAAATCTCTCTCGGGTTGATTAGTGACAACGTCATAAACCGTTGTAATAATTTCCGGGGGTAAACTGGCAATGACATAATCGTATTTCTTTCGATCATTAATGATCCTGTGAATAGAAAATTGGGACTCTGTTTGAGTGAACCATATTTCCGGTTTATTAACCCAAAAGGGAGGAATTCGCAGCATAATTACTATTCGGTATCACTGTATCTGACGTGACTGGTTGATCGTCTAACAAAATATTCTCCATAGGAGGTGCCATCGATAACTGATTGACGTATTCTCTTTATTAGCAAGGGTCGATGAGTAAACAATTTACTTACCGTACGGAAATAAGAAGAATTTGATAGGTGATATCTTGTAGCTTTGGGATATCTAGCAATTCCTTCAGGAAAATTTTGAAAACATGTAATATCAATTCTTCTAGGAAAATCTTGAATATCTAGTTCCCAATCAAATGTTTTGAAAATTGTATCCTAAGTAGCCATTTAAACTCAGGAAACTGCTTAATTAAAATCACGTAGTATCTCCAGATATGTTAAATAAATTGTTAAATTTATATTTTCCATCCAATGAAACGATCAATAAATATTTATTAGGAAATCAATAATCTTCTTCAGCAACTATTAATTATATTGTCAAATATTCAATATCTGGATCAGTAACTTGCGAGTTTTCGGATATTTTATTTAAGTAAAATAGATAAATTTAGAAGTTCTATCGGAAATAATGGAAATATTTTTTCTTGCCTGCTTAACTATAAATCCATGCCAAAATTGAGTTCCATTTAAAATATATGTCCTCTGTCGGAGCTACCAAATCATAAAATAAGTGTTCTCTTTTTCCGGGGTCACCAAATTATAGATATATGGTTAAAATATCTATAATAAACTAATAAAATTAGTTTTAACTTGAATATATATTCATATTTTTAATTATATAAAATATATGTTAACATTTTATTTAAAAGATGTATTCTCCTCTTTTTTGTTTTTCTTTTTGTCATTGGTTACCGGAAATCTTATTCCAGAGTAAGTAAACTGCCACATATGTCTCCCCTCCGTTTTCGAGGATGCTGAACACGATGGCGGTGGTTTAAACTCTTTCCGAGTTAACCCCACCCCCCAAACGGCCAAAAATTACCCCCCAAAGGGGTGTGCAGGTATGCCGTCTCATACCGACTAAACCTGGATGCTGAACACGATGGCGGTGGTTTAAACTTTTTTCGAGTTGGCCCCTCAAACGGCCAAAAACCACGCCTGAAAGGGGTGAAACACAGATATGCCGTCTCATATCGACTAAACCTCCGGCACCCCCGTTTTCGAGGATGCTGAACACGATGGTGATGTTGGATCTACTCTTCGAGGCAAACTAACCCCTCAAACGGCCAAAAACTACCCCTTTGATACCCGGTTTTATGAAGTGCACCGGATAAGAGAAAATGAATCATTTGTTCACAGATCATTGAATACACGCCGGATGATGATTACAGGTTTCTTGATTGACTGTTCAACAGAAAAAATAGGCGCATACTTCGTGTCTAGTTTTTAGGTGGGAAAACAACATATACGAAAGAATTACATTCAAAAGTATGCGGGCTCGCGGTAGCGAAGGGTACACACCATCCTGTACCTCCACTTTTACTGTATAGAATAGAATAGAATTTTATTGACTACATTACATATGGCATACATTTGTAGCAGGTCAAAAAAAGAAAAACAGTACAGTATATAAAAGGAAAAAATACACAATACATATCAATATTACAAACAAACACAATCAATAAATCACAGATTAAGGACTATATATAACATAGGTGCTAGTAATTACAAATATTCAAGAATAAAGAAGAGGTGTGCCTCACACTAATTCTGTAAAATTGTTTGAATTTAAATATTCGCTCACAGAGTAGAAACAGTTTCTCAAAAAAAACGATTTCAGTGTACGTTTAAAGCAGTGAAAATTCAAAGATATCATTCTAACAGGCAGCTTATTATATAAGTCTAATTTTATGGAATTCTTCTCAGACATCGTTAATCTAAATCGAGGCTTTTTTAATAGACAACCAGATCTTGTCGGGTAATTATGAGAATTAGACTGTGAGTCATAATCATTAATGCTATTATGGATTTCTAATAAAGTGGAGTAAATAAAAATAGATGGAAGAGGCATTATGCCAAAACTGACGAAAAAGGGATGACAATAATCCCTTTTATCGGCACCTGCCATTATTCTTACCACTTTTTTTTTGCAAACGAAAAATTGTTTGCGCACTGTATGAATTTCCCCAAAGTACAAGTACCATAAGTTAGATGGCTATGGAATAGGGAAAAGTAGGTAGATTTAAGAATATCAAAATTCAATATACTCTTCAACTGACGAATGAGGAAGATCACACTGGCAAGTTTGTGGCTTAATTGTTTGACATGACTGGACCAATTTAGTTTGTCATCCAAGACGATACCCAGTAATTTGGCACTAAAATCTTACGTAGCATCCGTGTGTGAAGAAAATATAAGTTTTTGAGTTTTTTGCTGATTTAGTTTTAGTCTATTAGCGATGAGCCATTCTTCAGCTCGAGAGACTGTGTCATCTGATGACTGTATTAGACTATTTAAATCTTTGTCAGAATTTATCAGTGTTGTGTCATCTGCAAACAGCACACAATTTTTAGGCAACAAGAAATTATATAAATCGTTAATATAAATAATGAATAATAATGGCCCCATAACCGAGCCCTGGAGAACGCCATTAATTTTGATTGTTTATTGTCGATTTCTACACACTGAGATCTGTTGTTAAGATAGGATTTAAAAAAATCAAGAGGTAAACCTCTAATACCATAGAAATACAGTTTGTCTAGTAACGAGCAGAGCTGCTGTAAGTACCGATAAAATGTACTTAAGTATTAAGTACCAGAATTTTCTAAAAATATAAATAAGTACCAGTACCCAGTACAAGTCTCTTAGGTGATACTTAAAAATTTAAGTAAGTAATACTTGAATTCGGTTAATTCAAGTACTAAGTATTAAGTACATCAATTTGCTACTTTAAGTATTTAAAAAAGTACTTAGTACTTAAATAAGCCACCATTTTAAGTACAAGTACTTTAAGTGTCGAATTTAAATACCAGTACTTATATATTTTGTCGCAAAAAGCTGTCTTCGTCAGTTATCATTATATTGTATTATTATATTATATTTATATATATTATTTTTGATGTAATGAGCGAAACAACTTTTGGTAAAAAAAATATTACTAGTCAAATTATATAAAAATCAATTGCAAGGTAGAGGACCTCTACCTGTCACCTCTACTAGAGGTGACAGTTGAAAGAATTTTATAAGTTTCCTAAGAGCTAAGAAGCTTTTAAATGAAAATGACATATCAATCAAATCTCTTTTTAATAAAATTACATATGGGTAATACCTATAATCTCCTTCCAAACCTAAAGAAAAATAAAATAGTTTGGCAGTGATCAGTGAGTGAGTGGTTTCGTCATCTATCTGCAGCTATATTCGTTGGAACGATGATAATAAATAGACAACATGCAACATTATATTACATTATGCAATATATAGACAGAACAAAGTCAAATAAAACTAAAGAATACACATAACTTTCAGCAATCAGACGACACTAAATAACATTATTCACTGGCCTCTCCTAAACTAAAATAAAAATCTAACACTAAGCTGGAAAAGATTTGTCAAGACATGAATTTATACATGCGTAGTAGATACTGAAAGACTTAAATTTATCAGGTGTTAATTTTAAGTCCTAAGAAATACTTAAGTACGTCCTTTTTCTTCGAGTAGGTATAAGTAGAAAGTACTTAAAATAAAAAATTAAGTATTAAGTACAAGTACCATGGCCAATACTTAAAAGTTTAAGTACCAGTACCTGCATTTTTGTTGGGACTTGAAGTAAAAATATTTAAGTACTTTTTGTACTTAAGTACAAATTTTAAGTACTTAGGTAATTCAGTACCGCAGCTCTGGTAACAAGTCATGTGTGACACAATCAAATGCCTTGGTAAGGTCACACATCGTGATAGCTGAATGTTTGCCCTCTTCAAGACCTCGAACTACTTCTGACACTATCTGCATTACGGCTTTGGTTGTTGAACAGTTACTCCTAAAGCCAAACTGGAATGAGCATAAGAGTGAATTTGATTCAAAGTATTGGGTAAGTCTGGACTTTAATATGATTTTAATTATTTTAGCAAAGATGGGTATACTAGATACAGGCCTGTAGTTATCTAAACGTTTAAACAATGGTATAACTTTCGAAATTTTTAATGCATCAAGAAATACACCTTGAACAAAACATTCATTAATTGTAACTGTTAGTGTTTCTTTAATAATTTGACTATTTAGCCCATAAATATCAGAGCAGTGAGAATGATTTAAAGCTGCTAAAGCACCAATCACTTCTTGTGGTGTTACCAGATGAAGGAAAAAAGAGTGAGTAGAAGCTGAAGTATTTTTTAGAATGTCTGATACACTATAATTACTATTTGGTAACGACAGAATTTCTGGTGATAAGTTTGATTCGATTTTCTGAGAATTTGATTTATTTCTTTCAATATTTACCAGCTTCCAACTGTCTTTTGCTTTATTTTGAGAGTTAAAAATATAATTATCATAGGCACTTTTTTTAGTGTTCTTAATAGCAGACTTATACTCCTTGCGTAAAATATTATAGGAAGCTAAAGCTTCTGAGCTTCTACTAACATTATACACATGCTTTACAGAGGCTAGTGTATTTCTCATGTTACGTAAGGAATTAGTGTACCAGTTAACAGGAAAATTCTTGGTATTAGTATTAGTATTCGATTTTTTTAAAGGAAAACAAGTACTTACCAAATGTTGGTAAGTATAAACCAAAAAATCTGTTAAGTGGTTTGGATTTAAATTTGGCACATCAAAAATGCCCCAATCAATCTTCTGTAAAGAAGACCTCAACTCGTCCATACCAGCCTTATTAAAATGTCTCCTCCATGCTACCTTATGGGGATGATTCATTACAGTTTTGACCTTAATGAGTTGCCTAAGATGATCAGATAAGCAAGGATCTAACACACCTGAGTCATAACTATCCTCATTTAAATTAGTTAAAATGTTGTCAATGCAACTTGAAGATGTTGCACTAACTCTTGTAAATTGAGAAATTGTGACAGTTAAACCAAAAGAAGTTGTTAGACTAATTAGTTCTGCTAGTTTTGATGAATTGCTAAGAAAATTGATGTTGAAATCACCCACCAGTATGACCCTTTCATTCCTACTTAGGCAGTTAATTAGAAATTGCTCAAAACGCTCAATAAAAACGTTAAAATTACCTAGACAAGATCTGTATATTGTGATAATAAACGTTTTTGAAAACTCGATTCCACAAATTTCAATGTCCAATTCATTACAAAAATTGTTTAAGTAGCAAGGGTTAGACAATTTTTTTACAGATATTGCTACTCCACCATGTAAAGAACTTGTCTACAATAGGAGCTTGCAAGACTGTAACCTGGTATATTAATTGATTCTAAATTAGTATAATTTAACCAATGTTCTGAAAAACATAATACGTCAAAACTGTGTTTATCAAGAAACAGTCTTAACGCATCGATCTTATTCGAAAGACATTGTACATTAATGTGAAACACACCAATCTGTTTAGACTTACATATAGAACGAGCATTAATGTGGCAGAATTTAGCATTGGCATAAGATAAATTATACGACTTAGTTTCGATGCGGATTTCCTGTAAATCTCCCGCTAAATGCTCTTTTTGATATGAAGGTTCTGGGTCTCTTTTACTAGAATCTCTTCTGGCCAGTTAGAAGTGACGAGTAATTCTTTCTCCAGTTCAGCATTAGTTTCTCGGTAGCAGTTGTAGTCCCCTGATTTTGGTGTCTGTTTTATTATTTTATACTGTTCTTTGTTACCAAACGTTTCTTGAAATTTGAAAAAAAGCCCATTCAAAAGTTACGAGAGTGTCCCTATCAGCTGAGCCACCCAGTAGACTATACAAGTTTCTCTGTTCTCGAGAAAAAAAAAATCAGCGTAGAACCAGACCAGACCTTATAGTTTTTATAGAGTGAACTATTCTACATGGCTATTTATGATATTTTTTGTGGTACAGATATTTTTCATTTCTAAAAAACTTGAGAAATTAATTGCTTATAAAAATCGTGTTTTTTAAAATCTGCACCGCCATGTCTTCAAATTTAATTAGCTATCGATCTGATTTTTTTTTTAATTTAGGTACACAAACAAGCACTTCCAATGGTCTTTTCATTTCTATTGATTATTATTTATTAGATAGATAGATAGAATTTATTGGTTTAAAGACCTAAGAACAAGGTATAAAACAAGTCAAATACAAATTTAGCAAACTACATGGGTTTGTGAGATATTAAAAATACATTTTTAAAGAAAAGATAAATACATACAGTACTATAAAATTCAACATTGAACACTAATGACAATAACAATGATAAACAATGCAGTTATCCATAATAAAATTTATACAGAGAAGTTCTCATAAGAAGAACTCGTCTAAGTTATAATATAGTCCAATCCTCAGATAATTTTTTAATGACTTTTTGAATCTGAAATAGGTAGGTTGCTCCTTTATGTAAGTTGGAATTTTGTTAAAGATTCTAATACCATTACTTAAGGGTCCTTTCAGGGTTATATTTAGAGAATTTTGAGGTGTGCACAGAGCAGCGCCATTTCTTGTGTCATACTTGTGTAAGTCCCTGTGACATTGAAAGTTATGTTTATTTTTAAAAATATAGCATGCAACTTCTAGAATATGCAAACAACACAGAGGAAGAATATTGAGATGTGAGAATTGAAACACCCCATACCCCAGTCGTATATTTATCTCTCTCTTTTGAGTGAGACAGAAAAATATACAAAGTTGGCCATTTATGTGATCGTCTAGATTTTTAAAGTTAGGACCCAAATTTACGTTGTGCTTGTATTTCTGTTTAACCATAGATTCTTTTTATAAAGTTTGATATTACTTGTTTCTATTTACTGATCAAATTTATTTATTAATTTTGGCAACACTCAGTTATTAGATGATTTTACCTTGGTACTGTTTTATTTGACTGTACTTTATTTAATACTGATTTCACTGTAATTACAAATTGCATTTGTAATTGATTTATTTTGTCTAAAGAATTATATTCTTATTTAAAATCTCACTTATTCCTGAAAAGTAGAATATTGAAGGAAAACACAGAAAACGTTTTAATACGTTTATTTTAGACAACTGTCATATTCATTTGAAACATTGTATTATATAATTGTTGGGGCAATTGCCACTATTTACATAAAAAGAAGGAAAGTATTCGTTGGGACAATTGTCACATTAATCCGTCGAATAATCAGGCCAGCTATGCAAACAATAAAATAAATTGTTTACAATGACAATAGTCATTTTCCTGAAGTATTTATAATGATCGGCGTCATACGTAAAATTTGACACAGCTCGGGAAATTTCCCAATCATGATAATAATATGGTGATAAAAAGGCAATCAACAAAATCTTATCAAATTGCCACAACTGTCATTTCGAAGCGTAGTGTTGTTGTTGTGGCTAGTTACAATTGCACTTGGCCGAGACCAATTGGTCCCATTTCGTTGTATCGTTGTTATTTATATATAGATGAAGTGACAACCAACAAAATCTTGTGCTTGCCTTTCGAAAATCTTCGAAATTAAAAATGATAAAAAAAAAGAGCTGTGTTCAAATCTTATCATATGTAAATGATAACTTGGTGAGGTATAAATGCAGAGATGACAATTAAGAATTCTTAAATGCAAAAGCTGAAGACTAATAATTGCAAAATCTGCAATAGACCATTCGCGACTGTACTAAATATTATTTACATAGCTGAGCGGAGTATTAAAACAACAATGGTTGTAATAACATTTTAAAAACCCAAAGAAAACTTTCCATTAATTAAACTACTAAAATAGTTGCAAATCACAATCGTGAATTTGAATACTGAAAATGCATACTTTTAAATAAATAAACTATTGTCAAAGTACCACAATGAAAATCTAAACGCGAATTACTTTTGAGTTGACTTCGCAGATTATAGAGTTGTAAATTTTAATTAGGAGGAAAAAAAACGATTAATGTTGTCATTAAGTTAAATTTAGTAAATTTAGAAAAATAAAACTTCGAGTTTAATTTCATATTAAAGTTAATGGACAAACCAGAAATGACAACGTCTCGCATATGATTAAATAGTTTTTTATACTTATTGTTTGATATACTGTGAGGTCTCCAGTTAAATCTCCCCCAGCTCCCATAGTAGCGTCGGCGTCGTGTGCGTCGCCCATCTTAAGAGCGAACTTGAAAGTACACAGTGCTAACGAAGTTAACTAACATTTGCCTTCTCCCACAGGACGGGCGAGTGACCCACGGTAGGCACCTCACGGTCTAGCCAAGAGCAACCCCAGAGGGTTACACTCGGACAGACAATGAATTACCTACTCAAAGCACTCGTCGCTCTGTGCGGAGATTGAAAAAGCCAGTAAACCTTTTGATTCCAACGGTCCCTGCTTCGTCGTTCAGCCTTCACAGATTCGTAAGAAATCTGTATAAATGCGAAATCATATAGGATGACCCGCATCTACGGAACTATCAACGGATAGCCCGCACTACGCAACCATCTAGAGATGGCCCGCAAATACGTACCATCTGACGATGGTCGCACTACGTACCACCTTTGGGGGTGGCCGCACAGCTGAACTCAAACAAAAGCAGGTACTGGAGTAATTAATACTGCCAGCAAGTGTACTCTCGAAGAGCAGGTCAATAAAAGACAAATTTGTTTCCCCGGAACCACGCTTATATAGGATTTTAAAATAGAGACAAAAATTCTCAAACTTAAAAGGTAAGAAGGACAGTAAACCAAGTGAGCTTCGCGATCTACGCAATATTTGTCACGTATGCATCTAAACGCTCGGCCAACCCTTAGGTTATCTAAATTACCCATTAATAAGAAATTTCGTCTTTAATGAATATGGCTTTCTATCGTTTACGTTGATGATCTTTCTGTTTATGTAACACATTCTTTTAGCCGATACGATTGTGAGAACCTCAACTTTTGCGTCGAAATAAACCCTGTTAAAACTGAACACAATATTAGATAGAAAATAATATTTCTGTATTTAAGTAAATTATGCATGAAATCGATTTAATTGTTATCTTGATATATTTAATTTTGATTTGTATTGTTTGAAAATTCTAAAATAGGTAAATTCTATTTTAAATTTAAGAAATTAATTTGTAAATACACAACCTAGGTACAGGGTGTTACATTCTCCCCCTCGTTGTTTAGGCTATAAGTGCGAAGTCAATTATTGCTTGAACTACGAAACGCGTGAATTTTGATAATTGTGGTACAATGATTTAACAAGTTTTGTCCCTAACTCTGAAAAGAAAATTGATTAAACACCTAACATGACACTATCTGTGCAAGTTAATTTGTATTTGAATACCAAACAGTGAATTTTAAGATGATTTTTAGTTATCTAACTTAATTGATGAAAAACTAAACATTTCCTAACTAATTTTACAATTCTATTTAACTCATATTTAAAATTAGATACACCAGAATATTTATGTCGATATTATCTAACGACAAGTAAACAGGACATGAGAAAAAAAATTACTTTTTCCAGAATTATCTCAAAGTAAAACTTAAATCGTTCGAATATCTCCAGGACAAAAGCTATGACCCCTAGTTAAATCTGAATTTATCCCCATATTCCAATTATTTTCCCTCGATGCGGAATATACATGATAACCCTTGAAGGTCTTAGGACAAAAATCTGTAACCAGGCCACTAACAGGATTCTATCCAGGAGAAAAACTTTTACACGAAATAAATGAAGTGACATACCAACTCTTTGTGGTAAAAGATACCCCTGGAGAAAAATGTATTGCCAAGTGCGCAAGAATCTACGTTATTCTGAGTAATATTTCTGGCGTATGAAAATAAATAAATTCAAATAGAAATGTTTTAAGTTATTCTCAATTGGATATGATTGTAGAATATTAAAAAAAAAATTACTGACTAACGTGAAAATCACTGTAAAGTAAAATATTACCCCCAACTTAAATCAAAATTGAAATTGAAAAATAAAAACTAATGTTGAATGGATACGCGACCCTGCCCTGTCGGCCCTTCCGAGTACCCGCCCCTGCAGAGACTTCTTTCTTCGGACCACTCTCATGACCACGTCGCGCTCTCCCCCAGATTCCAAATTCCCAGTACGCCTCGATGGTGATATCCATTTACGGCTGCTCGAAGAAACCCTTGCCATCGTTGATACTCGCCCGACGTCGTACCTCTTCGCATTCGTAGTTATCATCGTTAATGGGTAGCCAATTTATCCCGGAGGTACATGGTGGGATAACATGTACATCGATGTCGTGTTCAGGATTATTTGTTGAGCCATGTCTTTGTTGTTAATGAAAAAAGGTAGTGGAAATTTGGGAAGCTGCAGATTGGCTGAATTTCGTTGAGGTGTATTTTCAATATTGTGATGCAGGATGCCTCCATTTTGGCGGTGAGAATTTGTTATGTCACCCAGCTTATATGTTGCTTGATGTGCCAGTCTGTTGGATTGGATGGTTGATTGGTTGAGACGGTTGAGATTAAAATTTGTTTTCATTCGGCCTGTACTCAATTCCAAGCCTGGATTTATTCTTGTTACGTTCTTCTCTGTTGTTCCTCTCTCCCTTATCCCATCGATATCGTGTGTCAGGACTCGAGAGCGCCTGTTGTGTGTAAAGCGGTCCCGAGGAGGTAGACGGCGTCAGAATATTCTCCTGGTGGCGGAGAAATTCGGCAGCGCTGGCAATAGATTTGGTGTTTTTCAGTTGCCATAAGGATTGAATATTGGCAGGGAAATGCTTCATCAGCTCGGACACTAGGGTAGCTTCCGGTATTGGGTCAGTTAGCAAGCGTGCCAATCCTATGCAGTAGGCAAAATGTGATTCCATGTTACGTCCATCTTTGCGTGACCAGCGGTCAGTAGTTATGAGACGATGAAGTTTTTCTTGTTCTTCCTCGGACCAGAAATAACTTAGGAAGTCTGCCTTAAAATCGTCGAATGTTTCCCAGGAAATTTTATAAATGGTTGACCAATCTTGCGCCTCATCGATTAGGGATTCATGTACCACGTCCAGTTTATTTTCTTCAGGTACATGGATTTTGTTCATATAAATTTCCAGCTTGTTCAGATATTTTACAGGATGGTTGTTTTTACCCTGGAACTTAGGCATTGTCGGACTCGGTGTGATATACATGGGACGGTTGTCGTTGACTGGGAATGCCGAGACACGAGGGCTAGTTGTGTCTCTAGCTGCGACAATTTCTTGGACTTGCCGTCGGAGGTTTGCGGTGTCGGCTTTTTGTTCTTTATGCATGGCTACCAGACTTTTCCCCAATTGACCATGTAGACGACGTTGGCTTTCTTGTAGTTCTCGTACTGATTCGAGAAGGAGGTTGAGACTGTCTTCAAGGGTTGGCGGCGGTGGAGGCGGGACGACGTGGTCAGTTTCCATGGTTGGGATGCTGTTGTCTCCAATGGACTCGTCGGTACCTGTTTGATAAAACACACGCAGTATCAGAAATTAAAGAAACACAAAAATAATATCAATTTACGACTCTACATCCTGGTTACGGCACCAGTGAAACACCCCATACCCCAGTCGTATATTTATCTCTCTCTTTTGAGTGAGACAGAAAAATATACAAAGTTGGCCATTTATGTGATCGTCTAGATTTTTAAAGTTAGGACCCAAATTTACGTTGTGCTTGTATTTCTGTTTAACCATAGATTCTTTTTATAAAGTTTGATATTACTTGTTTCTATTTACTGATCAAATTTATTTATTAATTTTGGCAACACTCAGTTATTAGATGATTTTACCTTGGTACTGTTTTATTTGACTGTACTTTATTTAATACTGATTTCACTGTAATTACAAATTGCATTTGTAATTGATTTATTTTGTCTAAAGAATTATAGAATAGAATAGAATAGAATAGAATAGAATAGTGTTTATTTGTTCAGTATTTTCCAATTAATGTGGACATAGAACGTGTCAAATAGCATACATTACATCATACATATAAAATAGACAATAAGAATAAAAATAGTACTTAACCTAGGTATGAATCCGTTAATTAAAACACACTAAATACACAATAAATACGCAGTATTATGGTATAGAACAAACAAAGATCATTCAACAAAAATTTGCAGACAAACGATACATAACTAACAGTTAACATTAAATCTTAGAGTTTAGGATTAGCTTTGAAAGTACTTCCAATCTATTTTGATAAAAAGAAAGAGAAAATAATTTTTTATATGGGATGTAGATATATAAAGTATTTTAAGCTAGTACTCACGGCCTATATTAAAGACATCAGTATCATTTAGAAACTCATGTAGGGAGTAATATGCTTTACTTTGAAGATAGAGTTTTAATTTATTTTTTAGTTGATGTTTGGGAAGATTTCTTAATTGTAAAGGTATTCTGTTCCATATTTTTATACTAGTATATTGCACATTTTTTTGTAAATATGCATAATCGACTTTATCAAGTTTTAAGTTTTCTTTGTTTCGTGTTGCATAAACGTGATTGTGACTATTAAAAAAAAGTGGGTTTTCTACTATAAACACTACTACCTCATAGATATAGAGTCCAATTACTGTCAGCAATTTATTAGAAGTAAATATTTCTTTACAGCTGTCTCTGCGTTTTTTTTTTTAAATATTTCTTAAGCAACGTTTTTGCAAGATAAGAATCCGCTGTATTTCTGCAGAGTTTCCCCAAAAAATTATGCCTATTTCATTTTTGAGTGTACATATGCATGATAAGCTATTAATGCTTCTTTTTGTCCAACATTATCCGAAATTATTTTTATTGCAAAGCAGTATCTGGCCATACTCTGTGCAAGTGCCTCCATATGAACTCCCCAGTCAAGCCTATGATCAATGTGTACACCTAGGAAGGAAACACTATTTTTAGTTTCTATTTTATTTGTTTCAAAATATATGTTAAAAGTATCACTAGGTCGATAGCTAAAGTTTACAATTTGTGTTTTTTCAATATTTAGTGATAAATTATTGGCCGAAAACCAGGCATCCATTGAGCACATTGCATTGCTTACACTTTGTTGGCTAGTAACTATATCTGACTCGCTAAAGATCAGTGACGTATCGTCTGCATACATTACCAACGACTGCTCAACAGTCCTTGGTATTTCATTTGTATATAGAATATAAAGCAGCGGCCCCAAAATGGATCCCTGTGGAACACCTTTCTTTATTGTTATAACATTGGAGTTTAATAATTCATTATGTTTATCCATTTCGACAACACACTGCTTCCTATTACTTATATACGATCGCATTAGACGCAACGCCACCCCTCTAATGCCATACAACTCCAACTTTTTACATAGAATCCCATGATCAACACTGTCAAAAGCCTTCGTTAGATCAAGGCACACTGTTAAAGTTTTTTTGTTGTCATTTAATGATTCAATTATTTTTAACATAGCCTGGTATATGGCCCTTATTGTTGATTTTCCTTTTCTAAATCCATTTTGATATTCGGATAGTACATGATTTTTCTCCAGAAAGCTCATGACTCTATCATATATAATTCCCTCGAAGACTTTACTGATGTTCGATAGAAGAGAGATGGGCTTTTTTTCAAATGTATTGAGATATAGGTCCATTTCTAATATTTTGTTTCTTATACATTGGATGTTTTGATGCATGATACTCAATTTTAGATCAACATCACTATAATTTTTATTACTATTTTTCTTAGGTGACGAGTATTGAAGTTTGCTACCTTTTAGTGAGGATCCATCTGTACTTCTACCTGCGATAGCATCCTCCTCTTCGTGAAAAACTGCGACACTAGGGCTCCATTCGGCCACATCTCTCTTCTCCAAGCTTTTTTGAAATTTTCCTGCATTATTGAAACCTTCATAGAGGCATATAATTCAGGACGTTTAGAAGGGTGATTTTCACAAATTGCCTCTGGAAAATTCTCCCTAAGCATTTCCTTCATGTCTTCTGGCTTTGTATTAGGTTTTAATCTAGTTATATGTAGCGAGATATATTTTGGTACTGTTTGAATTTCCAGGTTTTTATCATTATTGCCTCCTACAACAAATTTCCGATTGCGTCGATGTTTGACTTTTTCCCATTGATTTTTCATCTCAGTATTGTCACTAACTTCTGCTTGATTCAAGTTCTGAATTTCACGCATTTTATTTGCAGTTTGGGCCTGAATTATTGCCGCTGCTACTTCATTTGGATGAATAACTCTTGCACCCTCATTTTGAATATTGCTGCTGGCAGTGCTGGCCGTCATTATATTTGATTGAACATTGACATTTGAGTTGGGCTTTTTGATATTTTTATTGGCACTACTGACCGCGGTATTATTTGAATGCTTCGATTCATGAGCAGACTGGATTGTTTCATTACGATTACCAAGGGGGGGCCATGTCTGACCTTGGGCATGGTTTTGTTTTGTATTTTGTATTTGTATTCCTTCTTGATCATTGTTGATGTTAAGATTTTTTTATTCGTCGTTTCATGTTCTTTTTTATTTAGATTTTTAACATCTTCTAGTTTTTCTTGCAGAAAACCAATTTTATCTCTGAGGAGATCACAGTTTTCTTGTAGCATTTGGAGTCCATTTCTTTAACTAATTGCTTCAGCAGAATATTTTCCGCCTCAAACGGATTTAAGATGGCGTTTTCTTTAACTTGACCTTCACTTGCTTTATTTTTCACTTCTTATTTAAAATCTCACTTATTCCTGAAAAGTAGAATATTGAAGGAAAACACAGAAAACGTTTTAATACGTTTATTTTAGACAACTGTCATATTCATTTGAAACATTGTATTATATAATTGTTGGGGCAATTGCCACTGTTTACATAAAAAGAAGGAAAGTATTCGTTGGGACAATTGTCACATTAATCCGTCGAATAATCAGGTCAGCTATGCAAACAATAAAATAAATTGTTTACAATGACAATAGTCATTTTCCTGAAGTATTTATAATGATCGGCGTCATACGTAAAATTTGACACAGCTCGGGAAATTTCCCAATCATGATAATAATATGGTGATAAAAAGGCAATCAACAAAATCTTATCAAATTGCCACAACTGTCATTTCGAAGCGTAGTGTTGTTGTTGTGGCTAGTTACAATTGCACTTGGCCGAGACCAATTGGTCCCATTTCGTTGTATCGTTGTTATTTATATATAGATGAAGTGACAGCCAACAAAATCTTGTGCTTGCCTTTCGAAAATCTTCGAAATTAAAAATGATAAAAAAAAAGAGCTGTGTTCAAATCTTATCATATGTAAATGATAACTTGGTGAGGTATAAATGCAGAGATGACAATTAAGAATTCTTAAATGCAAAAGCTGAAGACTAATAATTGCAAAATCTGCAATAGACCATTCGCGACTGTACTAAATATTATTTACATAGCTGAGCGGAGTATTAAAACAACAATGGTTGTAATAACATTTTAAAAACCCAAAGAAAACTTTCCATTAATTAAACTACTAAAATAGTTGCAAATCACAATCGTGAGTTAATTAATTTGAATACTGAAAATGCATACTTTTAAATAAATAAACTATTATCAAAGTACCACAATGAAAATCTAAACGCAAATTACTTTTGAGTTGACTTCGCAGATTATAGAGTCGTAAATTTTAATTAGGAGGAAAAAAAACGATTAACGTTGTCATTAAGTTAAATTTAGTAAATTTAGAAAAATAAAACTTCGAGTTAAATCTCCCCCAGCTCCCATAGTAGCGTGGGCGTCGTGTGCGTCGCCCATCTTAAGAGCGAACTTGAAAGTACACAGTGCTAACGAAGTTAACTAACATTTGCCTTCTCCCACAGGACGGGCGAGTGACCCACGGTAGGCACCTCACGGTCTAGCCAAGAGCAACCCCAGAGGGTTACACTCGGACAGACAATGAATTTCCTACTCAAAGCACTCGTCGCTCTGTGCGGAGATTGAAAAAGCCAGTAAACCTTTTGATTCCAACGGTCCCTGCTTCGTCGTTCAGCCTTCACAGATTCGTAAGAAATCTGTATAAATGCGAAATCATATAGGATGACCCGCATCTACGGAACTATCCACGGATAGCCCGCACTACGCAACCATCTAGAGACGACCCGCAAATACGTACCATCTGACCATGGGCGCAGCCAGGGGGGGAGCCATGGGGCCCGGGCCCCCCCCAAGCCGTCTTCCATGAGCCAAAAAATAAAGAAGCAGTACAAAGCAGTATCTAAATTATCCCTTGAAATAAATATTTTGTAATTAATGCCAATATTATCTAATAGAGGAATCTACATACACATCCGTTTTCAACCATTTTCTGAAAAATTTTCCTCATCCTCTGGGGAGGTAGGTTCTATTGGCACCCCCCAGATGAATTTTCTGGCTGCGCCACTGCATCTGACGATGGTCGCACTACGTACCACCTTTGGGGGTGGCCGCACAGCTGAACTCAAACAAAAGCAGGTACCGGAGTAATTAATACTGCCAGCAAGTGTACTCTCGAAGAGCAGGTGGTTATCTAAATTACCCATTAATAAGAAATTTCGAACTTAAGTCTTTAATGAATATGGCTTTCTATCGTTTACGTTGATGATCTTTCTGTTTATGTAACATATTCTTTTAGCCGATACGTTTGTGAGAACCTCAACTTTTGCGTCGAAATAAACCCTGTTAAAACTGAACACAATATCAGATAGAAAATAATATTTCTGTATTTAAGTAAATTATGCATGAAATCGATTTAATTGTTATCTTGATATATTTAATTTTGATTTGTATTGTTTGAAAATTCTAAAATAGGTAAATTCTATTTTAAATTTAAGAAATTAATTTGTAAATACACGACCTAGGTACAGGGTGTTACAGAATAATTGCCTACATGAGTCGCTTTGACTTTTATTTAGCATAGTACGTATGCATCTTTTTTGGGCTGAAAATAATTTTTTTGCTGCTGGAGAGGCTCCCCACAGTATAATTCCGTACAGTAGACTAGATTGTACCTCAGCGAAATAGAAGTTTTTTAATACTTGTTTTTTAATACAGTGTTGAGTAAAGAACGTATACACCTTATTTGATAAATTTTCGTGTTCAATTTTTTAATAATAAAATCTATATGACTGGTCCATTCAAGAGTGTCCGTTATTGTTACACCTAAAAATTTCACAGTGCTACTTCTCTCTATGTTCGTTTCACCTATGCTTATGTCGATGTTTAGTACTTGTTTTTGTCTGGTATGAAACAATAAGTATTCGGTCTTGCTTGAATTTAAGAATAATAAGTTTATCGAGAACCACTGTTCTATTTTTCTCATTAAGTTATTACAAGCTTCTTGGTTTGATTCATGGGATTCTCTTGAAATTAATATTGACAGATCGTCTGCGTACATCGTTATTTTATAATCGGATAAGTGTTTTGCAATATCAGCAACATAGAGAGAGAATAGTACAGGTGCAAGAATACTTCCCTGAGGTACTCCTACCTCTACATTCAGAGTATCAGAGCAATACCTACTGCTACTTCCATCCCCTTCATTGTGAGATATCTCAATATATTGTTTTCTATTTGTGAGATAGGATTTAAACCAGTTGTGTGCACTGCCTCGTATGCCCAGCACCCACAGCTTGTGGAGTAGCCGAGGGTGTGGGACGCAGTCGAAGGCTTTGCTAAGATCGCAATAGACACCAACTGGACACCTTCTTTTGTCTAATTCATCAAGGATATACATGTAAAATTCAGTAGTGGCTGTTGTTGATTTGTTTCTCCTAAATCCATGTTGTTCGTTAGATATTAGGCCGTATCTCACAATAAAGGAGTCGAGTCTTTCTAACATGCAGTATTCAAAAATTTTTGATATTGCTGACGTCAAGGAAATTGGTCTGTAGTGGTCTACGTGATTCTTTGAGTTCTTTTTGTGAACAGGTATTACTTTTGCAACTTTCAGGCCTTCTGGAAATGTTCCACATTCAAATGAGAAGTTTATGACATGGGTTATTGGTGCTAGTAGTTCATTGCAAAATTCTTTTATAATATTGGTTGGTAGATCGTCAGGTCCGGTACTAGATTTATTTTTTAATTTTGAGAAAATTTTCAACATTTCCTCCTCCGAGAAAGGGAGAAGTATCATACTCTGTGGATTACTAACTAGAGGGTCAGTATAATGTTTGACATGTACTGGGCTTATATTTTGTATCACAAATTTTGGTGCATTAATAAAAAAATTATTGAAAATGTTTGCTATTTGAGCAGGTGAGTGTATTGTTTCACCATTAAGCGATATTTCTAAATTGGATAAGGTAGGGTTATTTTTATTTCTTAGTTTGTTGATAATTGCCCATGTGGATTTACTCTTGTTGGAGGAGTTTTGTATAATTTTTTCAAAGTGTTTTTTTCTATTGTTTTCAACTAGATTTTTGTGCTCACGTTTTCGTTCTTTATATATAGGTTGGAGGTTTGGGTAGAGTTTTTGTAGTTCATGTAGATCCTTCAGTTGGGTACTTGAAGATTTGACTTCGTCAGAGATCCATGTTTTTTCAGTGGACTTACGAAATTTTTTTTTTAATGGGAAAGCTCTGTTGAAGTGACTCAATAAAGTACCTACAAACGCTTCATATTTGTTGTTTATGTCATTTACATCATACACGTTCTTCCACGTTTCATTTTTGAGAAGTTGTTCAAACAGTTTTTTATTATTTTTGTTATATTTTCTACAGAACTTGAAGTTTTTCTTGGTTAAATGTGGATGTAGGAACCCTGCATCATCTGGCACTATAATCATCCTATGATCAGACAAATGAGTGTCAGACACATACGCCCTAGCATCCACATTTACAAATATATTGTCGATTTTTGTGTTGCTATGTGATGTATTACGGGTGTTTTCATGCACGATACAAATTGAGCCATTATATTAGTAATCTCCTCACTTTCCGGCGAGGAAATGTTGAAATTAATATTGAAATCACCATATATATGAATCTATTGTGAAAATATTATTGAGTAGTTGCTGGTATTTGTCGAGGAATACCTGAAAGTTGCCTGTTGGGGATCTATATATAGTTATTATTTTATGCCAAACATCGTTAATTTTACTCTCGCAGACACAGAATTCAAAATCTTTTTCTGCATATAGTTCATTGAAATCAACTGGAGTTACTTCAAGGCCCTTTATTGCCCATATTGCTGTGCCTGCACCTCGATGTAGCGATCGACTAGAATGACTAATCAAACGGTAGCCTTCTAAAGACACACTACCTATCTCAGATTCACGAAGCCATGACTCTGAGATACATACAAATGCAGGCTTGTTTATTTTATTAAGTTCAACTTCTAGAATGTTTAGCTTCTTATTAATGCTCTGTATGTTCAGATACATTATAAAATTTAAGCCGCTGTTATGTGTTAAGTTCGTTTTAATTTGTGTGGTATTTAAAAAAAATCATCTTGCGGATTTGCTATTTTCCTATTGTACTCGTGATACCGTTTGAAGTCGAACCTCTTGAAACCCACTCCTCTGGGCCAGAAGCTGGGGTTGTATTATTTTCTTTAAATAACAATGAACTTTTTACTTTGCTAAGAATGTAATCATATTTTCACTAAGCGACAAACTTTTATATTTTTGCAAATTTTCATATACATGCAGCAAAGCAATTGAAGCCAAGATGCATTAGAAGTTTTTGAAGAAACAAATTTTCCTCTAGGACTAACAGTTTTTTTATTTATGAATATTTTTGTGATGTAGTAGCTATGGCATACACCTGGCAGGCCCGCGACTACCACTACGACTAGTATAGACAAAAATTTATGGAAACAAGTAGAAAGTATCAATTTTAATCAAACGTCATCTTAACATACATATTTAAAACAAATGCCTCATCGCCTGAGTTTCATCAAAATACGAACATACAACATGTACCTGTAATGCGTCTTTTTATAACATGTCATTCAGTATATGTACTTTTTTAACTAGTTATTTTTTCAACATGCCTTAAAAGTGTTGTTTATACATTTTATAAAAATCCATTTTATGTTAATTTCTTTCATTTACTTAACTATTTCCACATCGACAGAGTGGATGTATAGTAATTGTAAAAAAATTCTGAAAATTTGTTTTCCTCAAATAGGTTTACAATGTCACGAAACGTCTAAATTTGAAGTTTGAGCAAAAAAAAATTCTGTCTTCATGTATTTTTTTGCATGCACGTTCGCTCTGGAACGGTTAAAGATATTGACTTGAAACTTGGTACACATGTATAATATAACGTGATCTGGAACTAGATTATATTTTGAGCTTAGTCCATTGAATAATTAAGTGGGATAAATGGAGGTAAATGATGGTAAATAGATATAAAGCAAGTAAATAAGGGTCCATAAAATTGGGATTTAGTCTATGTACGAGAAGGCAAGGTCCCAACGTTTTTTTCACCACCCTATTACCACAATATTAAAGGGGGTGAATATTGAAAATATTTTTTGACATTGCCACCTCCTACCATCCCCACCGAATTTTAAAGTGGAGGAAAATATTAAATTGTGATTTAATGTGTGTACAAGAAAGAAGCCAAGATTTAAAAATTTGTTTGTTATTGGCCTCACACCCCCAATTCATTTTTAAATGGAGTAAAGAAATACAAAAGTCTGAAAAAAAAATTGGCATCTGGCGGTACGACTTTTTTTACTGCACTTCAACCCCACGGGGTGCCATTTCGCATGGTTGGTCCTAACACCAAACCAAACAGATTCATTTCCTATTAGGACGCGTCAGCATTTTCCCTGAGGAACCAAGATGGCGGCCATTTTTTGAAAAAAAAAAATTTATTCACTCATGTTAGCGCAAAACATACATTTGAAGTATGATCCCGGGTTGTCATATCTGGTGACTACGAATACGGTTTCTATTTTCCACTATAAACCAATATGGCCCCTATATTTTGATCAATACACTGTGCGATTTGAAGAATAATAATTTTCAGCTGCTACAATGGAATCTTCCGGAATATTACGGGGAGAAGATGTACTTAATGATATTTGTGCCTTTTCAAACTAAGCAAGTATTTTAAAGATTAATTGGGAAGTTTATGAAAGGCTGTGACTGGATAGGTGCAGTAAATAACTCAAGTAAGTTTAAGTTCCACAAGATTCTATAGAACATAGAAATCATCGTGTTTTATTTACATTTCACTTTTATTTCCGTACTTCGATTATTAGTATTAGTTGCTTTTAGAGTGTGTATATATAAAACGAAGCAGTCGGAAATCATACTCAACTTTTTCAAGTGCGAAATATTTGATTATTTTATACTGTCACCATCTTAATATAAAATATGTTGTCCATATTGATTTCGTGTTCAGGAGGACAAAATTAATTCGAAATCATAATCTAGATGAAAAATTTAGGCAAGGTTCTTGGTTCGGAAAAAATTGACGCGTCCTAATCCAAAATGAATCTCTTTGGTGTAAGAACCAACTGTGCTAAATGACATCCCGTAGAGTTGAAGTGCAGTATTCGCCCTATTTTATGTGACCGCACCCACTAAATCGTTAATCAATACTTACTATCATCAGTTTTTAAAAAATTGCTGTGCCTATATATTTTTGTTTAGTAAACTACCTTGGGCTTTTGACAATGTGACCCTTGTAGCTTTGACATGGTGCACTGTGGAAGGCGTTGTCTTCTTATGCTACAAGACGCCCAACAACAGTTCAACATAAATTTTTGAGACATGTTGCCTTCAAGTTAAACATTTTTATTGATGACTATTCTGATCTTGAATCACTTTTAAACATGACTCTCTTGATATACGCCGCCAACATAAAGACTTGATATTGCTTTTTAATGTAATTAATTCTAAATGTAACTGTCCTGAATTATTATCCCAGATAAATTTCTCCTCGAACCTCAAGATAAAATATTACTTTTTTCGTGCCCTTCTTCAGGACAAATTATGCATACAATTTTTGTTTACCGCGTATACTTCGGTTAGCAAACCAGTTCGAAAATATTGATTTTTTCAGTGCAAATCTTAGAACTTTTAAACATCAACTTCATCAATGTAGTCATTAAATTATTACCATTCACTTTAGTACTAAGTTTTTATTAGTGTAAATTTTTATTAGTATTAACTCTGTTTTGTCATTTATGTATACATTATCCAATCTACCATGTATTTTTGCTATATGTTAGTCTATCCTTGTCATTTTATTGTTATAATAATAATAATAATAATAATAATAATAATAATAATAATAATAAAAAAGCAGGAGGGGCTAACCGTCATCTTTCTAGCCTTTGGTGAGTAGCGCCACCACTTACTCCAGCTGGGGATGCAAAATCGAACCGGCAGCCCTAGCGCATCCGGGAGGGGAGAGCATCTTCCCCTCTGGTGTCGGTCGTGGGCTTGCTGGGCTAACCACCCACAAGCCCAAACCTCCGGTTCCTATTGGCCGAGGACAGGGCCCCCACGATCGACCCCGTTCGGATAGGGGTCGAGGGCAAGGTGGTGGGGCCCAACAAGATCGACAGCCCATTGTTGACAACCGCGATGAACAAGGACGCTTTGAGTGGACAGATGAACTGAGGGACGACCTTATGCAGTGCTACGAAAGCAGTGAGCCCGCGCGAAGGGGGTACATGGGGCGAATGCACGTTCTGTGGTGTGCAAGGCACCCAGAACACAACGCCTTCACGCCACAAAACCTGCGTGATTATGTGTCCCACCTTCGTCGCAGGGGCTACGTGAGAACTGCTCCTCAGCCGATGAATGAGGTGGCCGAAGGTCCACCGAATGAACCGGTTGAGGTTGCAGTCCCAGTCGTTCCACCAGTACCAGAGGGCCTCAGTACCAGAAGGGGGTTGCACAACATAAAACCCCCCGGGCCACAAGATCTGGCCAGAGTGGATGCGGAACTTCGTGCAGCGCTACCAGAAGAGGCTGACATCTGGCACATAAATTGTGCCGTGTATGCTGCTGCTCAACGCTTGTCTCAGGTGGAGAGGCGGAACAGTGCTTCTCCACAAGAGAGAGCGAGACGGCGCATACACAAGATGGAAGCCAAGATCCGGTCGGCGAGGCAACACGCATCCCGTATCCAATGTGTGATGGACTATATGGCGGCCAATAGGCCTTTCACGCCTAAAGTGCGGCGAGTAGCTGCTAACTTAAGACGCGTCCATCACACACTCAATGGGGCAGTGCTACAAACCACCAAACAGCACTGCCTCGACAGGATACGGATGCTAGTGTCTTGTAAGAAGTCACTAGTGAGGCGGGCGAGGGGGCTAGCGGAAAATCAACTTTTCCGCAAAAAGCCCTCGCGCCTTTTCGAACCGCCTCAGCGTGTTGCTGAAAATCCGCCGACTGCAGATCAGGTGGAAAACTTCTGGAAAACGTTGTACGAACAGAAGCTTCCACTCAACAGAGACTCTCCAGCCCTGGCACACTTTGAAACCTTTTGTCAAAGGTTTCAGCAACCACAACAGGTGTGCCAACCGATAACCCCAGAAGAGGTTCGAAGAGCTCTTGAGGGCTCTAAGAACTTTGCTGCTCCAGGTCCCGACGGGATCAATAACTTTTGGTGGAAAAAATTATCCAGTACCCACCACCATTTAGCCAGAATTTTCAATTCATGGCTAAATGGGGAGCAGCAAATTCCTTCTTGGGTTGTCGAGGGGCGGACAGTGCTGATCCCGAAGAACGGAGATTTGTCTAACCCAAAGAACTACCGGCCGATAACCTGTTTAAACGCATGTTACAAGGTGTTTACGCGCATCTTGTACATGCGAGTGCTCCACGCAGTTGAACCGGTTTACGAGCGGATATATGAGCAACGAGGGTCAAAGAGAGGTGTCGCTGGCTGTAAGGAGAACCTGCTGATTGACAGGTGTGTCACGCAGGACTCCATGCAGTATAAGCGTAACCTCTCCATGGCCTGGATCGACTACCGCAAGGCATTTGACATGACATCGCACGAGCTTATTGTACACTTGCTCCGATGTCTTGCGGTACCTGGTCCCGTAGTGAGATGCATCGAAGAACTGATGCCGCTCTGGAGGACTCGCTTTACCATTACATCGGGTAACGATAGAGTCCAGACGAAGTCGGTAACATTCAGAAGGGGAGTATTTCAGGGAGACTCCCTCAGCCCCCTTCTATTTTGCATCTCATTACTGCCATTATCCGTTTCGCTCCGGAAAACCCGTGGATACAACTGCGGTACCCCTGGCATAAGGTCACCCATCTGTTTTACATGGATGACCTTAAACTTTATGCCTCCGGAGAGAGGGACCTACACCAGTCCCTCAGGGTGGTACAGGAGTACACGCAGGCTGTCGGCATGGAGTTCGGATTAGACAAATGTGCACTGGTCCATCTCAAGAGAGGACGATGCGGGAACTACGGAGAGGACGCGCAGCTCGTGGACGGAAGCATCTTACATCATCTAGATGCCGGAGAGTCGTACACTTACTTGGGTGTCGAGCAACGCTCCACCCAAGAAGTGAGTGTAGTGAAAAATGCTCTCCGCGGCAAGTATCAGCACCGACTCCGACAGATCTGGTCTTCAGAGCTGTCGGGGAAGAACAAGGTGTCTGCTACCAACATGCTCGCCGTTCCGATCCTTCTCTACTCCTTTGGAGTAGTGAAATGGACTCAAGAAGAGTTGCGTCAACTCGACGTAGGAACCCGCAAGAAGATGCATCTCAATAGGAGTTTGCATCCTAAATCGTCTGTTCCACGGCTATACCTCCCACGACATCGGGGAGGCCGTGGACTCTTGAGTTTGGAGAGTCTCCATAATAGGATGGTTCTGGATGGAGCCTGTAAGGTCATCAGGAGTTCGGATCCCCTCCTCTGCATGGTCCGAGACCATGAAAATGCAGGGGTAGGAGCCTTTCTGTTTAAGGCAGCACAGAGAGCAGCCGATGAACTTGGTCTCTCCTTCGCCGTCGAGCGGGTAAATCGCGACTCTGTCACCGAGTTGGAACCTGCTCGGCGAAAAGCCCAAATTAAAGCTGCAGAACACAACAACTTTCTGCAGCTTCACACGGATAAGCCAATGCATGGAGTTTTCTATAAAAATATAGAAAACCTTGGCTTATCCGAAAGGCTGACCTTTGCCTTCTTAAGGTCAGCCGGGCTGAAGTCTGAGACCGAGGGATTCATAATGGCTTGCCAGGATGGTGTATTTAACACCCTCGTCTATCGTAGTCGTGTCATGGGTATAGAGGTCCCTGATGTCAGCTGCAGGGCCTGCCGCAGGGCGCCAGAGACTCTTATGCACTTGCTGTCGGCTTGCCCGACATATGCAGTCTCGGCCTATATCCAAAGGCACGACGGAGCATTACGAGTGCTTTACTACCATTTAAGGCACTCGTATGGGATAGACGAAACACCAGTGCTGCCTTACGCTACGGGGGATATTGAGTCCGTTGTGGGAAATGAGAAGTGTCTAATTTATTGGAACTACTCTTTTCCCACCGTCAGGCAAATACAAGCCAACAAGCCTGACGTAGTACTCCTCGACCATCAACTCAACACAATGTTCGTCGTGGAGTTCTCGGCTCCCGCGGAGAACAACATTGTCTTGAAGGAGGAGGAAAAACGGACAAAATATCGAGATCTGCTCTTCGAACTCCGCAGACTGTATCCAGACCATACTGTTAAGATAGTGGTACTGATTATAGGAGCCCTCGGTGGAACGAGACACACACTGCTTTCGGAACTTAAGATCATACCGGCATGCCGAAACTCGGCAGAGGTCTTAGCCGGCAGAATGCAGAAGGCCGTCATTCTCGGTTCATTACGTCTGCTCAGGGCACACGATTCACGGACCCAGTAGTCACTCACCCCACGGGCGTGGGGAGTGGCTACCGGTACTACCAGCTCCCCTCTGTGAGGGTCGGAGCCACAGAGAAGGGTGACTGGTTTTTAGCTAGCTAAAAAAAAAAAAAAAAAAAAAAATAATAATAATAATAATAATAATAATTAATTATAATAATTATAATAATTATAATAATTATAATAATTATAATAATTATAATAATTATAATAATTATAATAATTATAATAATAATAATAATAAGGACCAGGACCAAGTAATACGAACGAAAAATTATAGAAAGTATATACTGAAGGAGAACATCCTAAACGACACTTGCAGGCAGTGCGCAGCTGCTTCAGAAACAATTCAACATATCACTTCTGGTTGTCGCATACTAGCAGCGACTGATTATACGCACAGGCATAATCAGGTAGCCAAAATACTCCACTCCCAATTGGCCCTAAATCACCAATTGACTAACACAAAGCTACCATACTACGAATATTCACCTAGTGCAGTCCTCGAGAACAACAACTATCGGCTTTATTGGGACCGCTCTGTCATTACAGATAGGACTATCTTAGCAAATAGACCAGACATTATTTTAACGGACAAGTCAAAGAAATACACCTACATAATTGACATAGCAATACCAAACACGCATCGGCTACAACAAACCTATGCGGAAAAACTCAATAAATACAGTGAGCTCGCAGAAGAGGTAAAAAAAGTGTGGCAACAAGATAAGGTGTTTATCGCTCCCATCATTCTGTCATCAACTGGTGTTATCCCGACAACTGTGAAGAAGAGTCTGGACACAATCGGCATTAACCAACACATTATTGGTCTGATCCAGAAAGCTACAATACTCAGCACCTGTAATATAGTCCGAAAGTTCTTAAATATACCAGTTACATAAATATGCAATAGAAGCTTATTATCTTGCCTCATGGGGGGCCGATTATAAGCTAATTCCACTCTAAGCGTGAGAAAACTTAAAATGAAATAATAATAATAATAATAATAATAATGTATTTATTTTTAGCTCCAGCTAAATCTTTACAAATAAAAGATGGATAAAAAGTATATATATAAAAAAATATGATTAACAAACACCAACAAATATCATTGTACAACATCAGCAAAAAAATCTATATATACACATGTACACCCCCTCTATAATAGGCTAAGGCATTTCTACATAACTATATACATTTATCTAATCTGTACACTCTAACATTATGCTACTTTCATCCCACTAAATAAATTATATCCCACAATATTCTATACAATATAGAAAATATTGCACTTATATTTAAACTTTTCCAACGCTGGCAGACTATTATACTCAATTAAGCTTTTATGGAATAAATTGTTCTGGCTATACGAAGTCGCCACAGTTGTAACAGAAATTACCTCTCGATCTTGTATCATAATTATGAATATCTTCAATAAAACATAACTCATTTAGCAGGTGCTGTGGATATAAACCACGTTTGATTTTGTAAATAACAATCATAGAGTTCAGATATATAGTTTGTCTGACACTTAATAATTTAGTTCTCTCCAACATTTGACTAATGTTAGTATATCTGCTACATTTCAGAATAATTCTCAATGCCTGGTTTTGTTTTTTTTTGGATGTTATTTATTTCTGTATTACTCAACATGAACAAAATAGTTGCACAAAAATGGAAATGTGGAAGTATAATCGTCTTATATATTAGTAACGTAGTTATTTTGCTGGTAATGTATGTGGCATGCCTAGAAAATGTTAAGTTTTCGTCATTCATTACTCCTAGATATTTACATTCTTTAACCTGTTCTAATTTTCTGCCATTAATATATACCCTGTATGATTGATTATGTCCACTGAATTATACTTATTTTTTATTATCATGAATTTTGTTTTCTCTATGTTTACACTTAGGCTATTGTTGTTTATCCAGTCTTGTAATATTATTAGTTCATTGTTTTTTGTGTTTACAACATTATTCACATCTCCGACAAAATACATTAGGGTGTCGTCTGCAAAAAGCTGGATTTTACATTTATCTGTATATTTCACTATATCATTGATATACAATATGAATAAAGCAGGTCCCAGAACCGTGCCCTGCGGGACTCCATATGGACTGACTTTAAGAGATGATAAACTATTATTGTATTTTACCAATTGATATCGGTTTTCAAGGTATTCCTTTAGTACTTTTATGACTAAAGGTCCCATTCCATAGTTCTTTAGCTTCAATAATAACAGGTCTCTATTAATAGTTTCAAATGCACGACGAAAATCAAGAAAAACTACCACTTGCTTTTTATTTAATGCACTTTTCCAATTAGCCAATACTGTTTGTAGCGCACTTTCACACAAGTTCTGTTTTCTGAACCCTGCCTGGTAGCTAGTCAATAACTCATTATTTTCCACATATTCCACAATTTGTTCATTCATCACCAATTCGAGCATATTTTCATATGTTGTTACCATGTTTACAGGCCTGTGCTCCTCACATTTCACAGTATTATTTTTCTTTTCTAATGGAATAATAGTTGAAGTCTTCCAAGTTTCTGGAAAATTTCCACTTTCTATAATTATATTTATCAACTGTAAGAATCTATTTCCTTTTACTTCAAATGCAAGCTGTAATATCTTTGTTGTAATACCATCTACAGAACTTTTTTTATTTTTCATTTCTTTAACTATTCTTTTTAATTTAGTAAAATCTATTGTTGCAAATTTTTCTATTTTAATATTAGTTTTAGCCATTTTATTCAAAATATCTTCAATTTGCTGTTGAGTTGGTTGTATTACTATCTCCTCTATGCTTTGTAAAAAATATGTGTTAAATTTGTTTGCTATTTCATGATTGTCCTTTACTATAACACCGTTGAATACAATACCATATTTGCTAGTCATTTTTCTGTCATTTTTAACTATTTGCTTTAGGGTTTTCCACATTTCCGTAGTATCTCCTTTTACCTCGTCAATTTTCTCATTGTAGTAACTTTCTTTCGGTTTTCCATTTTTAACCTAACCACCTCATTTGTGCTTCTTCTGTAGTTTTCCCAGTCTGTTCCCTCATTTGTTATAACAGCTCTCCTGTACAGTTGATCTATTTGTTCTATATTTTCACCTATTAATGTTGTCCACCATTTTTTGTTAGCCCAATCACTATTAACAAGTTTTTCTTTGACAGGAGCATGTCTATCTAATGTGTCTTTGAGACTTTGTACTAATTTTTCTGATATACTATTAACATCCATATTATTTATTGTCCAGTCTGTGTCCATTAGATCTAACTGGAAGTCTAACTCATTAAAGTTTATAAAGTCTCTATACATTTTTTTATATGATCTATTTTTCTTTTGGTCAGAGAGATCTACAGTTATAATACAATGATCTGATATATTCGGTGTAAGATGAACCTGATGCCGCAGCTCCTTCTCGTTACTTATTATTAAATCTATTCTTGAAGCAGATTGTTGTGTGATTCTAGTAAATGTTTCTATTTTTTGATACATTCCATTATTTTTTATAATATCTTCTAGTTTCTTAGAATAGTAACTAATTTTTGTCATATCTATATTAAAATCTCCTACCATGAGAAAAGTACCTGGTTTTGCTGCATATTCTTCAAATATCTCTTCTAATCTCTCTAATAATATATGGTCGCTGGCATTTGGGGAATGATACACATTGAAGATATTGTATTTCTCTTTTTGTATTGATATTTCTATTCCTACAACCCACATATTCATATATATAGACCCTTGAAATATTATTATGTGCTTGTCTTCGTCTTTTACATATGTTACACCTGTGTGTCTACTTGTTGAATAATTTATGTTTGTTTTGTAACCATTTATGTCTATCTCATTATTTAAGATATCTTCAGTTATTGTTGTCACTCTTCTTTCATCATTATTACTCATTGTCTATACTAATGGGTTTGCCCGTTTATATGAATAAATAATTAAATAAAATAAACAAACTGCGAGCTAGTGGAGTTCGAGAATTTCCTAGTTGAACTCTCGGATTCTATACGATTGCTAGGCAACACCTGTGGAGTTGTTGCAACAGGCGACTTTAATGCAAAGAATCTGCTCTGGGGATCGGCCGTGCATGACACCAAAGGACAGAATGGCTGGCAGCACACGACTACATCGTGGCAAACCAGGGAACTGAGGCCACGTTTAACAGGGTAACCAGGAAAGTGTCATTGACGTGACATTCGCGTCTGCGGAACTGTCTGAGTTAATAATAATAATCTTTATTAGTCCTTTTCAATACAACAGTAGATACCCAAAATAGGGCGTAGGACATGTCAACAATGTAAATGGTAAAAGTGGTAAAAATACAATACAATACTTAAAAGTCGGGAAAAGTTTTACAGTTATACAAGACTAACAATAAATGAACACAAAAATATAAGAATTTATATATAAAAACACTTAGAAGAAAGAAAGAAAATACAAGAGATAAATATAGTAAATAAGAGATTGGTATACTAAATTATGTTAATGTGTCATCAAAAAATTCATTAAGGCTGTAATAGGCTTTCTGGAGCAGTATATTTTTTAGTTTTTTGTACATAAGTCCTTTGTTGAGGTTTTTAAGGTTGGATGGTATTTTATTGTAGATTTTAATGATATTATGATAAACATTCTTTTGTATACAACGTGATCTACCAAGAAATGCGGAAAATTTAATAGTAGGTTGTCCCCACCGAAAGGAGTTAAAAAAATGAAAAATTAGAAAAAAATGACCAAAAAAAATTACCTTATTTTTTTGTAGAAATGCGCCGCCAATGACTTCAACTAATCTAACGTAACGCGGTACAACCATATCACTTTATCAGACTTGGGATTGACACTACTGACAGCAAAGCTGGATAAGATAGATTTTTGGTTTTAATCAAATCACACTACAAAAATAGGGAAATAAATCGAAATAAATCAAACGACAAGCAGATATACGAGATATTTAGTTAAACCGGTCAATGACACGGTCGGCGGTATAACTATTGTTCGATCGGAAGCAAAAAACGCAGCTCTCTAGGGGTCTACACATGATCCAGCGGCACAGAGCCAGCGTTGTCGGCATGCTTTGAACTCATTCGTAAAAGTGAATTGGTCCGCTGGAATTCCAATTATCTTCAAAGCGTACCAACAATGTTAGCTACCTGGCGCTGGATCGTGCGTAGACCTCTTTTTTTGATCTCGCCGGCCGGCTTCACTTTTTATGCCAATTAAGGAAATGTAAACAACTCGAATACGTTCTTTCAGAAGTAAGGTCGTTGAACTATTCAGGAGTAGGTCAGGACTTAACGCACATCAGTAGTGTATGTTCGCAAATTGACTAATAATTTAATATATTAAATTACGTTGTATATGTAGCTGTAGCCTTGATCGGACATAAATTTTCTTTGAAACGTGTAATGTAGTTGTGTTATTTTTCACAGTGTTGGAAGAAGTCTTTGTTTTCCGTTATAAACTTGACAGTTTCTATAATGAGAATAGAATATAATGTAACACTGGTTTACAAGATTCAGTTTGCTTTAATTTGTATATGGTTCTTACACATCGTTTCTGAAGAATGAAAATTCTATTAATCTCACATGAATTTCCCCAGAATATAATTCCATATTGGATTCTAGAATGTACATAGGCATGGTAAGCTAATTTTGCAGTATCAGTATTTATTGTATTTGTTATTACACGTAAGGCATATGAATATTGTCCAATTTTTTGAACCAGTATATTAATATGTGGTCTCCAATCTAGTCTTCTATCTAGCTGCACTCCTAGAAATGCTGCATCATTTTTAGATTCTATCAGATGTGATTGCAGTTGGACTGATATATTTGTATCATCTAAAAAAGGGTATGAGAAATTTAGAATATTTGTTTTTTCTATATTTAGAAGCATGTTATTTTCTGTGAACGATGTCCTAAGTGTTTCAAGTGTCCTTGTGATATCATCTTTTTGAGAGTCTAGTGAACGATTTGTAAATAGTACAGATGTGTCATCAGCATACATAACATGTGTTGGTTTACCTTTTTAGGCAGGTCATTTGTATATAATATAAATAGGAGAGGACCCAATATAGATCCTTGCGGCACTCCTTTTTGTACTTCTTCCATATTTGAGATTTGCCCTTCATAAATATTTTGAGCAGTACATTGTTTTCTTCCATATAGGTACGATTTTATCAAGTTGTTAGCGACTCCTCGTATTCCATATTGTTTAACAGTCATTATTTCATAGTTAACGCTATCAAAAGCTTTTGATAGGTCAAGCAACACTGCAGTAGCATTATCTTTTTTGTTTAGTGATTCGAGGGTCTTGCTTAGTAGTTGATAGATTGCTCTGATTGTGGACATTTTTCTCCTAAATCCATTTTGGCTATCAGTGAGTATTTTATATTTGTCTAAGAAATGAATTAGACGTTCATATACAATTTTTTCAAATACTTTGGAGATTATTGGTAGTAAAGAAATGGGCCGGTAGTCTCCAAGACATTTTTTATCACCTTTTTTATGTACAGGCTTTATTATTGATATTTTAAGAAGGTCGGGGAATATTCCAGTGTTCAAGCTCAGGTTTATGATGTAGGTTAATGGTTTCGCAATGATGCCTGCAGTGGCTTTTAACAATCTTGTCGTATTTGGTCTATCCTACTCTTATTTGTTCTTTGTATAAACAAAACCCAGGTGGGTGTAGAACATGTCAATACAAGATAAAACAGAATAAAAAAGAGAAACAAAATAATAATAAGACGTACACACTAAAAAGATCTTAAGACTAACATATATATATATATAAAAATTATAGAAATCTACAAGTGTATAGATAAAATGTATAAAAGTATTAATATATCACAATTAGTTCTTGTATGTATTTATTCTGTTGAGCGTTTGTTGCACAGTCTCCTCATCTTGTTTGATTTCTTTCAATGTCAAATCAGGAGAATCTGAGTGGTCTTTCGTTATGGTATTCACAATAGACCAAGTAGCTTTAGTTTTATTTGACGCTTCAGTTAGAAACTTTTCATTTCCCATCTTTTTAGCAAGGATAATGACTTTTTTTAGAACACTTGCATAATGTTTGTAGGTTTCTGCTGTTATTTCACCTTTTATTTTTTTTTAATATACATTCTTCGTTTCTCTTTGCAGGAAGTTCGTATTCCTGAGGTGATACAATTTTCATGTCTTTTGGATTTGAAGATCTGAAACATCAAGTTGGTGTATATTGTATTAAATAAGTTGTAGGCTACATTTGCATCATTTCTCAAATATATGTGATCCCAGTCATGTTTTTTTAATTCTTCTACGAAGTGTTGAATTTTTTGTTTTGAAAAACATCTGCATTTGAAGTTGATTTGGGTATTTATTTTGTTTGTTTCAGGTATTGTTAGAAGCTGACCATGGTGGTCAGATAGGGAGGTTGAAATGACTTCACCCTGTATGTTAGTGGGCTTGTTTATAAAAATGTTGTCTATAAGTGTCATAGTTGTTGGTGTTTCTCTGGTGGGTTTGAATATTGTTTGTTTTAATTCATAGCAATTTAGTAAATCTTTAAAATCGTTTGCATCTCTGCTGTTTGAAAGTAAGTCAATGTTAAAATCTCCGCAAAGAACAACTGTATACTTTAGCATTTTATTTTTTAGTATGTTTAACATATCTATAAGAGTATCATAAAATATATTTATATTTCCTTGTGGTGGTCTATAGATGCAGATAACAATTATCTTATAATCATTAATCTGTATACATGTGGATTCGATTGTACCTTCGATACTCATTTGTTTTATATCTGTTCGTTCAATATAGTTGACTTCCTTTTTAATATAAATACATGAACCTCCATATGCCTGATTACTTCTAGTCCAGCAAGTTGCTAGTTTATATACTTCTAGTTTCATAAACGATTTTTCGGACGACGTCATCCAGTGTTCTGTAAGGGAAATTACTAATGGGGATTTAAGAATCGTATTTATACATATTTCAAGTTCTAATAGTTTATTTCTAATGGAATGTATATTTTGATGAAATATCGTTACCGGGTTAATATTTGTAGACTTTACTTTGTTTTTATTCTGTGCTAGTTCAGACCATGCGTCCTTGTTGGAGACATTATTAATAAAAAATCACTAGGTTGGAAGTTTGCGCTTTCCATTTTCTTTTGTTGATTATATTTCTTGAAACCAAATTGCTGAATTCCTACTCCTGCTGGCCATCATCAGAAACTGGCGTGTCTTAGAGGATGAGACACTGAGCGATCATCTGATGATCTCCTTGAGGAGGTACCGCACAACAGCCCCACACAGGGCCCAGCCACTACCACACCAAAATGGCACTATAACCCAGGAAGGGAGGGTGCGGTCACCAAAAAACTTCGCCAAGAGTTTGGTCAACTCCAAGGAGCGAGCGTCGATGGCACTATCGAGGCATTGACGAAGATTTGCAAGGTCACCCTACCGGCAGTGGGGCACCCATGTGGTAGACCAGTATATATATATATATATATACACTGGTGGAACCAGGAGATTGCTGTGCTTAGAAACAATTGTCTTAAGAGGAAACGAGAGTGGACAAGATTAAAAACCACATCATCTTAACCGGAATCGTACCACAGAAATGGAAACGAGCCAAACTGGTGCTCGTGCCTAAGCCAGGCAAGCCGCTGGGTATGGCACCCCGACCAATTTGCCTGATAGACACCAGTACTAAGTTGCTGGAATAATTACATCGAGACTGACGAAGGAACTCGACACGAGTGGCGGCCTCTCTGATAGCCAGTACGTCTTCAGAGAAGGACTGTGGATGCCATCCAGAAGGTCATGCGCATTGTACGCTCTGCGAACACAGGCAACTGGCGGCAGAGGTAGATCTGCCTGGCGGTTGCATTAGACGTCAAGAATGCCTTTAACAGGGCTCCTTGGAGGCCCATTGTTGAGACGTATCCTGGGTTGAGGTATCCTGTGTACCTTGTGCAGTTGGTGAAGAGCTACTTCACCGACAGATGCCTCCTGGTGGATGGCGATACCAGGAATGTCACGTGTGGGGTCCCGCAGGGGTCGGTCTTTGTACCACTCCTGTGGAATGTCCTATAGAAAGAATAGAATAGAAATAGAATATACGATGGCATTCTCGAGATGGATACTCCTGACACGGTTGGTAGCGTTTGCGGACAACCTCATCGTGGTTGTCGTCGACAAGACAGAGGAGGGCGCTGTTACCAAGATTTCAGTGGCCATTGAAGATATCAACAACTGGAAATGGCTCTGGAGAAATCCGAGACAGTTGCACTTACTGGTCGATATGACAGTTAATATCCTTGGTAAGGATGTTACCACTAAGACTGCTGTTAAATACCTGGAGGTGTTTATCGACCAAAAGCTCACGTGGAATGAACATGTCCTGTACGCTACACAAAAGGCCAAGAAATCAGCTATGGCTCTCCGAAAGCTCATGCCAAGAATTAGTGGACCAAAAACAAGCGTTAGAAAACTCTTAAACTCGGTGGCCACATCAATCCTCTTATATGCCACCCCGGCTTGGAAGGATGCCCTCAAAACTGCCAAAAAACGAGATCACCTGCTCAGGACACGTGTCATGCTACTGCGTGCCAGAGGCGCCTATCGCACCGTCTCCACTGTTGCCCTACAGGTCCTAACATCTGTACCTCCCATCGACTTGCTTGCCAAGGAACGGTCTTATAACCACTCCTCGGACAGAGCGACTAAGACTTTCAATGGAAACTGTCTTGTCGAACGCCCGTCAAGAACGATGGAGCCACGCGGCGGAAGGCAGATGGACACACGAACTCATCCCCAACGTACGAGTATGGTTTACCCGCAGGCAACGCGACCTCAATTATTATCTTATGCAAGCCCTTAGCGGCCATGGAAACTTTGGTACCTACCTTAAGAGAATTGGCAAGAGAGAGACGACACCTGTGATCACTGCCCTATGACGGACTCATCTGAGCATATGTTGTTTCACTGCCCTAGATCGGCCGAAGACAAGGTCACAGCTGCGAGGGCTGTCGGACAAACGATCACAAGTCAAAATATCACAAACATATTCCTTCTAAATACATAATAACTTTATTGGAAATAGGACACCCTACTATAAATATAATATAAAATATAAACTAGTTCATTTTATATAAACTTAAGACTATGTTAAAAACACATATTAACCTATCATACGTTGAGAAACACACATAGATAGTCATTCAACTAATCAAGCACAGAACCACTAAGACCATAATGTTTTAATTTATTCAATAGAATGGCTCCATCTATTGTTTCAAATGCCCGTTTCAGGTCTATGAATACTGCCACAATATAATTCCCTTTATCAACCATTTCGTTAAAGTTAGTTGTTGGCTGTCTCACAAGAATGTGTAGCTCTGAAGCCGGACTGATTTTCTACAAAAATACCGTTGTTTGAAAATAATCCACCAATTGATTATACACAGCTAGTTCCAGAACTATTTCAAGAGGAGGTAGAGTATTAATTGGCCTAAAGTTAGCTGCCAACTTAGTATAGGGATGTAGTATTAGGAATTTTAGGTTTTACTGTTCTTGTTTTCAATTCTTGCAGAAATTTTCCCTGACTGAGTGACATATTAATGAAATGGAGCAAAGCAAAACCCATGACATCAAATGTGCTTTTTAAAATCCTACTATTTAGTTCATATTGCGTACTGCATTTATTATCTAAATCCTTAATTATTTTAGTCAATTCCTACATAGTTAGTGGCTTAAATTCTGTTAAAGTTGAACATACATTGTCTACATCAGGTAACCAATCTGCGCTTGGTGGAATGGTACTAATTATTTCTGTAATGCTAGTTATAAAACAGGTATTGAAATATTCTGCTATACCTTTTTCATCGTTAACAAATACAACATCGTTTCCTATCTGAAATTTGATTTTTACATTGTCAAAAGGACTTTTTTCACAATTTTCTTTAAATTTTTCCATATCAGCCTAGAGTTATTTTTGTACTTCTATTTGATTTTCATATGTTTGCTTTTACTTCCACGTCCAGTGGAAGTATAGTAACGACAAAAAATTTTTATTGTCCAAATAGTCTTAAAATGTCATGAAACGTCGAGATTTTAAGTTTGAGCGAAAAAAAAATTTCTGTCTGTCTGTAACTTTTTTTTGTGCGCACGTTTACTCTGGCACCGTTTAAGATATTGACTTGAAATTTGGTATACATATGTACTTTAACGAGATCTAGAACTAGATTATATTTTCATCTTGTTCCGTCGAAGGGTTGGGGGGTAAATTTGGGGTAAATGGGTAAATCAAGCAGGTAAGAGTCCATGAAATTGGTATTTAGTATATACAAGTTAAGGTCTCAAAAAAATTTTTGGCATTAGCCACTCCCATTACCACCCCCACCTCCTTATTAAAGGGGATGAAAAAAAGTTGTGATTTAGTGTATGTACAGGAACCAGAAACCTCAAAATATTTTTTTACTTCATCCACCCCCCACTACCACCCCCCTATCACCACCCCCACCCCACTACCGATGTGGGGTATCGTTTTATGGGTTTTTGGGGTAGAGGATTTCAAATATTATATTATTAAAGTTCCATAAACAATTATTTTCACATATAAAGTTTTTTCGGTGTGTGTGACTTGGATAGAGAATCTGGATGTGGAAGTAGTGATTCCTTGGGCAGCGGTTTTTACTTTTATTAAATTAACAACTTCATTTCTTTTTACCCTATAAACTTCCCAATAATAGTCCTTCTCATGCTGCAATGAACATTTTTTGTACAGTTTATATGCTTTATCACGATTTGCTGCCTTATCTTGTCCCACCATGGAACATTTCTTTTATTAGTGTTAATAACAGGAGCTATTTTATCAATTACCTCTTTACATTACTATTAATTTTTTCATAAATATCATCTACATCAACAGTCATATGGCCAATCAATTTCAATAAGATCTACGCTAATTTTATCAAGATTACTACTGCTTAAATTTCAGAATTGTATGTTAGAGCTTACATTAATATTTTTATGGTTATTATTGACAATATTTACAGTTATTACATTATGATCAGTAATTCTTGGAGCGTCATGAACTGTAGCCTAATGTTCAGCTGGTTTGTAAGGACATAATCAATTATTGTTTCACTTACGTTTGTGCATCTGGTGGGCACGTTAATAAGTTGATCTACACCAAATTTCATAATCGTATGCTTTATTTTATTACTATAAACTCCATTATCAGAAGTAGTTAATATTGAAGTCTCCTAATAAAATAAACCGATCATTGTTGCTTGTAAAGTTTTCACATAACATTTCTAAGGCATCAATTAGAACTGCATGGCTGGCACTAGGTAAGTGGTAAAGAACTTCTAAGTTGTATTTAATGCCATGTAAGCACACTTTAATAACTAAACTCCAGTAATTACCATCTAGTATCAAATTTTGTTTCACTGCAAAGTTTAATCCACTTTTAATATAAATGAGTACTCCACCAGTATGTCTATTCGAAGAGTTACATTGAACTATGTTATATATAGGAATTCTCAGCTCCACTTCTTCAAAATCATCTGTGACTCTCGTCTTGCTGAGCAGCACGATTTGTGGATTATAGCATATTATCTCATTATTAAGAATGTCTTTATGTGCATTTAGGCTCTGTACATTTAGGTATATTATATCGCAGTTGTATTGAATAAAGTTAGTATTTACTTTTTGAGTTAGCTGATTCACTCTTCTTAACAACTGTGGGAAGATTATTAACATATTTTATTGTTTTGTCTTTTACTCCGTTAGCAATCATATTTTCCAGTTTTGCTTTAACTGATCGAAAGTATTCTCATTGCTTAATCGTTTGATCACTCTAACACTAGGTACTTTGTTTATTATTTTATCTCTATTTTTTAGTATGTTAAAGGCTTGTTCTGTGCTAGATAATATAACTTTAATTGGATGGTTTTTTGTGTTATCATATTTTCCTAATCGTATTACCTTGAAATTATTTATATTACCACCAATTTCCGATAACAGCTCACCGACAGTGTTGCATTCATCAGTAATTCTTGCATCCTTATTTGGAGCGGTGGACTCTTTGATATTAAATATTATAACTTTTGATGCTCTCTTTTGCCTTTCCAACAGTTCATTTACAGCCTCTTCAGTCTCAGAAATTGGAGTTGTTTTATTATTGATACTAGGTATATTATTTGCTGAGTGCATAAAAAATTCATTTAGATTTGATTTAAGTTCATTAATTTCTATAACTAGAATTGGTACTTTCCAAAATCTAATTTCACATTCATTACAGAGAAAGATTAACTTCCTTTTACTCTTCAACTGTAAGCATTTAATTTCGGATGCCGTTATTTCCGCACACTGACTACACAATGTTTTTTTGCAGCTATCACATGGAAAGACCTGTCCAGCATCAAAGTCTTTTTGATAATGGTAGCCAATGAAGAACAATGGGCGATTATCAGCACCATGTGCTGCTGTATTCTAAACTGAAAATATAGTCGCTACCTCCGATGCAATGTTTTGATACTGTTCCGGAGCAAGAAGAAGGGGTTTTTTAATTTTGAAGGTTTTTCCTCAAAAAAAAAAAACGATGAATGTAAAGTCGGCAAAGGCGTCAGTGTCAGAGAGGACTGTGTTATATCGCCAATCCTCTTTAACATCTACAGTGAAAACGTGATGTGATGTATGCTGGAAGATTGGCACGATGGAGTAGCAATAGGCAGAACCAAGATTTCTAACTTAAGATTTGCAAATGATATTCCCAAGCAAGCGAAGATGAGCTCATATGCCTGTTGGACAGGCTTTGGACAATAAGCTGACATTACCACCGTGACGTTTGGTGGTAATGTCACCCCCAGCATTGGCCAAGAGTTGTGAGGAACGGCGCATGCTATGGCCAGTATACAAATCTGCATCAGGCAATTGCAAATAATCAGCTACAATTCTTGGAATTTTTGAGAGCTTATTTAATCCAACGCATTGGACAGTGCACTTTCCCTTTTGAAAATTTACGAAAAATCTTTTGTGAGACACATTTTGCGGTCTTAAAGACATATTTCCTAATCGAATCAAGTGGATTCACCGAAAATCCTTCATTTAAAACTGTGAAACTTCTTGATTTATTTGTCTTAGTATCTGGTATGGATATATATAGATATTATTCTTTATCTCATATCTTCGACGCTTAAGAAGGTCAGTTCACCACAACGGCAGGCACCGCAAACTCCCAATATCAATGCAACCTAAAAAACCCAAACATTTAAATAGGTACATAAAAGCAAGATCATAATAAACACCTACCTCTGACATAAGATGCTCACCGTCAGGGGCATCCATCAAATATTGTTCGATATGTGCTCTTTCCAAATAATATCAGATAATAAAAAGTACTTAAAAAGTATAATAATTGTTATTTTTAATAATCCACATATTCCTATCACACACAGTGACAGTGACACTTTAACAGTTATTACCGCGTTGCCAATTAAAAAAAAAAAAAAATTACCTATATCGATTCTGCCAATTCTACCAACATGAAAATAAGTTGGTAGCAACAGTTACTAAGATCTTATAGCGTCATTGGTCCCATTTGCTACATCTAGGTAAATATAACTACACAGTGAAATTGTTGCAGTTGCCGTCACCACTTTTAAAGTAACAACAACTATAACGTTGGTGGCATCTGCTACTTTATAGTAAATGTAACTTGTAGGGAAATAATTTTGGTTTTTGCAACCTCTAAGTTACTGCAATTAAAATCGTCATTTTTCTGTTGTTGAATGAAGACGCCATATTGACACAGATAAAAATATAATTCAATAAAAAATTTCTTTTTATTATAGTCATTTAGAAATGTTTTCTAAATAAATTATTACTTTATAATATATAAAATTTAAAAAAAAACGTTTTCCATAAAAAATTTTGCAGTTTTGCTTGTACACATAATTTCTGCAAAAAAATTTTTTTCCGAAAAAACCATTTTGTCGAGGGGGGCGTCTTTTTTATCGAAGCATCATGATAACATTTTACAGAAAACAAGTGGTGGTTTTAATATCCACACCCAGGGTAAATGCAAAACATCATGATCTATAATATATGCTTATGCATGTTGTATATAATCACCTTAACTTGGACTTTGGACATATGTGCTTAAACTCAGTAAGTCATTAATTTGCTATTCGAATAACAGAGAGAGCCAAATATATGGTTTGCGCTCTCATTTCGGTCAGCTGAGCTGTTTCGAAAGTTAGTCATTTCTACTACTTGGTTACATCCCGTTTATGTAATAACCTAGTCTTCAACACGGTAATGGTAGAAGTACCGGAATAGTAATTTGCTACATAATTATTATTCCCCATTTTGGTGAATACTTGGTAGAAGGATGGTTCCCATTACGTAACAGTCCTTAGTTGCGGAAACCTTTAAAGTTCCCCTAATGGCAACTATTACATAGAAACTACTAAAATTGCTACTTGGGTATGATTGTAGACCTAGCAAATGATAACCACCCAGACACATTAGAGAGAGCTGACTGCGAGATAGTAAACAAGATGGTATACCTTGGAGCCCTTGTGAACAATACTGGAGATTGCGAATGAGATTAGGCGAAGAATACAGATGGCAAGTTTGGAAACTTGCCAGCTGACAAAAATTTGGCGTGACAGAAATATCACAAGATGCACAAATATCAGACTTGCTAACACCCTAGTTTTCCCCATATTTCTTTACGCCTCTGAAACATGGACCGTAATATCTCGATTCTTCAAGAAATGCGTTCCCAAAACAGGAACGGTTGATACTGCTATACAACAAGCAGAGGCTAACTAGAATAATACTTTTCATGAATTACAAAATGTCTGGCAAGACGTGAATAAGAAGGAAAATACAATTTTGTGGTTTTTGGTGATAAAAAAATGCATCGTAGGAGACCATGTAATTAAATTAACCCATTAGCTCCCGCTGTACTTATTTGAGTATACCGTGAATTTTTGCCTCCCAGCGACATACTATGAAAAATTTCTACAAACTTATGTCTTGGTAGGATTCTGCAATATGTAGGAAGCACGTAGTTTCAAGGTTTTTTTTATGGATGTGGCATTTGTAGTAAATGACAACTTAAAAGATTGAGTAAACAAGTTGTGCTAAAACCTGTGCTTTCAAAAATTAGTTTTTATAACGTGAAAGTTAAAATATTCCATTTGAGGTGGTAAATTAGGTTTTAGGGAATATATTTTAGTTGTTTAATATCGGGACATACCATTTTGCATTATTAAAAAAAAAGAAATGAGAAAAATGGCAGTGTACCTATTTGAGTACAATGGGAAGATATGTATAAGAAAATTCGGAATATCTTTTCAGAAGTTGCTTCGACATGGATTCTGAATTCCAGCCAATCGCTTCCAAAAGTTTTTACGGCAAACGTTTCAAAACAATAGGAGAAGCAATGGAAGAAGTTTTTTCTGCAAAGCACGACCCAGAAATAGTTATTATCCAGCCTGAGGTAGATATCCAAACAGATGGGTACTTTTAACTTTCCCGAAATTCAAATAGTAATAGTAAAAAGGAGGAGCCTAAGTGGACAAAGAATTATGAAGATATTAGTATGAAGAATAAAACTATGGGCTACGAAGAAAGACTAAGGATAATGATAGAAGAATGATAATCCAGTTCAAATGTTTGAAAGATTGTTTGACGATAAGGTTATAAAACTGATCGTTGAACAATCAAATCTTTATGCATCATAAAAAAATAACCACGGTTTTGCGGTGGGGGAAGCAAAAATAAAAATATTTTTAGGAAGTTTATTACTTTTGGCTAGGGGCGAGCGTAGAGGCGACTTCAATGTGAATATCAGTCGATATTCCGTTAAAGCAACATCGAGCGCGGTTAGTACTTGGATGGGCGACCCACCTATCTTGGGAAATACAGCGTTCTCGCTCCACCTTCTAGAGGCTTGTATATCAGTGTATACTCGGAAGTTACGTAATTTCAGACGAGGATTACGTAGTGGATATACCATCCTTCGGAGGGGATGTAAAGCAGGCGATCTCTTGTCTATTAAATGTTAGGCAAGTAAAAGATCCCTACTCTTCTTAAGGGAAGAGGTTCGGCAAAATTTCCAGGTTGGGGGTAGCTCGTCTCCTGGCGTCGGTGATAGGCCCTGGTAGCGGAAATAGGCCGACGTTAAATAGTTAAAAAAAAAAAAAAAATACTTTTGGCTACCATAAATTATCCATGTATTGGTACGTTGACGAAGATGTTTCTGTACCTTTCGTAGCTTTCAATATGTCTAGAAATAAATTCCAGGAAATCAGAATTGCTAGCAATACTAAACTTGATAAGTGTGATAAAATGTACAAGCTACGTCCACTGATGAACTTGCTAAATACTAATTTTCGTCAGTGGGGTTGACCTGCTCGACCAAGCAGTAAATAACTATAGAGTATCTATTCGCAGAAAGAAATGGTGGTGGTATTCATTCGCTAAACATTGGAATCGTAAATGTATGGAGACTGCACCTACTAGCTCATAAAGATAAAATGGATTTACTTGGTTTTATTAGAGATGTTGGTCGCCATTACCTAAAATCTTTCGGGAAGGCGACTTTTTCGAAAAGACGACCTGCTTCTCGTCCAAGAAGTATCGCGGAAGACTGAAGGTCATTTTCCGAAAAAAATCGAAAAAACTAAGGTGCCGTCAGTCACCTTCGAGCAAAATGGAATTTTCTAAAGTGTGACGTCACTTTATGTATTGAGCGTGATTTTTTCATAACATTTCATTCAAAGAATTAAATAATATTCATCTGTGATACATTTCTACAACAAATAAAAACTTTTACGACTTTTAAAATTTCACACCATTTTCTCATACATTGTACTCATTTGAGTACATCATTTTTTTTTCAAAAACTTGCAAAATAAAAATTTTTGTAATAATTTTTCTAGTATAAGTGTGCGTATGAGTGGCCAACTAAAGCAAAAAACTCATAAGAATAAAGAAAAAATATTCGTGGAAGCTAATAGGTTAAAACAAAATTAATTTCGCCTACTGATACAATTTTTACCGCCCTACATTTAAAAATATATTTAAATCCAAAAAATAAGAAAGATACATAGGCTTGTTCCACATTTAAAAGAGATACCCTGTATAATACCCGAAAATAGAGAAAAGTATTTAAATAGTTACTCATTGTCTCTTTCGAGAAATGAAAATTTTTTCCTTTGCTGTCAGCATTTAGTATTTATTAATCCTCCCGTTATAAAAATTGCTACACTACACTACGAATAAACAATAAATAACACTCACAAATATACTAATAAGCGTACCTTATAATAAATAAATAAAGTAAAAAGTAATTTATTCACTATACACCGAAAACCTCTAAACAACTGAAACCCTTTTTTTGCAGACTGCGTGGCACTCCTAATAAGACGCACAACTGTGCACATGTCTTTGTACTGAATAGTTTGGCTAGAGGGCGATATTTTATGGATCATTTCAAATGCATTTTAGTGTTTTCAAAGTAATTACCTTATTATTACACTATTTAAAACAAAAAACATATCAAAATTACTAAAATAATTCATTGTTTTGTGAAATGTCCTTCATTTTTTCATTTCCCTTTCTATACAATATAATTTATTCATAATCAAAAATATGATTTTAAAGTAAATTATTGCAAAACTCGTATCGGAGTAGGTATAGAAACCTCTTCCCAATGAGAACACAAACGTGTAAAAGACGTTAAAATTAACGATAACCGAACGTTTCGTAACCATTGTATTACGACGTTGAATCAACTGACGAATGTCCCGCGGTTCAACGTGTATTTCAAAGTATTTTATAACATTTTTGTAACGTTACATCTATAATATTACTTAACGTTGAATTTAACCGTTAGTGAACGTTATAGGATGACGTTTTTGTAACGTTATGTCTATAATATTGTAACACCCTGTACCTAGGTCATGTATTTACAAATTAATTTCCTAAAATTAAAATAGAATTTACGTATCTTAGGATTTTCAAACAATGCAAATCAAAATTAAATATACCAGATAACAATTAATTCGATTTCATGCATAATTTACTTAAATACAGAAATATTATTTTCTTTATAATATTGTGTAGAGTTTTAATGGAGTTTATTTTCGACGCAAAAGTTGAGGTTCTCACAAACGTATCGGCTAAAAGAATGTGTTACATAAACAGAAAGATCATCAACATAAACGATAGAAAGCCATATTCATTATAGACTTAAGTTCGAAATTTCTTATTAATGGATAATTTAGATAACTACGTGACAAATTCTGCATAGCTCGCGGAGCTCGCTTGGTTTACTGTCTTTCTCACCCTTTCAGTTTGAGAATTTTTGTCTCTATTTTCAAACTGTATATAAGCGAGGATCCGGGGAAACAAATTTGTCTTTTATTGACCTGCTTTTCGAGAGTACACTTGCTGGCAGTATTAATTACTCCGGTACTTGCTTTTGTTTGAGTTCAGCTGTGCGGCTACCCCCAAAGGTGGTACGTAATAATAATAAGAATAATAATAATAATATTTATTTGTCCAATAGATCATTTTACATGATATAGGATAAGTCTAAAAACATTAAAATGTAACTATTTAAATATTAAATAATAAATTAAGTTAAAAGTCATCAGTAAAATATTCGTTCAAAGAATAATAAGATTTTTCCCTCAGTCTGGACTTGATCTTATTTTTAAATTCCTTATCACTAAGTCCTTTGTGAAGGTTTGGCAATTTATTAAACGCCTTTATAGCCATGTACTTGGGGCTCTTTTCATATAATGTTAAATGATGGGTAGGAATTACTAGGGTAGTTGAGTTTCTGGTGTTATAGTTATGATTATAGTTAAGGGTGTTCAGATTACTTAATTCGGACTTTGCATAGAGTAATAAATTCATTAGAAATATGCTAAAAAGTGGTTTGAAAATGTTCCTACAGCTAGTTCTCTTATTTATACCTACTATAGAACGCACAGCTTTCTTCTGTAGTTTAAACACTCGTACGGCCTCTGGTGATGAACCCCAGGCAATAATTGCATAGGAAATTATTGAATTGAAGTGAGCATAGTAATATGTTAGCAAAACTTGTTGGTTTGTTACATCTCTCAACTGATTTAAGCAATAGCAGACTGGAGCAACTTTTTTACAAATTTCATTAATATGAATAGTCCATGAGAAGTTGTCAGTAAAATGTAGACCCAAGAATTTGGTTGACCTAACTTGTCTGATTGTACTTATATTTGATTTAATTAGAAAGCTGTGATCAAAGTCCATATTACCAGTGAACCAGGTGTGTGCTTCACGTAATTGCTGATTAGCCATATTAACTACCATTTTTGTATCAGTTACACTAACAAGGATATATGTGTCATCTGCAAACAGAACCGAGCTATTGATATTAAAACTATTTACATAAATGATGTAAAGTAATGGTCCTAAGACGGATCCTTGCGGAACTCCCACTGATAATTCAAATAGATTTGATTTGCATTGTTCAATTTCTGTGTAGTGTCTCTGGGGCATTTCCCTAGCCTGTGTAAAATTTTATCATGGCCGACTCTTACTCAAACCTTCTGAAAATGACTATTGTCATAGTAAACAATATTTGAGTTGTTTGCGTAGCTGGCCTGATTATCGAATTATAATAAGGTAACGATTAACCAACGAATACTTTCCATTATTTGTTATGTGGCAGTTGCCCCACCTATATTTTATGGTACTTTATACTTAATTATTGTGACAATTGTCCCCACACTGATTATAATACCTAGCCAAAACTGGCAGTTGCCATGGCAAATGTTGTATTGATAACAATGTTTTTTTAAAAAATAAACGTATTAAAACGTTTTCTGTCTTTTCCTTTCAATCTTTTACTTTTCAGGAATAAGTGAGATTAAATAAAAATATAATTCTTTAGACAAAATAAATCAATTACAAATACAATTTGTAATTACAGTGAAACCAGTATTGAATAAAGTAGTCAAATAAAAAGGTACCAAAGGAAAATCATCTAATGAATGAGTGTTGTCAAATTAATATCATTAAATTTGATCAGTAAATAGAAACAAGTAATATCAAACTTTATAAAAAGAATCTATGGTTAAACAAAAATACAATCACAACGTAAATTTGGGTCCTAACTTTAAAAATCTAGACGATCACACAAATGACCAACTTTGTATATTTTTCTGTCTCACTCAAATGAGAGAGATAAATATACAACGGGGGTATGAGGTGTTTCAATATTACTTAACGCTGAATTTGACCGCTATTTAACGTTTTAACAACGTTAGCTAATGATCAAATTCAACGTTAAGTAATATTATAGACATAACGTTACAAAAACGTCATCCTATGACGTTCACTAGCAGTCAAATTCAACGTTAAGTAATATTATAAAAACATCATATAACGTTAATTAACGATCAAATTCAATGTCAAATATAACGTTACAAAAATGTTATAAAATACTTTGAAAAACACGTTGAACCGCGGGACATTTGTCCGTTGATTCAACGTCGTAATACAATGGTTACTAAACGTTCGGTTATTGTTAATTTTAACGTCTTTTAAACGTTTGTGTTCTCATTGGGATCAGTATTAACATTATTAATGATATGATCGGGAAACAACTGAAGTAACCACGTTGTATCCTGAGCCACAAAATAATAATCTGATCCTTATAAAATCTGTCCATATAAATTGTTGTTCCCTGAAACAATTTGAACATTGCAATCTATGTTTTTTAATTTCTATAAATTCATAAAAGTATAAGCTAAAGCATGACAAATTATTGCCAGTGGTTTGTATGTATCGACATCTACAAATAACTTCTGCAACAAACTACGTGGTAAGGAGGCAAATTTAATGCATTAAGATAGATGAGCAGAAAAACGTTAAAAATACGTCAATATCTACCATTTATTTTACCTGTAGATTTAGAACGTCAGTGTATTTTAATAAGTGGAAAGCATCAGTTATTTTAACGTTGTATATAATGTAACTTCAATATATAATAGTTATTAATGATACTAGTTTGATATGAACATTATATAACGAAACGCATGTGAAGTTAACCAGGAGGCGGAGCCGAGTGATTTTATCACACTAGTTTCATTAATTGTCATACACGTCTATCATTCAAAATTTAATACATTTAACTTTAAACTTTAAAATAACATTTAGCTTTAAGATATGATATACCTATTTGTCATTAATTTCTTACGTCAAAAACGCGTAAAAATTTAATCATTAAATAATTGATATGTTAACGTAAAAATTGCATTTCCACACAAATTTATTTTTGATATAATTTTACAGTCAGCAAAAATGCTTGGAATAAGCGTTATTTAATAATTTACTGAATATGTAAAAATAACGTTATATTTTATAGCATGATTCATTAATATCTTACGTTTAAAACTCGTCTAAACAAAACATTTTTCCATACATTATTTATAACCTTATATTCAGTAAAATTTTACACAACTGAAATGTTTAAAACAAACGTTGATAAATATTTAACTTTGAACATTACGTAACGTTAATTTTTAACACATGTTGTATTATCACTCATTTCGACCATTAAAAACACTTAAAATATTAAATTGTTAAACAATAATATGTAAACTTGAAAATCACAGATAATTTATTTTTAGCAAATTTTTGTCGTTTTTAGGTCTGTAAAAATACAAGTTATTTGATAATTAACTGAATACATTAAAAGAATGTTATGTCTTGAGGTATGATTAATTTCTCGTTAATATCTTACGTTTAAAACTCGTCTAAATAAAACGTTTTTCCATATGGTATTTATAACCATATATTCAGTAAAATTTTACGTAATTAAAATGTTTAACAACAAAGGTTGAAAAACATTTAATTTTGAACTTTACAGTAACGTTTATTTTTAACACAAGACGTATTCATCATTCATTTCTAACATTGAAAACACGTAAAAAATTAAATTGTTAAACAGTAATATATTAACGTGTAAATCACGCTGGAATTTCACAACTTATTTTTGGTCAATTTTTGTCGTTTTTGGGACACTAAAAATATACGTTATTTAATGATTCACTGAATACGTTAAAATAACAGGATCTAAATAGCTCCAAACAGTTGCCTCTAATTCCATACCAACTTAATTTATTTAGTAAAATATTGTGCTCAACGCTGTCAAAGGCAGCTGTTAGGTCAGTAAATATCCCTAAGCATTGATTTTTATTTTCAAATCCATTTTTTATAGAGTTTGTTAATGATATGATTGCATCAGAACATGTTACACCCTTCCTAAATCCAAACTGCTGCATGCATAATACATTATTTGACTCTAGATGTGTTACTAGGTTATTGGATATTAACGATTCTAATATTTTGGAGAAGGCTGGCAATATAGAAATTTGTCTATAGTTTTGCGGTTTTGCTTTTTTAAAAATGGGGAGAATTCTCCCAATTTTTAGTTTGGAGGGAAAGATGCCTGATGTTAGGCAAGAATTAATTATGTCGGCTAGGCGTTCAATTAGAAAATTGGAAACTTTTTTAAAATGAACATGCTGATACCATATATGTCTACTGTTTTTTTGTTCTTTATCTTATTAATAGCGATTCTAACATCATCGAGAGTAATAGGTTTTAGGAACATGGAATTTTTTAATTGTAATTTTTTGTCTATAAATGTTCTGCCCTGCTATGACAAGAAGTCGTATCTGACAAAATGTAATTTTAGAGAAATCAACTCCCAGATAGCATTTATTATTCCACGAATGTACATTTTGGATTCCCAATGTTCTAATTGCATTCTGTACTTGCCATGTATGTTCCCTCAACATTCCCATATAAATAATATTTTCACATATGCAATATGATTATACATACAATATAAATGGAATATACAGAAAAGTTTATGTTCACAGTCGCATATACTGTGTACACGTATCAGGGAACGGTCTTCGTATATGTGTTCATGTTCATCGTATAAACATTTTTTTTTTTTTTACTTTATTAATCCTTTAGATCATTATACATGATATAGGATAAGTCAATTTCACAAAAATATGTATTTAATACGTCAATAACGTAAGTACCAATAATACATTGAGGAAAAAAAATGAATAAATAGATAAAAGTATAAATATACCTACACACATTGTAAATAGTCTACACAAGTCAAGTACACAAAATATAAAGAATAACACCAATAAACATAAATTTATCTATTAAGGAAGGCATCAACGCTATAAAATGCACCGTCTGTTAACATATTTTTAACTTTAAGTTTGTATGTATTAAAATTGTTAATAATTTTTAAATCAAGAGGTAAAGAATTATACAATTTAATACACCAGTAGAATGGTGATTTTTCAAATAATGTAGAATTATGCGTTGGTATTAGGAGGTCACTGCTTCTCGTGATATAATTATGACGAGATGAAACTTTATCAAAAAGGTGTAAGTTTTTTTTTATGAAACAAGCATTTATAAATAAAAATTGATGGAGTTGTAAGTAATTTATTTGACTTGAAACTGTGTTTGCAGCTTTCCCCTGGTTTTAAGTTAAATATTAAACGTATAAGTTTTTTTTGGCAAATAAAAACTCTGTCTCTTTCAGTGGCCATACCCCAACATAATATACTAAAACTTATATGCGAGTATGCAAGTGAATAATAAGTATTTAGTACTGCCTTAAGATCAAATATATTTTTTAGTTGTATAACTGCAAAATAAGCCTGGTTTAATTTCTTGCATACTATATCAATTTGGAATTTTGAGGATAGATCTGCGTCCAGAACAACGCCTAAGAATTTACTCTTGCAGCAAAATGTAAAATTCTGTATAATACAGGGTTTCCTATTGTAAAAATTCATGAAAAATGTTTTGGACGAATTTAGTATAAGTTTATTACGGTCACACCAAGCAGAAAATTCATCTAGAACATTATTAACTTTTTTATGGAGGATATCAATATTTGTGTCTGCCACAGTTATAGTGCTATCGTCAGCAAACATAGTCACTGACCCACTTTTTATATGATGTGGTAGATCGTTGACATATAATATAAAAAGTAAGGGCCCTAGTACTGACCCCTGGGAGACTCCTCGGGATACATTAAATTCTTCTGAGAAGTGGTTACCAATCCTCACAATTATTTTACGGTCTACTAAGTATGAATGAATCCACTCCAGAATATTTCCCCGTATGCCAAGGTTAAAGAGTTTAGATGTAATAAAATCCACATCCAAGGTATCAAACACCTTGGATAAGTCGAATTGTAACATTATCACATATTTACCTTTATCTAAATTATTATAAATCGTATCTAGTAACTGGACGCTAGCAGTCTCTACTGATTTACCACTCCTAAAGCCATGTTGATATGACTTAAGAATATGGTATTTTTCAATAAATACCGATAACTGATCGTAAATTATCTTTTCCATTATTTTAGACAGAGAACTAACTAAAGTTATGAGTCTATAATTATCTATATCTAAGGGATCACCCGATTTTAATAACGGAACTACGTGCGAAATTTTTAAAATATTTGGAAAATAACCACTCTCAATTGAGTTATTTATCAAATGCCTTAGTGGTAATATGATAAAATCTTTAATTCTTTTTAGCAGTTGGAAACTAAAACCATCATTACCAGAAGAAGTTTTGTTTTAGAGATTATTAAATGTGTTTAGTAACTGTAATTCAGAGACCGGACTAAAAAAGAAAGTGTGCGGATTAATATCAGGAAGTGTACATGGCAAGGATAGATTTTGTCCAAAATGGGTACGTAATTTTATATGAACTGCCAGAGAAAAATGTGAGCCAAAAGTATTTGTGAGTTCATTTGGATCAGTAATGATTGTATTTTCCGAATATAATTTTATATCATTTTTCCTGTGATTATTTCTACCTAACTTATGATTTACTATATTCCACGTTTCCCTAGTTTTATTAGTTGACTGGTCTATTTTGTTTTGATAATAATTAATTTTTGCATCTTTAATATTTTTATTATATATTCGTTTTTTGTTTTTATATAGTACTTTAGCATTATGACAGTCTACATTATTAATTACCCAATTAAGGTTTTTTAGTTCAATTCTCTCTTGAATAATATCATTGGTAAGCCAGCTTTTACGATTACTTCTTCTATTATTATTTGTGTTATATAATTTTAAAGGACAAGAGACATCCAGATGCCAGGTAATACGATTGATGAAATTAATAAATGACTTATTTATGTCATGCTCGATTATATTATCCCAATTTTCTAATGTTAAGCTGTTTGTTAAATTTTGCATATTATTATCACAAAGATCTCGTTTTTTTATATCAACATTTCTTGTAATATTAACAATTTTAGCAGAAATACGAAAGTTAAAAACATGTGATAAATGGTCGGCTATGTTGGGATTTGTTAACTTACAGTTATAAGCCGATTTAGGCATATTAGTAACTAAATAATCTATTACACTCGAAGTGGTCAACCCAGTGGCATAGGTAAATACTCTAGTAGGTTCATTTGTTGTTACATGTAATTCAAAGGATTGAAATAGATCAGAAAGAATTTTTGAGTCTATAGAGCCCTTACTTGAATCAATATTCATATCTCCGCAAAGGATTAAATAATCTGCTTTCGCTAGCGCAATATTTAGGGCCAGAGCTAGATTTGTAAAAAAAAATTTTTTAACGCCATTCGGGGGACGGTATACTGTAATTATTATATATTTTTTGCTTTTAGCCTGATGCATAACACCACACAATTCTACATTACATTCATCGGATAAATATTTAATTGAGTTAATATGATTTGATCTCGAAAAGTAAGTTACAATTTCGTAGTTCTCAAAGTGTAAACAGTTTATATCGTTGTTAACCATCCAATGCTCTGATATACATATAATATCTATATTTTCGTTGATTAAAAACACCTCTAATAAATTTATTTTACTGATAAGTCCTTGAACATTAATATTACTAAGAATTAAATTATTTCCGAAAAAACTGTTGTTTTTCTAGGTCATTATTGCTACGAATCAAGTCAATTACGCTATCCTCATGGTTTTTCGGTGTACTGCAAGATGCGGACTTCTCTAAGGCGGCATATTCATTACTAGCTTGCGAAGTACATATTTCTATTAAATTTGTGTAATTTATGTATGTTGCATGTTCTGAGGTCCCGTTTGGCGAGACATATTGTTTGTTCGTTGATTCTGTATCAATTCACTTATGTTTTTTAAAATTAGATACTTGCCACCATTGTTTAGCGTATGACTGTTTTTAAGAAAGTTGCGTTTACTTAAATACGTGTTACACTCAATTATTTGTTTATTAGTAACTTTTAAGTTAAAAAGTTCTTGATTAAAAGAATATATGTTATTATTAAATTTAAAATGATTGAATTGTCTGTAGGGCTCGGTCACCAGCACTATATTAGTGTTTTTATAATTATTTAATATGTAAATATATTCGCTTAAAGTTTGTTCCACAGAATTAAACCATATAACGATATAGTCATTACGGGTAAAAGATGATGCCTCCATTAGGCAACTGTTTAGTATATTTTTTATGGAAGCGTAAGGTTTCGAAATTGCTTGGACACTAAATTTGTCACTTAGTAAGCCTTGTAATGTAACACCACAGTTTATACCATGCCTTCCAGTTAAGAATAGCACTTTATTCTTCTGTATATTTGCTTTCTTTCTTATTGGTTGGACAGCAGTTTCAGTTTTATTTTCAGTTCGCAATTGAGGGTTTCCATTTTATTTCCCTTTTAGAAATGTTATCTTTTTTCTTATGAGTTTTGAAGTATTTATTTGGTGTTTCAATTTGTTGGTGGGCATTGACATTTTCTTCTACTAGGTTATGATACGTATCAATAGGTTTAATAGATTCAGTTGGTATATATGTTTGTTTCGATTGGGGCGTATTAATCACTAATAAGTCTTCAGTTTGGCACTGACTGTCACTGAAATATTTTTTGTTTCCTAACTTATCTAATCTTTCTTTTAGACAATCAATCATGTCGACTTTATGCCTTAGACATTTCTTAAGTTCTTGTATTTCGGTTCTAAGTTTTACAATATCTGCTGATAGTGATTCGGTCAAATTCGTTTCTTGTGATAGTTTATCCCTCAATTGAGACAAGATATTATCTGGATTTTCTCTACTGGGATCGTTTAGGTCGTCTTCATAACATATGCTCACGTAACTAATATTTTGCGATGTCTTTTCTGAAGATTTTGATGGTAACTTCGACGTACATTTAGTTCGTGATCTAGTCTTTACTTTCACGTTTTCCTTATTCATTTTAATATAAATTATTGAATTAGCCTCATATATAAAAAGTAAATACAGCAACAACAAAAAGTTTCAAGTTTTATATGGCACAAAAAGAAGTGAAGTATTTGTATCAGAATGGTTAATCACATTTATTAGTTAAATGCATGTCTGACTGAACTATTTAAATGTTTATTCAATGCACATTCATAGACAAATGTATAACTTACATGCCTGTCTTTTTTTGACAATTAATATGCCAATATGTCCATAGAAATTGATTAATTTAACACAGACACAGAGTAAACACACATTTCCACTCGTTGATTCATCAATGATTTTATCTGTATAATACAGGTATATTTTTTGTAGAAATATTTGCATCGCTCGAGTGCCGTGCAGACAGTAATATCATCAAAAGTTCAGCACTTTTAACGCGAACGCTGATTGGTTCGATTTTTGAACTAATAAAAATAAACCTGCATCACAACTGATGAGACAGCAATGCTAGTTTTATAGTACCCATCTACCTACCTACCTACAAAAATAATTATGATATTTCTAGATTTGGTTTAAGCACAGACTACTGTTTAAGTACATTTATAATCATCCCCTGTGCGGTGTATGACGTTTTATAAATTTTAAATCGTTCGTCAATATTATTGTGTATATGAAATATGTTTTAAATTTTGAATCCAGACTTTAGATTTGTGATCGAATATTAAATAATAATGAATATGAAATATTAAATAATAATGAATGAAATATTAAATAATAATGAATAATAACCCTTTTTTAATTTATGTACTGTATTCAATTAATTAGTAACTATCTCGGTAACTATCGGCATTTCTTAAGTAGATAGTTCAGACTTAGAATGGTTATTTAATTACATTTTATCTTTTATATTTAGATTTTCGTTTTCCATGTCATTACAATCCCCTTGTAGAATTTTTTAAATGCGCGCCACGGTCATTAGGTTGTGCGCATGCTCATCGTACTGCTATTAGTTCACGTCACGCTTCTGCTGTCAAATGTCGATTTCAATTTATGTTTTGTTTTTTGTTTTCCCGTGATTTATTATAATTATTCCAAGTATATACATTAATTGCATTGCAGTAAGTATTTTACAATTGTATACAATATAACTACCACATAGTTTTGTTGTCATTTGCAGATATTTTATATTTAGACACTAAAGTTTAATGTGTATCCCTTTGTACATATTATACTAAGCATACCACCTATATTAGTTATAATAATTACGGCGTTTGTAGGTATCGATTTTTAGAAAAGAAACTGAGGTGTCTTTGTAATGGTCTCGGTCCACGAAAAGGAAGCTTGGTGGTCACCATTCAAACAATTGACTGATCATTGAAAAACAGGTGAAAATGCAGATGAAATGTGGACACTTTACGGGGTGTTTAAATCTTATTTTCAAGAAGGTAGGTTCGATCTATTTCAATATTAAGGAGCTTTTGTTTATTTAAATCACAACCATTGGATTTAATTACAACATACGAGTTGTGATAGGTATTTATTTGTAGTAATTTGCTTTATACCTATTTCAGAGGATTATAGAAGAGCTACAATTAATTGAAAAGGGCAGAGATCACATCTGATTTACAGAGTGAATAAAAAAAATCAAAGGCTATGTACAAAAAGCACGTTATTCCTCCCGTCAGATGATATCGAAGAACATATTGGAAGCCGTCGACTTCCCAAGAAATTTTGTCTTTACTAGAAGTTGAAAGAAGATAGGTATGTTGTTCTTTTAATAACTCTGATAGGCATTTAAAATCAAATACCTGAAATTTCGAACGTTCACTTGAACGAATTTCATATGAAAAAGAAAAATTAATAAAAGCCACACTTCGATTTAGGTGTAAAAACTTAAGTATTGTGGATATTTATTGTCAGCAAATGTAGCAATGAAGTGTTTATGCCTAAATCGATGTGTGGTTTTTATTAACTTTTCTTTTTCATCTAAAATTCATTCAAGTGAACGTTCGAAACTTCAGGTACATTTAAAATCACACGTTAAACAAATCCTCGTCATAATATGATACTCTCAATATGACAGCGGGTACCGATATTCCTGATCTTTGACCTTTCATATCTCAAAAACTGGCGATTTTCAGATATTGTGCCCATGAAAACTTTTGATCAGGATATTATGAAGTACAACATACTACATTTTCAGCCCATTTGACTTTACCTTCTTTTCCATTTATTTTGTGCCTGCCGTGTCCTTTATGATAATATCAATTTGTTTAATTTATGTTTGATCAGTTTTATTTTTTCTGTAAGATCTTTGTAAGATGTTTTTATATTTTTCAACTTTATCATGACCAGTTTTTAAAGAGAAATAAGTACCTATTCAAATATAATACAATGTATTTTCTTTTGTAGTTGGACTAGCACGTGTATGTCCTCCTCTAGACAGGAAGGAAATACCTTCTTAAAAATTGGAAAAGCCAAAAGAAAGTATTCAGCCAGTAGGATCAGTCACAGATGATGTGTTGAGAATGAAAAGTGGACTTTCGCAATTACAAGTATCACCATCGGCAACACCTGGACACTGGTTTTGAAAATGTAAGCCCTCCAATTTTTACTATTTTTTACTTACTGACAAAAAATTCGTTATAGTAAAATATGACAGTTCATAAGTTGCAAAGAAAATTTTTTTGTTAAAAAAAATCTCAATTGAAATTTTTGTCACAATTGTTTTTTATTATTACAATTCATTTTAGTAACAAAAAATAAAAATATATTTAAAGTAACACAACTGTTTTATTTATACCTCTTCCTATTTTATAATTTAAGATGCATACTTAATTGTTACAACAATGTAAAGTAATTAATAAAATAAAATCATGTTTTGTTCTTGGCAATTTAAAACACAATTTGAAATAGATAAAACTTTAATGTAATGTAATATGATCATTAGATTTTTTCATAAATAACACGTTAAATATGATTTTTAAGCTGAAGTTTTAGAGTGATAAATGTTTGATCCATTTTAAAATGGTTTTTAACAGATCTTATTAACGTAAAACTATTTTTTTTACATATATTCTTGGACCTTTGTAAAGTATTGTTATAGCAAATACAGTTTTATTTAAGTTTATTTAGCATTTGTGTGCTCCATTCAATAAAATTTGATGAATAAAACATGTGACTTTAGTTGAAAACTAATAGTAAAAACAAATTTTCTGTGCATATATTCCATATTTACTTACATAATATTCTTCACAAGGAATGTGAAATGTGGAAAATTAGAATAAGTGCCTAATAATTGACTGTAACAATTAAACTTTAAAATTAGATATTGGATTTATTATATGCAAGTACTTCACTCATATCATGTATTCTCTTGAGTTTAATTATAATAATTTATTATTTGCTATAATCATAGATGAGTCGCTGCGTCATACTGAACATATTCAAAATGAAGCAGCGAGCGATTTTTGTAATAATTAAACTTTGAAGAAAATACATGGCATGAGTGAAGTACTTATAGCTGCCACTGATACTTAATGTTCATTCCTACAATATACATGCATCATAGATTTATGATCCATGTGGAACATACCAGGCACCTACGGTTTAATTCCTACGAAGGTAGTACTCATATACCGTGAACATGCAGTGTACGTTGTGAATGTAGGATGGACCTTCCTCCTATATACCTCATGTATCTATCAATATATCAATATACGTTTCTGGTTCATATCAAGTTCCGTTTTGGTCTATGGGTACGTTGTAGGAATCTTACTCGTATATCGAGAGGCGGTCATCTGTACGTCTCTCTGACATTCAGATTTTCTACATAGAATACAAAATGAATATTCATTCTTAGTTCCATGGGTACATAAAGTACGTTCCGAGCACATGCTCTGAATGTAAAAATGCTATCTGGGCTATTTTCTGAATTATGTTATGCCATCTACATTTCATAATTCATGATTTTCATTTTTGGCAAATAAATATGTGTCTCTTTTATCAGTGTAACCATATAACAAAACATTGTATATATGTTAAGTTACGACAAATAAATCTGGTAATGATTGGATATAATTTTTGAGTTTATTGAATAGGTCTATTTTGTAGATACGACACATATTCGTTATGTATATTCACTAGTTTTGCTTTAGATACGACTTCTACATTGTGTACAGTGGTGAGGATCACTAATACGGTGCAAATGCAATTAAAATCTCAAAAATTATTTTTTTGCAGTTACGACTTCTTGTCTTAGCAGGGCAGTGTTAATAGATCAGTTTCTGATGATTTTAAATTTTGTACATTTGCATCTGCATTGTTGACAAAAAAATGATTTAACTGATTAGCTGTCAATGTATCTGAACATATGTTTTGTGTATTTGATCTTCCCGTTTTGTTATTAATAATACCCCAAACGGTTTTACTGTAATTATCAGTTTGGTTTAGAAATTGTTGGTAATAATTTTGCTTAGCAGTAGTTAATAAGTTGTTATACTCTTTTATAATTGAGATACAGTTGTTTGTTTTCTTCACTATTGGTTTGCTTGAAGTGGCTATGTAAAAACAGTAGACGGTTTTTTGCCTCAGTAACTTCAGATGTTATCCAATTTTTGAAGTGGGTTTGATTATTACATTTAGAAATTAATGGGAAGCATATATTGTAATAATACATGAAAGTGCTATGGAATGCATTATATTTGTCTTCGACAGAGTCAACCTCATATACTTCTACCCACATCTCTTTTTGTAAGTAGTACTTAAATGTGTTTATATTGTTTATGCTGTATTTTCTGTTAATATTTTCCCAATTAATATCTTTGTTTACTATCCAACCAGTCAGTTCGAGTAGTTGACCTTTGTGATCTGAAACGCCCAATTCATCTGTAGTAGCATTGGAGCAATAGAAGTTTGTAAATATATTATCTAAGCAGTTACCTTTATCATTATGTAATAGTCGCGTATCATCAAATATTCGTTGTTGAAGACCAAATGTCATGACCAACTGAGTCAATTTCTGGGTGTTTACATTACTGACATAATTAAAATGTACATTGAAGTCTCCAACAAGAAGTATATTAGTTTCAGCATCAAGTGTCTCTGTATAAGTCAGAATATTATACATTATCTCTAGAAAGGTATCAATATTTTGTAATTTTGTAGATCTATAAACACATATAACTACTAGTTTAAATTGCTTTATGTAGCAAGCGGACACCTCACATACCTGTTCTACTGATAACTGTACTAAATTAGTTAATTCAACACCTTGTATGCTTTTGTGCAGATATATACAGGATCCTCCATTTTTTTTGTGTTCTCGGCAGTAGTAACTAATATTATTAAATTCGTTAATGTTATAGCAAGATATCTCTCCGTGCGTAAGCCAGTGCACAGTGGGCTAGAACCACCTTTAAATGAAATATGCGTGCACTCTCTCAATTCCTACGGGAAATGGTAGCTTTATCTGTCCCGAAACAATTCCCGTAAAATCTGAAATCATTCCCTTGGCCGTTTTCTAGAAAATTCACTTTTATTTTTTTTTTTTGAAAACTGATTTTTTGCATTGATAAAAACAAGAATCTACTACATTTTTGAAACCTCTGAATACCCGGACATATTTCAAACAACCTATCAGTTAAGTATCAGTTATCTTCTTCAATCCGTGATTCTTACGTTTATAAAATAGACAAAGACAATATCTATTTTCATCGTGCGTTCTTGCATGATTTGCACTGCATTTGCATTTTGCATAATTTCTTTGATTTTAATCATGGTCACAGAAAATTTTCACTCTTGGAGTCTTGGATTGTTTGCCTAGTGAAGTCTAAAGAGTAACTGACCGAGCGACGCCAATATTCTTTGGCAGTGATGACGGTCTCAGATATCTTAGGTCGAGCAGGACTACTGCTCTTTACCCTAGTACATCGCTGTAGACCTGGACCGGCCTCGTACGGGGTGGGCGAGCTTACTTTACATTAACCCCACTCACAAGTGTGAGCGGTGCGGATGACTTCGGCCACCTCCCCGGGTCCTGGCCTTTTGGACCTTGCTGGCTAAGGCCTTTATCTGCTGGCGCTCTTCTGTCTTGATGATCTTTCTTCGCCAGCTTATCACCCCCTGGGTGGTCATCTGTCTGTTCAAAAACTTTGGGGTAATTTTGGCTGGGATTGACTGCCGGTATGCAGAATTTCATCGGATCATCGGTTAGGTAGGAATGAGCTATGTAGCTCGAGGAAGTGCAGACCTAAGTGCTTTGGTAGCACTTTCGTTCTGCACGGAGCTAGGTGACTACAGGTACTGGATGGCATTTCGTCCGATACCTGCAGGGTAGTGGGTGGGTGGTTGGGTTATCGTCATGTCTCTTCTGTGGGTTGTCTTCATCGGCGGTGGTATAGTTCTCATACTCACCCATTATCTGACTGAGCGAATGGAAAGTCTACTCAGATGGCTAATAGAGGCGCTTGGACTTCCCTATAGTAAATCCAGTTACGCAAATAGTAATGTTATTCATTGGTTACGGATATATTGGTAGACAAAAATTGCTGTCATTCAAAATAACATAGGAATAGATCTAATGGATTTTGTTTAAATTGACTACTTGGAAAGTTTATATAACCCGATTATTATCAAAACGTTTGGAGTTGTCGAGCATGAAGGTTTCTTGTATGTTATTTCCCCAAACTTGGCTTAAGTTGAAATTTGTATTGGAATGTTCAATTTTACTTTCTTGATTGACATTTTAACAAGCTTATCAATGCAAAAATCAGTTTTCAAAAAAAAAAAAATTAAAAGTGAATTGAAAACGGCCAAGGGAATGATTTTAGATTTTACGGCAATTGTTTTAGGACAGATAAAGCTACCATTTCCCGTAGGAATTGAGAGTGCATACATATTTCATTTAAAGGTGGTTCTAGCCCACTGTGAGTGCTCAGTGATACATGCTATTTTGATATTTGGGTTTAGTATTAAAAAATGTTCTATTTCCAATATTTTATTTCTCAAACATTACGTATTTAGGTGGAAAATAGAAACATTTTCTGTGATTTCTACATTATTTTTAGAATTTATTTGTCTAAAAAATTGTTTGCTATATTTCTGGTATTATTTGAATTTTTTTGTATATACTTGTCCACATAGCAGCCTTTAGGCCAGAAATCTGTTGACAGATGTAGTTCTTTAGAATTTTTAGGTACTCCTAATTTGAAACTTGCACTGGGTCTGCTAAATTTTGAACGCAATTTTATGCCTACACAGATGACGATATTTGCTGTCTAGGATTTCTAGCACGTCGTCTGTCTTCGTTTCTACGTTAACATTTGATAAATAGATCCAAGCTAGTTCTGGCATCTTCTCTCCAATGTTAGGGTTGGTATAGTACAAAAGTACTATAATAAATAAACTTTCATTTATAAAAATATATATTTAAAGTTGAATGTCATTTTTGGGTACATGTACATTTTCTTGATATTCTATATTTCTTGTTATTCTTCTTTTTTTATTCTGGTTTTCCATCCATAGTTTCGGAAAACCTTATTTGAGGCAAATGAGTTGCTACAGTACAACCCCCCGTTAACAAAAAAAAAACAATTAATCAAGCAAAGTGTCGATGGAAAAATGTACCTTTTTAACATGAGATGGCGGAATATTACATCTGTCAACCAACAAAAAAGCAGGTTTGACTCTGTCAACATTGACAGTCACAACTTTATTATTTTTAACAAAAGTAATTATCTTGTCTGTACGGGACAAAACTTTAAAAGGACCTTCGTACAGTGGAGTAAAGGTTCGTTTATAACCTTCTTTACGAACAAAAATAAAATTACATTTGGAAATCTCTTGGTTAACAAATGTTTTATAATTAACATGAGGAACTGGAGAAAAAAATTTTAAATTGTGAAAGTAACTTCGTAACTTGTCAATAAATATAGGCATGTTTGGAGTGTCATATGATTTAACGAAAAATTCTCCAGGTAACGGTAGAGTTTGACCGTAAATTAGTTCTGCAGACGAACATTGCAAATCCTCTTTGGGAATTGTCCTGAAAGCTAATAAAACAATTTGAAGTTCGTCCACCCAATGTGACGTATTAGCTCTTGCTGTTAACGCAGCTTTAAGAGAGCGGTGAAAACGTTCCACCATTCCGTTACTTTGCGGGTGAAAAGTAGTGGTACGAATTCTATGAAAACCCAAAAATTTAGCGAATTCGCAAAATAATTTTGATTCAAATTGAACTCCTGGTCCGTTGACACCGTCAAGGGAACACCAAAACGACACACAAAATTCTGAAATAACGAGCGTGCAACGGTCTCTTCAGTAATATCTTTAAGAGGGTAAGCCTCTGGCCATCTAGTAAATCGTTCGATCACCGTTAAAATATAAGAGTAACCTTTGGATGGAGGTAATGGTCCTACCAAATCTATATGAATATGATCGAACCTGCACTTGGGTATTTCAAATTTTCCAAGGGGGCTTCTTGTGTGACGTGAAACTTTGACAGTTTGACAGCTAACGCAAGTCTTAGCCCATAAATTGCAATCAGTGCTCATTTTGGGCCAGAAATAATTATGCGTTACTAAAGTTCTAGTAGCTTTAATTTCAGGATGAGATAGACCATGAAATATATCAAATATCATTCTTCTATAAACAATCGGAACATATGGGCATAGTTTCGGAAGAGAGACATCGCACCAAATAAATTCTGTCGAATCTGGGATTTTAATTTTCTCCAAAATAAAAGTTTGTTTAGAATTTGAAGACCGATTGGACAATAAGTGTTTAAGGTCAGAGTCTTTTTCTTGTGCTTTATATAATAATCTCAAATCGAAATTAACATTCAATGAAGGGGGTTTTTCGATTTGAATCGGTGAAACAGCATGGGTCAAAGAAGACGTGTCATGAATACGTGATAAGGTATCCGCTATGATATTTTTAAAACCTTTAATATGTTTAATGTCACAAGAAAACTGAGCAATATATTCCAGATGACGTATTTGTCTCGGTGATCTTTCAGTTTTCGTGAATAAAGCATTTATTAAAGGTTTATGGTCGGTAAAACAGGTAAATTTACGACCTTCTAGTAAATGTTTAAAATGCTTAATAGCAGAAAATAAGGATAAAAGCTCTTTATCAAAAACTGAGTACTTGACTTCAGCCATGGTGAGTTTACGCGAAAAAAAATGCTAAAGGAGTAAACACTTCTTTGCTATCTTGTTGCTCTAGAACTGCGCCCATGGAGATATTCTAACAATCAACTGTAAGTGACAAAAATGCTTTATCACTACAACGAGGATGAGCTAAAATAACTGCATCTACTAAAGCTTTTTTAGCTTTTAAGAAACTATCTAAACAGGAAATAGGAAATTCATCAATTTTCGCAATTTTATTATGTGATAAATCTGTACAGAAGGAATGTAAAGGGTCCAACATCTCAGCGAAGTTAGGTACAAAACGATGATAAAAGTTAATCATACCTATAAAACGTTGTAGTTGTTTAAGAGTCGTTGGTAATGGAAAATGATTAATGACATCAACTCTTTTAGGGGAAGGCAATATACCATGTGAAGAAATATGATGTCCTAAAAAGGTCAAATCATTAGCTCCGAAAACACACTTAGACGGTTTAATATTTATACCATATTGGCTTAACCATTCAAAAACAAGTTTTAAATGTTCTAGATGCTGCACATTTGAACTACTTGCTATTAAGATATCGTCTAAATAAACAAATACGAAAAGCAAACCAGAAAGGACTTCGTCCATAAATCTTTGAAAGGTTTGCAGCATTTCGCAGGCCGAAAGGCATCCGAGAAAATTCGAATAAACGAAAAGGAGTAGTAATTGCTATTTTGAAAACATCACTCTCTGCGATTGGTATTTGAGATAAGCTCTAATCAAATCGATCTTTGAGAAGATAGTACATCCATATAATCGAGAGTTAAAATCATGCAGGTGGGGTAAAGAATACCTATCCGGGACAGTAACCATATTTAATTGTCTATAATCCCCGCAGGGGCGCCAGTCATTGGACTCTTTAGGTACTAAATGAAGTGGCGATGAAACGGAAGAAGACGATGGCTTACAAATACCTGACTCAACCATATTATTAAACTCTCCATGAGCTATTTTAAACTTTATATTGTCCAATCTACGTGGACGTGAAAAGGGTAAATGCCCTTCAGTGACAATGTGATGTACAACTGAATATTTGACAGGCAAATTGTAGTTTGGAGAACTAATTAGGTTAGGAAATTGTAAAAGTAATTCATTGAATTCGTTCTTCAAAGGAGATAATTTAAGTGAGTCTGAAGGACTATTGTTAATTAAACAATTTATTGATAAATTAGTAATATTATCAATTAAACCTGCTTTTTTTAAATTAACTACTAACCCAAAATGAGATAAAAAATCTGCTCCAATGATCGGGAAAGAAATGTCAGCTATATTAAAAACGAAAGGAAAAATTCTTCGTAAGTTTAGATTGACCTTCAATAATTTTTTCCCATACGTATGTATAGTAGACCCATTTGCCGCGGTGAAAACCGTGGCAAAATTTCTCTTTAAATCAGTAAAAGTATTGCGTGGTATAACTGACAAATCGGCTCCGGTATCGATTAAAAATCGCATATTGTTTGAGCGATCGTAAATAAAAAGTCGGCGATTATTGACAGATGAGTTAACGTCAGAAGAGTTAACGTCAGATGTCAAAGAATCATTGTCAATCTCTAGTCATTTAGTGCCTTTAAAATTTTTATTATACCTACACCAGGTGCCTTCACATCTTAAAGCCTTATCATTATAAAGTTGATGCCAATAACAAACGGTATTATTTGTAGGATCATATCTATCAAGAAAATTATTACGAGAATTACTGCGATTAGAAAAACGCGTTCTAGGCCTTGAAATGTTGTTAGTTTTACAACAGTTACAAACTGATGTGGAGGCAGAAGGATCAGTATGTCTCAGGGCAATTTGAGATTGAATTGAATGAAGTTAACTGAAACCTTCTTGACGCTGCAAAACTTGATCGAGAGGACTTTGAAAATTAGTTGTAAAATCTGATATACTAGGAATAGGTTCAGTATTAAACTGAGAGACTGAAGCCCGAATCGTATTTTGAGAATATGTAGATGCTAGCATGGAATCTTGACAAGACTCCCAAATTCGGTCTGCAATGTTCGTTATGTCCTTAACTTCGGTTTTTCCTGAGGCCGTAAGAGTGATATTAATAGTTTGAGGTAAGCGCCTTTTCCACAATTGAATAAGAAGCTGTTGGCTTACCATATTGGAGCCTCCCGCCACATTTAACATGGATCGGAAAAATTCCGAAGGTTTGAGGTCCCCAATATACGATCCGGAAAGTAGATCATCTAGACGCTTCTCCTCGCTTGCCGTCAGCCTCAATATTAACGCCCTCTTTAAATTATCATATAAATTATTAACAGGAATAATATCGTATACGTTAGTTATGACTTCTAAAGGCAAGGAAGCTACTACCTGGTCATATTTACGTCTGTCGTTGACAATTTTTGAGACAGCAAACTGACTCTACCTGAGCAAACCAAATTACAGGCTTGGAAACCCAGAAAGGGGGCAGCTTGACAGATGTAACATAGTGACTATGGGGTATTACCACTGGGTTATCAATTAAAACATCATTTTCAGGTACTGACATGATTGATTAATTGTTCTTTCAATCAACGAAGGAATATCACAAAACAACTCACCTACCGTAAAATAAAGATTCAAAAAGAGTATCTTCGATTAATTTCTATAAGGTTTAATAATATTGAGGAGTTCTGGGACTATTCCTGGATAAATTATTTGAGTTTCCTCCAATTGGTACTTGCTGGATAAATTATTTGAGTTTCCTCCAATTGATATCTCAGATAGGGGGAATCCCTCTCATGAAAAAGGATCTAGTGATTTTTCTAAATAATATATTTTAATGTAAGTAGTTAAGTAATGAAAGAACCTCGGTGCGGTGAGGCGCTCACTAGTGAGCAGCCAATCAAAAACTACGAAAAAGCTAGCTGGTACACAATCTAAAAATAGATTATGATGAAAGCATCTGGTGAACACGTGTCAAGCATCTGGTGAAAGGTGAATGACCTGTTTATCTAAAAATAGATTATGATGAAAGCATCTGGTGAAAGGTGAATGGCCTATGTCAATGACCTGTCTGGGGGAACCAATTAAAAATAACTGGTCTCACGACAACATCAGACAAAAAGCATCTGGTGAAACCAAAGGTTAGATTCTCACGACAATACCAGACATAGATCATGACTCATGACATCTGGTAACCAGTTTCCCACAGGAAATAATTTTTGGCCTCCCACCATGTGTAGCAGTCCACATGTGACAATATTAAACTTAAACGCTCCCACGGGAAGTATTTTTTGACCTCCCGCCATGTTATTACAGCTGTCCACATGTGATAACATTAAGATTGAAAGGTCACGTTCACATGGGAAGTATTTTTTGACCTCCCACTATGTTTTTGCAGTTGTCTGATAACTGACTAGTTTCTCGCAAAATGGGCGGTTTTTGGCTTTTCGTTATATCTGACATAAAAAAATGTGCATTTCAAACCATCCACTCCCATGAATACTGGCTCTATAAGTCAATGAATACCTATGGTGCGACCTCTATACCCATTAAAAATTTCGAAATAATTTAAGTGGAAAAATTAAGGATTTTTCCAATCCCAAATCATCTGTACTAAAATCTACACGATTCCAGACTATAGTATTGCATCGGCATTAAAGAAATAACAAATTTTTAAAACGCCCCTAAAATCTCTCTGAACAAAGTGTTTATAAATTATGCATCAAACATATAAATTTAAAAAACATACCTGTTAAGGTAATTCAGTGCTAATCCAAGAAAACATAAACATTATTACCACTTCAGACTATTTCAGAGTATTTTTATTTCACAAAAATATTCTTAGATGCACTGAATTGAACTCCAAAACACAAAACGCCCACCAAACAGCTGCAGGTAAACACATTGACAAAACACACTAAGGTAAATGGATCAGGTAAGTATTTAATGAATAATGTTACATTTAGCAAAGCACAAACAATTCACGGCACATTTAAGGTCGGCAAGAAAACATAAACATTATTACCACTTCGCACTATTACACAGTATTTTTATTTCACAAAAATATTCTTAGAAGCACTGAATTGAACTCCAAAACACAAAACACCCACCAAATAGCTGCAGGTAAACACACTGACAAAACACGCTAAGGTAAATGGATCAGGTAAGTATTTAATGAATAATGTTACATTTGGCAAAGCACAAACAATTCACGATGCATTTAAGCCGTTCGTGCCACGAGGGTCAAATACCTAGTGTTTTGTCTATATATAGAATCACATATGTCGTATTGAAAATGAGAACGAAATTCGCGTTATAATGTTACAAGGGGACAATAAATAATTTACAAACTAAAAGCAGTTTGAAAATACTTGATTAATGTACAGGGCTGTGTGAAATAAAATACACATTATTCTATTTCTATTTTATTTGAATAAAATAATTAAACATAAGTAATCAAAATTTCAAAGGAAAATAGTTGTATATACTTGGGGCATGAATCGATGTGTTGTTTATTTGAAATACAGCCGCTAGTGAAGTATAGACTGGAAATGATTAAAAGTCAACAAATTTGCAAATTACTTTCAAGATTCTACAAGATGGGCTACAAAACCAGAGTTAGAATTACACACATCTCGTCTAAAGTCTTGAGATGTTAACCAATTCGCGTTATAATGTTACAAAGAGACAATAAATAACTTACAAACTGAAGGCAGTTTAAAAATACTTGAGTAATGTACAGGGCTATGTGAAATAAAATACATATTATTCTATTTCTATTTTATTGTAATAGAATAATTAAACAAAGTAATCAAAATTTCAAAGGAAAATAGTTGTATGTACTTGGGGTATGAATCGATGTGTTGTTTATTTGAAATACAGCCGCTAGTGAAGTATAGACTGGAAATGATTAAAAGCCAACAATTTGCACATTACTTCAAGATTCTACAAGACGGACTACAAAACCAGAGTGGTAATGTTTGACTGTCTAATGAATTTAAGGTTGAATTTATTTAATTTATATGCATATTACTTTCCGAAAAATCTTGGGTTTCATAGCGAAGAATAGGGAGATTGATTCTGTCAGGATATCAAGGAAATGGAATGTAGATATGAATACGATCCTTTCCGTATTCTAAATTCGCCGATTCAAGAAACGTTTTAAAATGTCAATAGTTACGCAGTTAATTCAGAATGGGTTATTCTTACTGGATCAGAGTGAAATTTTATGATGAAAATAAAATACTTATACACCAAGAGATGTGCTAATAAAAAGTTTGATATAAAAGATAAAAACTATTCTTTCATCAGAATTACAGGATGTTGTGAAGAATGCGAGTGTGGTTATTACGAACTCGACGACGAAGAGAAATCGGTATACTATTGTCATTCTGATTGTGAACTCGATGATGGGAAATGCTCTAAACATCTTACAGGACCTCCAATTTGTAAATGTATGGATAGTGATTTAGACTAAGTTGAAACATTAAAATGTTGTAATGTCATAGAAATAAAAGAACTAAAATATATTTCATGTGTTCCATTTTACAACCATACTATACTATGCCATACTATACCATACTATGCCACACTATACCATACCATACATACCATACTTTTTTTTTTTTTTATGGGGCGTAGGGATAGCAAGCTATCCACAAGTGGACCCCTCGACTCCGAACAACCACCCTGGGACCGCTTTCGCATTACTTCGGGGTGGTGTCCATTTTTAGCTCTTTCCTTACGTCCCCCATCCTCTTGCGAGATTAGGGGTTCGGGGGGGCTCTTCGTGCTCTATTTGCTTTCTCCTGTTGTTCTGCTTCTCTCTTTCCCTCCATGATGTCCTTGATATAGACAGACACTGCTGTCCAAGCCTTCTCGTCTTTTAGCATGGCTGGTACCATGGTTTCCACCATCAACTCCTCTCCTAATGTCTCGCTCAGTCTGAGCCTCTCTGTTGCTGTTTTGGGGCACTCGAAGATCGCATGGTTAGCGTCGTCTAGATCATGACCACACAGCAGGCAGGTGGCGCTCTCAGTCTTTTTGAACCTCTTCAGGTATTGATTAAAACATCCATGGCCGCTAAGCGCCTGGGTGAGATAGTAATCCATCTGGCCGTGGGCTCGATCGCACCACTGTCGCACGCTAGGGATCAAGCGATGTGTCCAACGTCCTGTTGTGTCTGTGTCCCACCTTATCTGCCATCTTTCCATAAGACGTTGCCGAGCAAGCTTTTTTTCCTCTTTTTTCCTTTCTTTGTTTTCGTGGCACGCTTCGTAAATCTCCCTTCTTTCTCTAATCATCAGAGCGATCGGTGGCCTGCTGGCCAATACTAGTACCGCTCCTTCCGAAACAGTCCTGAAGGCGGACGTAACTCTAATAACACTACGTCTTTGGACGGACGCCAGCCTACGCCTTATAGTTTCCCTTTCTACAGCACCTGCCCAAACCTCCTCTCCGTAGAGCATTTTTGCATGGACGACACTATCCAGTAGCCTCCTCTTGTGTTCCCTGGGGCCTCCGATATTGGGCATTATTCGTGCGAGGCTAGCTGCTGTGGCTGCCGCGTTCTCTGAGGTTCTCAGGACGTGTTCCGTGTATCGTGATCTATCCGCACACCTAGGTACTTCACAAATTTGTTAAACGGTACAATGTCGCTCTCCAAGGCTATCGTCGTTGGTATGTCCACTCGCTTGTTCGTAATAAGTACGGCCTCCGTTTTATGCACCGCCAAGTCTAGTCCGTTGGCCTTCAGCCAGATGTTGGCCCTACGGATGGTTTCACCGGTTAATAACTCCAAGGTGTTTGTTGTCCTTGCCGTCACCACCACCGCTACGTCATCTGCGAATCCTACGATTTTTGCTCCCGCCGGCATGTGGAGGTTGAGAAGCCCATCGTACATGATGTTCCATAGGAATGGTCCGAGTACCGATCCCTGTGGGACCCCCGCCGTTACCTCGTACTCCTTGTCACCGTTCTCTGTGTTATAGATAAGCGTTCTGTCTGTCAGGTAGCTATCTATTATCCTCATTAAATACTCAGGCGTGTCTCGTTCTGACAGAGCTCCTATAATTGCTTCCCATCTGGCCGAATTGAAGGCATTCCGGATGTCTAAGGTGACTAGAGCGCAGTAACCTCTAGTGGCCCATGGCCCAATCATCACCGTGTTCGCTGTGTTCACCACGTTTGTAATGGCATCCACTGTGGATCTCCCTTTGCGAAAGCCATACTGCCTCTGCGAAAGTCCTCCGTTTGCCTCGATGTTTTCTTCTAGCCTCTGCAGAATCATTCGTTCTAAAAGCTTCCCCATTGTGTCTAATAGGCAGATTGGTCGATACGACGACGGATCTGCCAGTGGTTTGTCACCTTTTCTTAGGAGAACCAGGATCTGACGCTTCCATCTTTGTGGAAAGACTCCGGCTTGGAGACTGGCGTTGAAGGCCTCCAGTAGGAGCTCCGGCCACACCTCCACCACTACCGTGATTACTTCATTGGGGATATAGTCCGGGCCGGGTGCTTTCCCCGGTCGAAGCTTCTTTGACGCTGTACGTAGCTCCTCTATGGTAAAAAGTGTGGTCTGCGCGTTGCCAGGAAGGGTGGGACGCGCATTCCTCTTTACGTGGCTCGGAAACAGGGTCTTTACAATGGTCTCCATTCGTTCTGGCTTCTTTATGCCGGGGATCTCTTGTCTTCCCAGCAGTTTCTTGGTGACTAATCTATATGGTAAACCCCACGGATCTTCGTCTACTGAGCGACATAGCTCGGACCAGCACTTTCTCTTGCTGCTCTTGATTGCGGTTCTTAGCTCCTTCCGTGCCTCTCTATATTCCTCACTAAGGGGGACTTCTTCCTCCGTATTTCTTCCGCGCATCATCTTACGGCGGGCCGCAAGACACTTCTTTCGCAATTCCGCTATTTCGGGAGTCCACCAATAGACTGGCCTTCTCTGCTGTGGAAAACTTCTTCGTCTCGGCATGGCCCTGCTACAAGCTGCTTCGATCGTTTTAACTACATAGTCTACCATCACCGCCGGCTCTCCATTTTGTGCGATACGCTGCAGGTCTCCCCTCTGTTTTGCGGTTTCTAGGAACTCTGTGAGCTCTCGCCTATCTAGCTTCCGCAGCACCCACCCACCTTGCATTGCTGTGGTATTTGCCTTCTTTTGGTGTTCTTCTTTGATCTCGTACTGAATGTACTGATGGTCGCTCGTTGCAAACGTGATGTCCACTACTGACCCCGTAGAGCCTCGCCTAAAGGTGTAAGCTTCACCCTCGTTCAGAATGGTGAGATCAAGTCTTCCAATCATTTCTGAGAGCGCCTCTCCTCTGTGATCCAATCGCTTGGAGCCCCATTCTGGCGACTTGCAGTTAAAATCGCCAGCTACTAGGATATTTCCGTTCGCCAACCGGAGACTGTCTTCGAGATTGCCGAGTTGTTCGACGAAATCTTCATAGGTATCGTTGGGGGAGAAGTAGCAGCTAAAGATTCTTGTTCCTTCTATATCCACCCATACAAAATTTGCCGCCGAGCCATCAACCTCTTGGATGGTTAGGTCTTTGTTAAGTATGACAATGGCCGCCCTAGCAGTTGTGTCCTGAAACCACACTCCAGTTTCCGGTTTCTTATACTGTTCACTAATTAGCAACAAGTCCACTTTCTTTTCCACAGCCGTTTGCATGAGCAGGTCTTGCGCCTCGCGGCCTCTGCCAAGATTTATCTGTAAACACTTAATTACCATTTTCGAATTTTGTCCCTCTCCCTCCGAAAGGTCTCGCACCGTGTGCTTCCAAGGATATGTCTTGCCCCTCCAGGTCCTCTGTTTTCGCTACATAGCACACAAAGGGGGTCATGCTTGCAATCTTTAGCAAGATGACCTACTGCACCACATAGACGACACATATTTCTCCGATCCACTCCTTTGCAGTCGTAAGCGACATGGCCAAAGCCAAGGCATCGGAAACATCTTACAACCTCTGTTCTCTCTCTAACCCGGCACATGACCCATCCGATCCTAAGTCGTCCTACTTTAAGCACGGCTGTTGCGGCTTCCGGTGGCATTGTCACCACTGCGGACTGTGTTTCCCCAAAACCTTTTCTGAGCGCCCTCACTTTTATAGCGTCAGCTTCCACGTCTCCTGCGATAGCCTTAATTGCTTCCGCCACGTCTGCCTCATCCGTGGCTCCGTCCAAATCCCTAATTACCAGACTGACCGTTCTATCTAGTGTTCGAACAGTCGCGTCCTCTCCTAGGGCTTCTTCCACTCTCGCCTTCAGCTCCTCCACTTTACCACTCCCCTTTTTTATTTCGATAAGGATTTCCCCTGCTCGGGTCTTCCTTATCCCCGACACTTTTAGACCAATTTTGTCCGGATCTACCTTCGTCTTCAGTGTTCTGAGCGCGTTCGCATAAGATGTCTTATCGCTTATCTTGACCGCCACTGCTTCCGGTACTCTCCGTTTAGTTTGCTTTTTTCTTAGCCCTCCTTCTTTCGCCTCTTTTCCGTCTCTCTTTTCACCTGGACATTCCTCTGCCTTACGTTCAGTCTCTGATTCGTCCCCTTCTGGTTGTTCGGTTTCCCCCTTTTTCCTCCTCTTTTTCCGGTGCTCCACTCTTTGCCAGTCAGGATGATTTCCTTTTCCTTCCGCTTCCGGTGTTTCTTCCGTTTCTGTTGGAACTCTTTGTTTAGGCTCCGCTAGGGGGGACGTAGCGGCCCGTTTCTTGGTTTCCTTTTCCCCAGTAGCATTGGTTTGTGTTCCTCTATTCACTTTAATCACTAGTGTCTCTTTGCCTACATTTTTTATTTCCGCTTGATTCTTGGTCGATGCCGTAGATTGCATGTCTCTCGCCTTTTTTAATGCCTCTCGGGTTTCCTGCATTCTTTGATAGTATACGCTTGCCGCGGTAATTGCTTCCCGAATCTGTTTGTGGATGTTCCTGGCATCCTTGACTATTCCTTCTACGATTGCGATATTCTTTCCCAAAGCCTCAAAGGCGAATTTTTCCTCTCTCTAACCGTTGAATCTCCGTCTCTGGTTTCTCGGAGCTGGAATTGCTCTTGTTCCCCAAAGCAAGAATGCTTGGACAGGAGTACACTCTTTCTCTATATGGAGGAGGAGTCCTGGCGACTTTCGGTTTTCCCTTGAACGGGTTCTCGTCTTCTATGGGTTTCGAGCTCCCTCCTTCGTTGATTACAGTAGTAAAAATACTCCCCTCGGCCTGGGATACCACCAAGGAGGAGCCGCAGTCGTTGGCTAACGGTCCAGTGGGGCCTGCTTCACCACCCGCGCTCTGGACCGGTACTGGGGATCCGACCCCCTGCACCGTAATCAGATTATCCTTGTTCATGTCCATGTCCATTTCCGTCCGTTTTTTGTTGGTTTTGGTCCGCGCCGGGTATATTATTTCCCCGGTACCCGCCGGCCGGGACCGGTGAGGGCATTCCCCTATCCGCCACCCGGGGACGCGCCCGATGGGAGACCAACAACTTCATACGGGTACCATACCATACTATGCCACACTATACCATACTATGCCATACTATACCAAACCATACTATGCCACACTATACCATACTATACCATACCACACTATACCATACCATACTATACCATCTATTACACAGGTTTAAACTTGTCTTGACAAGTCTGGACTCATCTAAGGTGTATAGGAATGACATGGGTATGTGGTAATTAATTCAGTATGTAAGCGCATGCGCAAAAGGTAAATAACTTTCATTATCTAAATGCGCAGAAGCAAATTTATACTGATGCTATAAAGAGAAGAGTTAACTGCTGTTCATTTATTTGAAGTGCTAGTCTCCTAGAGCAACGAATCAAAATGTTTATGTGTGATTATTGTAGCAGAAGTTTTACAAGCAAAGAACACGTACGACGTCATCAAAGAGAGTCATGCAAGAATTTGTCTGATATTGGAGTTGAGACTCCATCAAGGTCTAAGCATATATGTGGTTATTGTAGTGCAAATTTTATATGCAACGAACATCTGCGGCATCATCAAAAAAAGTCATGTAAGAAGTTACCTGGAGTTGAGACGAACCAGCCTGATTTGGATGTATCGTGTAATTATTATAATGTAACTACCACTATCATTGTGAAGAAAGAAATCATTCATATACCTTATGAAGTACAGAAGATCTGGGATGAGAAAGTGTTCAAAAACAAGCAAAGGTTTTCATGTAAATTATAATGAATAGTAAAATATATGTCAGGTATGGGATTTGAACCCACGCTCCCACTAGGGAATCGAAGCCTAAATACGACGGCCTTAGACCGCTCGGCCAACCTAACCTACATACCTCTTTATATATTCATTGAATGGTAAAATATATAATATCAGGTGTGGGATTCGAACCCACGCTCCCACTAGGGAATCCAAGCTTAAATAAGACGCCTTAGACCGCTCGGCCAACCTGACTTACATATCTCTTTATATATTCATTTGGGTGTTTTATTCTACTTAGAATCTTCAATAAATTAAATTTATAAGTAAAGTACTTTCATTCTTCCCCCTCTCCTATATATAATAGAATATAAATTCATGTTAATTTAATAGAACATTAGTGTGTTTATAGATATTACGATGATAACCTCGCAATTTATAGTTTACAAGCCATTTGGCATGGAATTCTCTACATACAACAATCTCACAATACTAAAGAGGTCTTTATTTGTTTCGATAGCAACGGCACAAGAAATGATAGTTGACCTTCAAAATGGAAACGAATGATACCTTCCACAACAATTAATGACTCAGTCCTTACATCTTCAATACCTAAAAATAGCACTGTGTACAAACTAAGACTAAGACAAAATGATAACTCTACTAAAGAAACAAAGTGGAATCAACTATTCGGTAAATGCCCTCCACCACTAAGCGCTGGTAGTATAAAGACAGATTGTAAAGTGGAGTTAGATAGTTTCTTACCTGATCTACTACATATCGTGCTGTGTTCTCGTTGTTAGTTACTGAATTGATTGTCAGACTTATACAGACAATATAGATTCAGAACTGAGCTGTTTACACTGTCTAGCAAACGTAAACAGAACACAGGCATGGTAAAAATTTATATAACTTTACTGAGGAAGAATTTCGGAATTTTCCATTAAATTATCTGATCGACAAAGCTGGTCCCATGGGACTTCTTTGCGCATGACCCAAGTTACCAAATGAATATAGAGAAAATTTCAGACTTACGATTCAACTACCTTGTTTCGTACACCACAATCGTCCTGAACGGAGTGGTCATGTGGATGGCCCAGCAGAGCCACAATCCAGATGTCAAGTATGTAAATGGGGCCTTCAAAGATGCGGATTACATTAAATAATTTTACCATATCTTTATGCTACATTACAAACCATGGTGGAAAAAAAAATAAAAAACAATAATGTATATGTGTTTTATTTATAAGTAAACAATAATGTGTATGTTTTTAATATAAATTACAAAGCTAACAAATTACAAACCTAATAAATTACAAATCTAATAAATCGAAATCAAAATATTATTATTTGTAAGCAGATCTTCTGAACCTCGCGAATGTAGATTACTTTTGAAGTCTATGGCGAACCAGTTCTTCCTGTTTTCATTTTCTTTCTTGCTCTTTCAAATAGTGTCTTCCTTCTTTTTTAGAAGTTCTTTAGGATTATCGTAAGGAAGTATCATCATCATTGGCTCTGCTTTCTTGTGATTTCAACAGATACCATAGACTGCAGATGATTCATGATGAATACCGGCCAGTAATTGCCTATAATTAATGTCACCATCTAACATAGACGTTAAAAATTACTGGGTTCGAACGCACATTCAGAGCATCAAACACATAACGTTTACTTCCTATTCATATTTTAAAAAGGATTAATTGAAAAATATATTTAACAGGTATATTTCTCTCACCAGTCATATTTCCACCATCCTGATGACAAAGTTTAACACAAAATTATTTTTAGAATGGTGCCTACATTTTTTAATCCCCTGTATGTTGGTAGTATTTAAGTAACACAAATTAAAACGAAAGTGAACAATAAATTAAAATACAAATGCGAATAATTAAACTTCACTGGTTTTTATTAAAAGTATGCATCAATAACATTTCAACGGTTATTTCATTAACCTAAATAAAACATAAAGAGATTAAACACAACACACAAAACTGATGATGAAAAAATATATTTATCCTAGCTTGCTGTTGCTATATCATATCATATAATGTCTTTCGCATCTGTTAAACGCTCCTGAAGAAAATATACCGTTTGATTATATGGCTTTAAATAAGGACAGATGCTTTACGTACGAGATCCACATACAAGACGCTATTTATTTCTATCACCAAACCTCCAAGTTAGGTATTAATTAATGTACTTGTTTCGATAATGAGTAGTCTTAACAACTAAATATTGATTTTTCTATGAAATTAATGTATATTATAATTACACTGAAACCTGGGGATTGAACGTAGGACTTCTAGAACTTTAGCCCGAGATATTTCAACTTACATAAACAGTAATGAAAAATTCTTATTTGGTAGATTACGAATAAAACTACAAAAAATTCAATAAAATGTTTATGCATACGGAAAAGCCACCTTACGTTATCCTTTTATAGGTTCTATCTAACAAAGTAATTATACATTTCAGACCAGGTAATTTGATACCATACCATATCAAACAATACCAAACCAAACAATACCATACCAAACCATACAATACCATACCATACCATACCAGGTAATTCAATACCAGACAGAATAATTTAAAACAGGCCTTTGGTGTGAACAAATATTCCAGAAAGGATATCATTTGGTCTAGAGGGGGATAATTTTTTGGTCTAGAGTGGGTATCATTTGATCTAGAATGATAACATTTGGTCCAGAACGCAATGTGAATTTGAACTTGAATTTTGAAAACATTTGGTCTAGAAGGGGTATTTTTTAATTCTGATCATGCGGCACATTCAAGTTTTAAATTGGTACGAACAAATGACTACTACAATTTAATCACTTGAATTCATACAGCAGCAGAGTAAAGATGCACGCCTGTAAAATTTGCGACAAGGTATTTATTTGGCCCCAGTGGCTTAAGTCGTCATTTATTTAGCCACACAAACCGTCGTTTCCACTGTAGTTCATGCAATAAGCTATTTAAAAAAAAAAGATTATCTAAAAAGTCATATACGAAGAATACACGAAGAGTTATCCAATGGTTGAGAGACTGCCTCGAAAAGCACCAAGCAGACATCCAAGACAGCTGAAGAAAAGGAAAGAGAAAGATATTCTATCGATACTTAAAGCAAGACATTTATCTGAAGAGCAAACTAAGAATTGAAAACCTTGGTATGATCTATGCAACACCTCTGATGAAGCAAATTCTAGATGTTCTACGTATTTGATAGTTGTTTGGGAAGATGTACTGAAATAAGACATTCCATCGATAGACATGCCCAGTGTCTAGACGTCAAACAACATATTTTATATGAAACACTTTATACAATATATTAATTACTTAATGAATTTTGCTGGTTATATTTCAACATGTTTTATTACTACCTTTAGTTGCAGATGTCTCCGGTATCATCTAATCCTATATCGATATATTTTAGTTTCGTAAAACTTTACTTATGCTATATTCGTTATTGAAATTTTAAGCCGTAAATTTAACCAGACTGCTTAATGACTGTTCTTTAAAGTATTTTATATATATACACTGTTTAATGAAATTATCGTTAAAAATACACTTAATACACATAACCGTATACTTTTATTTAAACCTATAAAGTATTTACCCTCCCCTGGTATAAAAACCCAATATATATTAACCTAATTTTTTATTATACCATACTTGCTAATGTCTCCGGTACCATCTAATCCTATGTCGACATATTTTGGCTTCATAAACACTACAACTTTACTTATGCTATATTTCGTTATTGAAATTTAAGGCTGTAAATTTGGCAGGACTGATTAAACTATTCCATTTTCTCTATTTCCATAAACTATTTTTAGAAATTAAAACCATTCTCTAGCATAATTTTGTATCATTTGTGCTAAGAAAAGTCTAGACGACTGGTTTATTCTTCATAAGCTGCTGCTATAGAAACGGCTTGTTTTTTCAAAGAAACATTTAAAGAGACATATTAAGAAATACACCACTGTTTTTACTTCCCCGTGAGGAACTTATTACTGCAGATAAAATAAATATGGAACAAGTATCTAAAAGATTTAAATATTATGCCTGCAGGAAACTGAAAGGTATACCTATACCTATACATTTGGAATGATCATAATGAAAAATATATGAATATTTCTGTATTGAAATTTAAGGCTGTAGATTTGGTATGACTGATTAAACTTTTCCGTTTTCTCTATTCCCATAGCTGTTTTTAGAAAATAGAACCATACTCTAGCATAATTTTGTATCATTTGTGCTAAGAAAGTCCAGATGACTGGTTTGTTCTTAATAAGTTATTCCATAAGATTTAAATATTATGCTTGCTGGCAATCTATACCTATACATTTTGGGATGTGGTTAAGAAAAATATATGATCCTTCACTGACAGAGACATGTGAAGAACACTCTAACCAGTTGGTTAATTATCACAACAAGCGCCCATCAACATCCATGAAGTGTCCACCAATGTGCAAATGGTGTCCATCAACGCGCATAAGGCGTTCATTTTTATTTAGAAAATATTTTTAAAATACACAGGGTAATTAAAAAAGAATACCACATTCAATAGATAAGCAGGAATTATTTGTTTATTTTAACTTAACATATTAAAGGTTAGGTTAGGTGCTGTCTAACACCCCCAATATTCATTGGATGTTTAGGTTAGGTTGAGAAATCTGCACGCGCACCTTACACTACCTAACCTATACATCCAATGAATATTGGAGGTGAAATATAACCAGCAAAATTCATTAAGTAATTAATATATTGTATAAAGTATTTCATATAAAATATGTTGTTTGACGTCTAGACACTGGACATGTCTATCGATGGAATGTCTTATTTCAGTACATCTTCCCAAACAACTATCAAATACGTAGAACATCTAGAATTTGCTTCATCAGAGGTGTTGCATACATCATACCAAGGTTTTCAATTCTTAGTTTGCGCTTCAGATAAATGTCTTGCTTTAAGTATCGATAGAATATCTTTCTCTTTCCTTTTCTTCCGCTGTCTTGGATGTCTGCTTGATGCTTTTCGAGGCAGTCTCTCAACCATTGGATAACTCTTCGTGTATATTCTTCGTATATGACTTTTTAGATAATTTTTTTTTTTAAATAGCTTATTGCATGAACTACAGTGGAAACGACGGTTTGTGTGGCTAAATAAATGACGACTTAAGCCACTGGGGCCAAACAAATACCTTGTCGCAAATTTTACAGGCGTGCATCTTTACTCTGCTGCTGTATGAATTCAAGTGATTAAATTGTAGTAGTCATTTGTTCGTACCAATTTAAAACTTTAATGTGCCGCATGATCAGTATTAAAAAATACCCCTTCTAGACCAAATGTTGTCAAAATTCAAGTTCAAATTCACATTGCGTTCTGGACCAAATGTTATCATTCTAGATCAAATGATACCCACTCTAGACCAAAAAATTATCCCCCTCTAAACCAAATGATATCCTTTCTGGAATATTTGTTCACACCAAAGGCCTGTTTTAAATTATTCTGTCTGGTATTGAATTACCTGGTATGGTATGGTATTGTATGGTTTGGTATGGTATGGTATTGTTTGGTTTGGTATTGTTTGATATGGTATGGTATCAAATTACCTGGTCTGAAATGTATAATTACTTTGTTAGATAGAACCTATAAAAGGATAACGTAAGGTGGCTTTTCCGTATGCATAAACATTTTATTGAATTTTTTGTAGTTTTATTCGTAATCTACCAAATAAGAATTTTTCATTACTGTTTATGTAAGTTGAAATATCTCGGGCTAAAGTTCTAGAAGTCCTACGTTCAATCCCCAGGTTTCAGTGTAATTATAATATACATTAATTTCATAGAAAAATCAATATTTAGTTGTTAAGACTACTCATTATCGAAACAAGTACATTAATTAATACCTAACTGGAGGTTTGGTGATAGAAATAAATAGCGTCTTGTATGTGGATCTCGTACGTAAAGCATCTGTCCTTATTTAAAGCCATATAATCAAACGGTATATTTTCTTCAGGAGCGTTTAACAGATGCGAAAGACATTATATGATATGATATAGCAACAGCAAGCTAGGATAAATATATTTTTTCATCATCAGTTTTGTGTGTTGTGTTTAATCTCTTTATGTTTTATTTAGGTTAATGAAATAACCGTTGAAATGTTATTGATGCATACTTTTAATAAAAACCAGTGAAGTTTAATTATTCGCATTTGTATTTTATTTTATTGTTCACTTTCGTTTTAATTTGTGTTACTTAAATACTACCAACATACAGGGGATTAAAAAATGTAGGCACCATTCTAAAAATAATTTTGTGTTAAACTTTGTCATCAGGATGGTGGAAATATGACTGGTGAGAGAAATATACCTGTTAAATATATTTTTCAATTAATCCTTTTTAAAATATGAATAGGAAGTAAACGTTATGTGTTTGATGCTCTGAATGTGGGTTCGATCCCAGTAATTTTTAACGTCTATGTTAGATGGTGACATTAATTATAGGCAATTACTGGCCGGTATTCATCATGAATCATCTGCAGTCTATGGTATCTGTTGAAATCACAAGAAAGCAGAGCCAATGATGATGATGATACTTCCTTACGATAATCCTAAAGAACTTCTAAAAAAGAAGGAAGACACTATTTGAAAGAGCAAGAAAGAAAATGAAAACAGGAAGAACTGGTTCGCCATAGACTTCAAAAGTAATCTACATTCGCGAGGTTCAGAAGATCTGTTTACAAATAATAATATTTTGATTTCGATTTATTAGATTTGTAATTTATTAGGTTTGTAATTTGTTAGCTTTGTAATTTATATTAAAAACATATACATTATTGTTTACTTATAAATAAAACACATGTACATTATTAATTGTTTTTTATTTTTTCCACCATGGTTTGTAATGTAGCATAAAGATATGGTAAAATTATTTAATGTAATCCGCATCTTTGAAGGCCCCATTTACACATTTGACATCTGGATTGTGGCTCTGGTGGGCCATCCACATGACCACTCCGTTCAGGACGATTGTGGTGTACGAAACAAGGTAGTTGAATCGTAAGTCTGAAATTTTCTCTATATTCATTTGGTAACTTGGGTCATGCGCAAAGAAGTCCCGTGGGACCAGCTTTGTCGATCAGATAATTTAATGGAAAATTCCGAAATTCTTCCTCAGTAAAGTCATATAAATTTTTACCATGCCTGTGTTCTGTTTACGTTTGCTAGACAGTGTAAACAGCTCAGTTCTGGATCTATATTGTCTGTGTAAGTCTGACAATCAATTCAGTAACTAACAACGAGGAACACAGCACGATATGTAGTAGATCAGGTAAGAAACTATCTAACTCCACTTTACAATCTGTCTTTATACTATCAGCGCTTAATGGTGGGGGCATTTACCGAATAGTTGATTCCACTTTGTTTCTTTAGTAGAGTTATCATTTTGTCTTAGTCTTAGTTTGTACACAGTGCTATTTTTAGGTATTGAAGATGTAAGGACTGAGTCATTAATTGTTGTGGAAGGTATCATTCGTTTCCATTTTGAAGGCCAACTATCATTTCTTGTGCCGTTGCTATCGAAACAAATAAAGACCTCTTTAGTATTGTGAGATTGTTGTATGTAGAGAATTCCATGCCAAATGGCTTGTAAACTATAAATTGCGAGGTTATCATCGTAATATCTATAAACACACTAATGTTCTATTAAATTAACATGAATTTATATTCTATTATATATAGGAGAGGGGGAAGAATGAAAGTACTTTACTTATAAATTTAATTGAAAATTCTAAGTAGAATAAAACACCCAAATCAATATATAAAGAGATATATAAGTCAGGTTGGCCGAGCGGTCTAAGGCGTCTTATTTAAGCTTGGATTCCCTAGTGGGAGCGTGGGTTCGAATCCCACACCTGATATATATTTTACCATTCAATGAATATATAAAGAGGTATGTAGGTTAGATTGGCCGAGCGGTCTAAGGCGTCGTATTTAGGCTTCGATTCCCTAGTGGGAGCGTAGGTTCAAATCCCACACCTGACATTATATATTTTACTATTCATTATAATTTACTTGAAAACCTTTGCTTGTTTTTAAACACTTTCTCATCCCAGATCTTCTGTACTTCATGAAGTATATGAATGATTTCTTTCTTCACAATGATAGTGGTAGTTACATTATAATAATTACACGATACATCCAAATCAGGCTGGTTCGTCTCAACTCCAGGTAACTTCTTACATGACTTTTTTTATGATGCCGCAGATGTTCGTTGCGTATAAAATTTACACTACAATAACCACATATATGCCTAGACCTTGATGGAGTCTCAACTCCAATATCGGATAACTTCTTACATGACTCTCTTTGATGACGTCGTACGTGTTCTTTGCTTGTAAAACTTCTGCTACAATAATCACACATAAACATTTTGATTCGTTGCTCTAGCAGACTAGCACTTCAAATAAATGAACAGCAGTTAACTCTTTTCTTTATAGCATCAGTATAAATTTGCTTCTGCGCATTTAGATAATGAAAGTTATTTACCTTTTGCGCATGCGCTTACATACTGAATTAATTACCACATACCCATGTCATTCCTATACACCTTAGATGAGTCCAGACTTGTCTAGACAAGTTTAAACCTGTGTAATAGATGGTATAGTATGGTATGGTATAGTATGGTATAGTGTGGTATGGTATAGTGTGGTATGGTATAGTATGGTATGGTATAGTATGGTATGGTATAGTATGGTATAGTATGGTATGGTATAGTATGGTATGGTATAGTATGGTATGGTATAGTATGGTATGGTATAGTATGGTATGGTATAGTATGGTATAGTATTGTATAGTATGGTATAGTATGGCATAGTATAGTATGGTTGTAAAATGAAACACATGAAATATATTTTAGTTCTTTTATTTCTATGACATTACAACATTTTAATGTTTCAACTTAGTCTAAATCACTATCAATACATTTACAAACTGGAGATCCTGTAAGATGTTTAGAGCATTTCCCATCATCATCGAGTTCACAATCAGAATGACAATAGTATACCGATTTCTCTTCGTCGTCGAGTTCGTAATAACCACACTCGCATTCTTCATAACATCCTGTAATTCTGATGAAAAAGTAGTTTTTATCTTTTATATCAAACTTTTTATTAGCACATCTCTTGGTGTATAAGTATTTTATTTTCATCATAAAATTTCACTCTGATCCAGTAAGAATAACCCATTCTGAATTAACTGCGTAACTATTGACATTTTAAAACGTTTCTTGAATCGGCGAATTTAGAATACGGAAAGGATCGTATTCATATCTACATTCCATTTCCTTGATATCCTGACAGAATCAATCTCCCTATTCTTCGCTATGATACCCAAGATTTTTCGGAAAGTAATATACATATAAATTTAATAAATTCAACCTTAAATTCATTAGACAGTCAAACATTACCACTCTGGTTTTGTAATCCGTCTTGTAGAATCTTGAAGTAATTTGCAAATTGTTGGCTTTTAATCATTTCCAGTCTATACTTCACTAGCGGCTGTATTTCAAATAAACAACACATCGATTCATACCCCAAGTATATACAACTATTTTCCTTTGAAATTTTGATTATTTATGTTTAATTATTCTATTACAATAAAATAGAAATAGAATAATATGTATTTTATTTCACATAGCCCTGTACATTACTCAAGTATTTTTAAACTGCCTTCAGTTTGTAAGTTATTTATTGTCTCTTTGTAACATTATAACGCGAATTGGTTCACATCTCAAGACTTTAGACGAGATGTGTGTAATTCTAACTCTGGTTTTGTAGCCCATCTTGTAGAATCTTGAAGTAATTTGCAAATTTGTTGGCTTTTAATCATTTCCAGTCTATACTTCACTAGCGGCTGTATTTCAAATAAACAACACATCGATTCATACCTCAAGTATATACAACTATTTTCCTTTGAAATTTTGATTACTTATGTTTAATTATTTTATTACAATAAAATAGAAATAGGATAATGTGTATTTTATTTCACACAGCCCTGTACATTAATCAAGTATTTTCAAACTGCTTTTAGTTTGTAAATGATTTATTGTCTCCTTGTAACATTATAACGCGAATTTCGTTCTCATTTTCAATACGATATATGTGATTCTATATATAGACAAAACAGTAGGTATTTGACCCTCGTGGCACGAACGGCTTAAATGCATCGTGAATTGTTTGTGCTTTGCCAAATGTAACATTATTCATTAAATACTTACCTGATCCAGTTACCTTAATGTGTTTTGTCAATGTGTTTACCTGCAGCTGTTTGGTCGGCGTTTTGTGTTTTGGAGTTCAATTCAGTGCATCTAAGAATATTTTTGTGAACTAAAAATAAAAAGAAATAGTGTGAAGTGGTAATAATGTTTGTTTTCTTGGATTAGCACTGAATTACCTTAACAGGTATGTTTTTTTAATTTATATGTTTGATGCATAATTTATAAACACTTTGTTCAGAGAGATTTTTGGGGTGTTTTAAACATTTATTATTTCTTTGATGCCGATGCAATACTATAGTCTGGAATCGTGTAGATTTTAGTACAGATGATTTGGGATTGGAAAAATGCTTATTTTTTCCACTGAAATTATTTCGAAAATTTTAATGGGTATAGAGGTCGGACCATAGGTATTCATTGACTTATCGAGAGCCAGTATTCATGGGAGTGGATGGTTTGAAATGCACATTTTTTTATGTTAGATATAACGAAAAGCCAAAAACCGCCCATTTTGTAAGAAACTAGTCAGTTATCAGACAACTGCAAACACATAGTGGGAAGTTAAAAAATACTTCTCGTGTGAAAGTGACCTTTCAAGTTTAATGTTATCACATGTGGACAGCTGCAATAACATGACGGGAGGTCAAAAAATACTTCCCGTGGGAGCCTGACCTTTCAAGTTTAATATTGTCACATGTGGACTGCTGCACATGGTGGGAGGCCAAAAATTATTTCCTGTGGGAAACTGGTTGCCAGATGTCATGAGTCATCGATCTATGTCTGGTATTGTCGTGAGAATCTAACCTTTGGTTTCACCAGATGCTTTTTGTCTGATGTTGTCGTGAGACCAGTTATTTTTAATTGGTTCCCCCAGACAGGTCATTGACATAGGTCATTCACCTTTCACCAGATGCTTGACACGTGTTCACTAGATGCTTTCATCATAATCTATTTTTAGATTGTGTGCCAGCTAGCTTTTTCATAGCTTTTGATTGGCTGCTCACTAGTGAGCGCCTCACCGCACCGAGGTTCTTTCATTACTTAACTACAAATGTATACACTTTTCTTAATCTTCGGATATATAGGGTTTAATTTCAATTAAAGTTGCTCCAGTCTCAAATATCAGGGGCGGCTAGTGAAATTTCAATAATTTTTTTCTCGTCTCTGGCGCATGGGACCCATACGAAATATGGGAACTAGCATCTAGAGAAGCACTCCTCTAACGAACCGTAAAAAATTTTGAAAAAGCAATTTGCGAAAAATTTTTTCAAAATTCGATTGACTAGTCTAGGGACTCCTGTTGAAAATTATTTTTTTTTGTTATATGCATTTTACTTTTCATAAAAGTACAACAATAGGTTTTGGAGTTTATGAAAATATTTTCATTATTAACTGAAATACAATGAACTGAAATTTTGTAATTTACAATTTAACAAATTATAAAATTTCAATTCGTTGTATTTCAGTTAGTAATGAAAATATTTTCATAAACTCCAAAACTTATTGTTGTACTTTTATGAAAAGTAAAATGTATATGACCAAAAAAAATAATTTTCAACAGGAGTCCCCCCTAGACCTAGGGGGGTCAATCGAATTTTGAAAAAATTTTTCGCAAATTGCTTTTTCAAAAATTTTTACGGGTCGTTAGAGGAGTGCTTCTCTAGATGTTAGTTCCCATATTTCGTATGGGTCCCATGCGCCAGAGACGAGAAAAAAATTATTGAAATTTCACCAGCCGCCCCTGTTAAATATTGAAATGCCTTCCATATTATTGCTCGTATTATTCGTCTTCTTAAAATTTGCAGTTAAAAATCGGGGTCACCAATTTATAGTACAAAAGTACTATAATAAATAAACTTTAATTTATAAAAATATATATTTAAAGTTGAATGTTATTTTATAAGATATAATTAATTTTTGGGTACATGTACATTTTCTTGATGTTCTATATTTTTTGTTATTCTTCTTTTTTTATTCTGGTTTTCTATCCATAGTTTCGGAAAACCTTATTTGAGGCAAATGAGTTGCTACAGTTGGCTATTTTGATATTAGGCCTACTTGGACCAGAACAGATCTTGCCCTTAGTTTTGCCCATCATGGCTTTGTCTATATTTAGAAATGCCTGACGTAGTTGCAGTGGGGGCTGTATTTAGATTTTGCTTAAAGAATTTAGGTTGCTTTGATTTTCCTTTCTCAAGTAATTGCTGCTTGGATTGAGACCCTACTTGCTGGTGTGCGTTGGAGACAGGCATATTTTGTTGACAAGATTGCAAATTCTCAGATTTTTCTCTATTATCTAAAAGCTTAATCAGATCAATATTTGTTTCCTTCAGAATCGCAAGATCATTATGGAGATTTATTATCTGATCTTGAAGATTAATCAGACATTTCGTTACACTTCCTTCAATATCAGATAGTTTACTGAACATTTCTTGAGGTGTCTTCAGAGTTTTCTCATTTGCGATACACTCTGGGCACCACTAGATTATGAGTCTCTTTTTCAAAAGTACTGCTCTCAATTCTGTTGATGTCAGTTGTGTACAGTCCTGACACAATTTTGAGGTGCATTTATCACAATTAACCAGTTCAATATTTGTTGTATCACACTTAGTACATTTACTCATTTTGTGTGAAATATTCGAGTACAGCCCTGTTGTGGAAATTAAATTAACTACACCACTGACCGTTTAAATAAAATTTAATCATTCACTTTGTTTTTTGCATGCAAATTGAGCAATGTATTCTAGATGTCTAATTTGCCTGGGAGATCTTTCAGTTTTAGTGAATAATGCTTTGACCAAAGGTTTATGGACTGTAAAGCAAATAAATGTGCGACCTTCTAGTAAAAATCTGAAATGTTTAATCGCTGTAAATAAAGAAAGAAGTTCCTTGTCAAAGGTACTGTATTTTGTCTGTGCCAAAGTAAGTTTACGTGAGAAAAATGCTAATGGAGCAAGTACACCTTCGTCATCGCGCTATTCAAGAACTGCCCCCATAGAGACATTTGAACAATCAACTGTCAGCGATAAAAACGAGCTATCATCACGGCGTGGATGAGCTGAAAAGGTTGCGCCTGCTATAGCAGCTTTGGCTTTGGAAAAACTGTCAAGACAGTCGTCAGGCCAATCATTTATTATTTTAACTTTATTATGCAGTAATCTAGTACAAAGTGCATGTAAAGGAATTAAGATTTCAGCGAAAGAAGGTATGAAACGATGATAAAAGTTAACCATACCTATGAAACGCTGAAGTTGTTTAACTGTAGTAGGTAAGGGAAAATTATTTATGACATCAACACGTTCAGAAGAAGGTGAAATACCGGCTGAAGAAATATTGTGTCCTAAAAATGTCAAATGACTGACACCTAATATGCATTTTGACGGTTTAATATTTATGCCGTACAATTCTAACCTCTGAAAAACAAGTTTCAAGTGCTCTAAATGTTCCGAACTAGATTTACTTGCAATCAGGATGTGATGGCTGGCTTTTTATCGTTGTTCTTAAAGTTCTTCCAATGTTAGAAAAAAAAATTGTCGTGTATCTATTGCGTATTCTTGTCGGGGTCACCAATTTATAGATATATCGTAGTTTTTAAAAGGTATCTATAATTAATAAATATTCAAAGGAATATATATATATATATATATATATATATATATATATATATATATATATATATATATATATATATATATATATATATATATATATATATATATATATATAAAGAAAAAAATTTCGTTGAAAAATTGGACGATCTTTTTGACATTTCTCATGCAAATGCATTGGAGTTGATGAAAATAGATGAAGATAAGCAGTTTTTAATTAACCAAAGAAAAAAGGGACGTCCTGGATTTATGCATGGTATTGATTACCAACTTGCTTCTCAAGAAAAATCAGCTGAGGAGAAATTACAGAAATTATCCGAACGAATGCAACGAAGTCAACAAGAAAAAGCTAGATTAGAGGAAACAGTCACCTGTCCATCATCAAGTAGTAATTCAGCCGACTCCAACGAAAATGAAGATGAAATAATCGAAGCCCAAGAAGAGTTGTTACAAGACCAGCCTGGCCCGTAACAGCCAAAAAAGAGGAGATTGTATGGAACATGTAACATCATCACACCAAAAATAGCCGCTGCATTTGATGCTTGCAAAATAAGCGACAGGTATGGAGTCCATATTTTGACGGCAGTAGCAAAAGCACTAGGACATGACACTACATCTTTGTCCATCCACACTTCAGCGCTCTAGACAACGCATCCGCGAAGAAAGAGCTGAAATATTAAAAACTGCCTTCGGTAATTCTGAATTGCCGGCCCCAGTCATCCATTGGGATGGAAAACTTTTACCTTCTCTCACTGGAATGGGAAATATCGATGGACTTGTTATCTTAGTTACTAGTGGAGATATTGAACAACTACTTGGAGTACCAGCTTTGCCAAATTCAACTAGAAGAGCACAAACTGAAGCAGTTTATGATGTGCTTTGTGAATGGAATTTGGACGAAAAGGTAATAGCTTTGTGTTGTGATACAACAGCATCAAATATGGGTTATATAAATGGGGCAGCCACACTATTGACACAAAAACGCCTTCCTCATCTGGTCCAAATGTGCCACTATTTAAACGTTTTAGGGAATTTTGGCCTAAAATAGATCAAAATAAACTAAAAACTGGATTTCAGGTATCAAAAATTAAACACATTTTACAACCAGTTAAAGCCGAAATTGTAAAGTTTCTAAATGCAGCTTTAACTTTGCAACAGCCTCGTGATGATTATAAAGAATTTTTAATGCTTTCTAAACTTTTTGTTGAAGAAGAGCCCACTCACACGACATTCTATCAACCAGGGGCATTTCATCATGCACGTTGGATGGCCAAAGCCATTTACTGTCTAAAAATATTTTTTTTCCAAGATCAGTTCCAACTAACTAAAAAAGAAAAAATAGGTATTGAAGATATATGTCTCTTTATTGTAAAGGTTTATGTAAAGGCCTGGTTTACAGCGTCATTTGCTAGTAAAGCACCGCTTCATGACTTAGACTTTTGTAAAGAACTCATTAATTATCAAAATATTGACAAAGAAATATCTCAAGCCGCAAGTAGGAAAATAGTGAACCATTTGTGGTACCTTAATTCAGTAAATGCTGGCTTATCTTTCTTTGATGACGATATTTCAGTTACCACTAAAAGAGAAATGGTTAAAGCTTTGAATAGGAAAGCACCAAATCAAGAGGGTATTAAACGACTTATGATTAGTAACATTACTGACGTTGAAAACAAGGAAATTCAGGACTTCATATGCGAGAACACTAAACAGTTTTTTCAAAAATTAGGTTTGTCTATGGAATTTTTGGAAAATGATCCAACAACATGGAGGGAAAATGAAAGTTATACCCGATGTTTCAATATTGTAAACAAAATTAAAGTTGTAAATGGTGAGAGAGGAATCAAACTTATTACTGACTATAATGACATTTTAACAAAAAATGAAGACCAAAAACAGTTTTTACTCCAAGTTGTAAATGATTATAAATCACAGTTTCCAAATGTAAAAAAAGAAACCCTGTCGCATGCTTTGGCCTAGTGCAAAAAATATTGTTTTTATTACTATATGTCTTTTAGATTTAGGATAATATTTGGTACTATGTATGAAAAAAACGTTTCATAATAAAATACACAAAGATAAAACGAGAGTTTTATTTCAAAAACTTCTAGTCTAGTTTTCTTAGACTACGAATTTACAGTAGTATGACACATGTCATAGTCACAACAGATAATGTCTTTGATATTTGTATGACTTGATTAGTAATTCTAAAGATAAATGTTGCTGATTAAAAAAAAAAAAACAATGCATCAACCAAAGAATGTAAATAATTCCATTTACTTCTATTATTGCATAATAATGCATTCTGCGGCACCCCTTGCCTTCAATTTGCCTCAATAATATTTTGAGGGGACTGTTTTTTCTTCAAATGGAACCATTTGCAGGGGTGAGATATAAAAAATTTCGATTTCGAAAAAGATGGGCCACCCTAATATATATATATATATATATATATATATATATATATATATATATATATATATATATATATATATATATATATATATATATATATTGTTGAGAATAACATAGTCTAGGTTTTATACACGCATATTTTTACGAAGCCCGAAGGCGGGCTTCGTATGTGTGTTGTGGGCTTCGAGTAAGCGACAGAATATACTGTTTTGATAGACATATGTAGCCTTAATACGAAGCCCAAAACAGTATATTCTGCCGCTTACTCGAAGCCCACAACACACATACGAAGCCCGCCTTCGGGCTTCGTAAAAATATGCGTGTATAAAACCTAGACTATGTTATTCTCAACAAATCCCGCCAATTGGCAAAATTTCGCCCGGGCATCAAATTGCACCTCCTTTCTCTCAAAACATACGCGATGTAGTTCAACGAATTGATGTTCAGATAGCGCTACAGTTGTCGGTGTATAAGCGATATATACAGTGAATATATTTGACGCATTTTGCAATGCCCTATTTTATTCGATGCATTATACGAATCCCTGAGTCTTGGCAACACTGTACATCTGCTTGGTAAATATTATGCAGCCAACTAATATGTTTGTATCTGTAATATTTTTGCTATGGCAATGATAATTTTTGGCTATGATAATTAAATATTTTATGTTAATTGTGTTTATCTAATGGCTGGCTTAGAACGGGACTCGTAACTAAATAATATTTATATCTGCTATAAGATGACAAAAAAACTGTTGTTATTTAACAAAAAATTTATTGATACATTTTACTTTTTTACTTCACTAAGATTATATAGACTGTTTTTCTTTTCCGTGCGTTCAGCAGCAAAAATCGTAATTATAAATATAATTAATTTGTGATTTTAAGTACACCTATACAGGGTATTAACTAAAATGTTGGGGATATTTCTAAGTAGATTCCTTGGCAAAAATTAAGGAAAGTTTCTAGTATTAACTTTTCCAAAATTAGCCCTCCCTGGAAAGCTACCCCCTTTTAAAGGGGCGAGTCCAAATCTCCTCTACTTTATATTTGTTAAATATTTCCCACCTTCTTTGTTATTTCCGTTCATTTAGTTTACATTACTTTTAATCTGAATAATTTTGAGAGAAGGGTATTAAATACATATGGAAGAAAACGGCTTATTTTTATGCATGTCAGGGTATTTTATTTTTTTTTAAGCAAGAAGCAAAAAGTTTTTAAAATTTTCTGATGAAGTAATAAGCTAAGTTTCAATGATACATTTAAGGGATGCCACGGAGGATGAAAAGACTTTTGCATAAATATCATATTGAGTAAAAACTATTGATAAAAGCTTGCACTATAATGAGTCTGAAAAAAATAATTTCAAACATTATTTTAATGCACGCTTTACAGAAGGGCGTAATTATCCAGGAAAAGCTAATTTTAAAGAACTTCATATGAAAGATCCGACTTTATTTTTGTCAAGTAATCTAGTTACTTACCTAATATATGGTAGATATATATTATTCCGTAGTTTGGAAATAATAGTATATTAAGTATCATCAGAACGGTAACGGGCGTTTACCGCCGGAGACTATAAGGTTCGCGATGCTTATACTGTTTTTGTACAATCGTATTAAATTGCACTTCAATTAAAATAATTTAGTTTCTACTAAATAAACGAAAAGTCAAAAGTCACGTTTATATTTCGTGGCAAGTACAACTTGTATTTGACATTTCGTTTATTTACTAGAAATTAAATTATTTTAATTGAAGTGTAATTAAAAACAATCGTGCAGAAAATAATGTTATTTTTTTTTAAATACATAGAAATGACCTTATTTTTTGTACTTATTTTTGTGAAATATCGGTAATATATATTATATTAATTTTACTTACCGGTAAGCAAATTACTTACCGACTTAGCAATCAGTAAATATAACCTGACGTCTTGGCAACAGATATTGTAAATAAACAAATAAGCTCGATCGTACAAAAAATAGATTTTTTTGAAATCGGAAAAAACCTCAAAATTGTCATTGAAGAGTTAGAGATAGTCACTAAAGTAATCAAACATTGTACGATTTCTTGTAGTTGGAGGAGGTGACAGGTAAACGTCAACATAAATTGTCCATTGCTTGTGACATAATTGCATTACAAAAAATTATTGAGATTTGAAATTTAAATAATTGACATTTCTTAATGTCACTTAAAATTATTTAGGGATTGCAATACCGGTTAACCGGTTAACCGGTTATTAGGACAAAAAACACATGACGATAATTACAGGTTATTTTAATTTTTTACCGGTTATTTCGGTAAATTCTGAACTTACGATATGTCACGTATTCAACGTTTCTATTTATGTCACTGACTAGTATTCACTAAATACAGAGTGACTGTCCCAACACCGAGCACTTTTAACAATAAATAAATAATATTATAAAAAGTAAACTCCAAACACCAAGCCCGAAGAAATACAAGAGAGACATTGACAATATCTTACGACAGAAAATTGAATATTTCACTGCCGCAAATATCCATGGAATACATTTAGAAGTATGTTATTACCAATTCTTATTAACTTATCGACCCACCAATATCGATTGAGGAAGGGTATGTTCAGCTGGTGGTATTCTATGCACAAATATCAGATAACTAACAGATACAGCTTTGAAAAACTAACCCTTTTAACGGGCTATTCTTAAAAAATACTGTATATTTAGATTAGGTATTCAGTAAATGCCCTATTTGAGTTTATGTTTCTAATTCTTGTTATTTATGTGGATATTCTTGTTATTTACAGAATAATTATTTATTTAAATTTATTTCATTTATATTTTTCCTTTTGATAAATTAACTCCTATATAAAAAGTCTATTTGACAGTCACATTTTTGTCACGTTGACAGCGATAAAAAAAAGGTGCATCGTTTTTTATCACCGATAAAAATGCCTGTTCCTCAAAAGCAGAGTACATCTAGTAGTCGCACTTCACTTTGAAATCTGTACTGTCAGTTACAATTTTACTTCCACGTCCAGTGGAAGTATAGTAACGATAAAAAAATTTAAAAAAATTTTTATTGCCCAAATAGGCTTAAAATGTCATGAAACGTCGAGATTTTAAGTTTGAGCGAAAAAAAATTCTGTCTGTCTGTCGGTCTGTCTGTTTGTAACTTTTTTTTGTGCGCACGTTTACTCTGGAACCGTTTAAGATATTGACTTGAAATTTGGTACACATGTACTTTAACGAGATCTAGAACTAGATTATATTTTCATCTTCTTCCGTCGAAGGGTTGGGGGGTAAATTGGGTAAATTTGGGGTAAATGGGTAAATCAAGTAGATAAGAGTCCATGAAATTGGTATTTAGTATATACAAGAGAAGCTAAGGTCTCAAAAAAATTTTTGGCATTAGCCACCCCCATTACCACCCCCACCTCCTTATTAAAGGGGATGAATAAAAATTGTGATTTAGTGTATGTACAGGAATCAGAAACCTCAAAATATTTCTTTACTTCACCCCCCCCACTACCATCACCCCCACCCCACTACCGATGTGGGGTATCGTTTTATGGGTTTTTGGGGTAGAGGATTTCAAATATTATATTATTAAAGTTCCATAAACAATTATTTTCACATACAAAGTTTTTTCGTTGTGAGTGACTTGGATAGAGAATCTGAATGTGGAAGTAGTGATTCCTTGGGCAGCGGTTTTTAAGTATTGTGGAAACTATACTGTACGATATGAGTCGTTCTGGGAAAATTATAATTATTTTTAATAAATTATTGTTATTGTTCGTTCACATTCATATTCTGTCGTTAATTTATCTTGCCAAAAAACACTCGAGCTTTCCTTTTATGGATAAATTTCTTTTTAACTCAAAATTTTGCCAATCATGCAGTAATTTTGCTCGAAATACTGACATTTGACAAATCGCTCGACCTCCGGTCTCGCGATTTTTTCATGTCAGTTTTTCTTATAATATCACTGATTGGCAAAATTATTTCGTTACAAAGAGAAATTTGTCCGATAAAAAAAAGCTCTTGTAATTTTACTGTTGATAAAAAGGCTTTTGTTTGTTCATTACATCAAATATACGTATATAAAAATGTTTTTTGTTAAATGTAGATAATTTTGTACATGGAAAAAGACAATTGCCACTTTCGCCACCCTAATCGTCCATTCTAAAAATTACCGGTAAATACCGGTTAATCGGTTATTTACATTTTTATTTACCGATTTACCGGTTATTAAAACTTCCGGTAAATTGCAATCCCTAAAATTATTCATTAAATAGAGTTGATTAACCTTAATTTCACAATTTCAAGAAAAACTTAGTTATACACTTGGCACTAAAGTTTCTTTTTATCATTTATGTGGTTTATTTAACTAAATTCTACATCGTGATAAAATGTTTAACTTTAGTGCTTAGTTACATAAACAATTATTATCGCGTGTTTGTAAATAATTAATAAATTATACCTACCTATTTTATTTATTACTTTTTCCGTTCATCGTGTATTTGTAGCTTTGATAAATATATAAAAAATCGTTCATTAATAACCCCTATTAATAAATGATTTTATATTAATATACGATTTTAGTTTAGGTAACTAAGGACATAATTGAAAACAATTAATGTCAAAACTCTAATTTTTTTGTGCGCACGTTTACTCAGGGACCGTTTGAGATATTGACTTGAAATTTGGTACACATATATGTACTTTAACGAGATCTAGAACTAAATTTTATTTTCATCTTGTTGGTGGGTAAATTGGGGTAAATTTGGGGTAAATAGGTAAGTCAAGCAGGCAAGAGTCCATAAAATTGGTATTTAGTATATACAGTGTGTTTCACTTCTCGTGAAGACACCCCTGTATCTTTTTTATTTGTTGCCGAATTAATTTCAAATTTTTATCAGCCATGCAAGTCCATAAGGTGACTTTATTCAACATATAAATGCCGTCTAAATCTAAAACGCCGGCCTACTGCGATAAAAAGAAAATGTCAATTTTCGAGAAATCATAGTAGGCTTAGAGATAGACAAAAATTTTGTTAACAAAAGTTGTTCGGAATCACTTGATAAGTCCCCCTGTAAAATTTTGTGAAAATCGGAATATTTTCAAAAAAAATTTTTTTGTTTCACGCAGGCAAGAGTCCATAAAATTGGTATTTAGTATATACAGTGTGTTTCACTTCTCGTGAAGACACCCCTGTATCTTTTTTATTTGTTGCCGAATTAATTTCAAATTTTTATCAGCCATGCAAGTCCATAAGGTGACTTTATTCAACATATAAATGCCGTCTAAATCTAAAACGCCGGCCTACTGCGATAAAAAGAAAATGTCAATTTTCGAGAAATCATAGTAGGCTTAGAGATAGACAAAAATTTTGTTAACAAAAGTTGTTCGGAATCACTTGATAAGCCCCCCTGTAAAATTTTGTGAAAATCGGAATATTTTCAAAAAAAAATTTTTTGTTTCACTTCTCGTGAAGACACCCCTGTATCTTTTTTATTTGTGGCCGGATTAATTTCAAATTTTTATCAGCCATACAAGTCCATAAGGTGACTTTATTCAACATATAAATGCCGTCTAAATCTAAAACGCCGGCCTACTGCGATAAAAAGAAAATATCAATTTTCGAGAAATCATAGTAGGCTTAGAGATAGACAAAAATTTTGTTAACAAAAGTTGTTCGGAATCACTTGATATGTTCCCCTGTAAAATTTTGTGAAAATCGGAATATTTTCAAAAAAAAATTTTTTGTTTCGCTTCTCGTGAAGACACCCCTGTATCTTTTTTATTTGTGGCCGAATTAATTTCAAATTTTTATCAGCCATACAAGTCCATAAGGTGACTTTATTCAACATATAAATGCCGTCTAAATCTAAAACGCCGGCCTACTGTGATAAAAAGAAAATGTTAATTTTCGAGAAATCATAGTAGGCTTAGAGATAGACAAAAATTTTGTTAACAAAAGTAGTTCGGAATCACTTGATATGTCCCCCTGTAAAATTTTGTGAAAATAGGAATATTTTCAAAAAAAAAAATTTTGTTTCACTTCTCATGAAGACACCCCTGTATCTTTTTTATTTGTGGCCGAATTAATTTCAAATTTTTATCAGCCAAACAAATCCATAAGGTGACTTTATTCAATACATAAATGCCGTCTAAATCTAAAACCCCTGCCTACTGCGATAAAAATAAAATGTTCATTTTCGAGAAATCATAGTAGGCTTAGAGATAGACAAAAATTTTGTTAACAAAAGTTGTTCAGAATCACTTGATATGTCCCCCTGTCAAATTTTGTGAAAATCGGAATATTTTCAAAAAAAAATTTTTTGTTTCACTTCTCGTGAAGACACCCCTGTATCTTTTTTATTTGTGGCCGAATTAATTTCAAATTTTTATCAGCCATACAAGTCCATAAGGTGACTTTATTCAACACATAAATGCCGTCTAAATCTAAAACGCCGGCCTACTGTGATAAAAAGAAAATGTTAATTTTCGAGAAATCATAGTAGGCTTAGAGATAGACAAAAATTTTGTTAACAAAAGTAGTTCGGAATCACTTGATATGTCCCCCTGTAAAATTTTGTGAAAATCGGAATATTTTCAAAAAAAAAAATTTTGTTTCACTTCTCGTGAAGACACCCCTGTATCTTTTTTATTTGCGGCCGAATTAATTTCAAATTTTTATCAGCCAAACAAATCCATAAGGTGACTTTATTCAATACATAAATGCCGTCTAAATCTAAAACCCCTGCCTACTGCGATAAAAATAAAATGTTAATTTTCGAGAAATCATAGTAGGCTTAGAGATAGACAAAAATTTTGTTAATGAAAGTTGTTCAGGATCACTTCATATGCCCCTCTGTAAAATTTTATGAAAATCGGAATATTTTCAAAAAAAGAGAACACATAAAGAGAACTTTTTCCAACAAATGAAAGTTGTGAACAAAAATCAGCATTCAATAAAACACTAAAAGGGCTTTTTATTTTTACATATCAAGTTGAATGTAATATCTTTTCTTTTTTTCTTTTTGTTATCTCTCTTCTGGAGGAGTAACTCTCCATCATATCCTTCCTCCTTATCGGCTCAGAAATTTAGGAACATGGACGGTTTTATTGCGTTGAATGTAAAGAGTGCCGTGAAATTAACTGTCAATATGTATTGTTTTATTTATTTCGTCATTGCTTTCATGACAGAAGTGATTGTTGTTATTTTCTGTGGAGTTTGTTAGTTTTTCTTGTTTTAATAATTTTATTCATACTAAAGTTTCCTTATTTCATATCTTTTCTCATAATGGTTAGAATACTTTTAACTACTGATGAAAAAATTGAAATAATAAAGATAGTCGGTGAAAATGTACGGTCTTCAAGAGAAGCAGCAGAAGAATTTAATTTAAGACATCCTCTAAGACAACCAATACACCATGGTACCGTAGCAAGAATATGTCACTTGTTCAATACAATGTGCAATGTGCTTAAACCGAGAGTACATCTTAATCGAAATCACGGAGATGATAAAGTTATATTAGCGGCGTTTAACGCCAATCCCACTACCAGTCTTCGAAATATGGCTCGTGACCTTAATTTGTCGGCATCAAAAATTTGGAGATGTTTAAAACGCCATAAGCTACAACCGTTTAAACCAAAATTTTTACATACCTTGGAGGAAGGTGATGAAGAGAGAAGATTAGAATATTGTTTATGGATCCAAGGTAATTATTTAAACAATAGAGACTTCTTGAAGAAAGTAATTTTCACGGACGAGGCAACTTTCTCCACCAACGGGGTAGTGTCATCACAAAACTCTAGGTTCTGGGCAGTAGAAAATCCTGATTGGATAATAAATTGTAAAAGGCAATATTCCCAGAAAGTAAATGTGTGGTGCGGAATTTTTAACGAAACAATAATAGGGCCGTTTTTCTTTTTTCAAAATATAAATGCGTTAAATTTGCTAGAATTTTTAAATAATGATCTTTGGAACGCAATTGTTGATTTTCCTTTGGAACAATTGTATTTTCAACTCGACGGAGCATCTATCCACAATTCCGTAGTAGTGAGAGCATGGATGAATAAACATTTTCCCCAAAGAGGGATAGGACGAAATAGCCCTTTAATACATTGGCCACCCAGATCACCTGATCTCACTCCAATGGATTTTTATTTTTGGGGTCACATTAAAAACAAAGTTTATATGACCAGACCTCAAAATATAGAGCAGCTTTGTGAGAGGATAAGGCAAGCATGTTTAGAAGTTACAGCTCAAGAACTGCGAAGAGTTGTAAAAAATAACAGAAAACGGATTGAGAAGTGTATTACACTTGAGGGTGGGTTAGTGGAAAGGGGCGCAATATAATAAATAAGTAAAAAAAACCATTAACTTCTTTTATTTTTGAACTATTCTAACACTGCGGCTTTTGCTTTATCTGTATTTTTTTTTCCGACAATATTATCATTCATTATTAGTAGTCTTCTCTGTAAAAACAACGGCCCTTTTCAGGGCCACCAATTTAATTCAAAAAGAATTCGTTATATGACAGCATCCTACCAACCTACATATTGTTGACAGATGTTAAAACTCATTAAAGTAATTAGATTTTAATTTTAATTATTCTAAGGCCGGCATTTTAGATTTAGACGACATGGGGCGTATGAAGTGATCCTGAACAACTTTCATTAACAAAATTTTTGTCTCTAAGCCTACTATGATTTCTCGAAAATTAACATTTTCTTTTTATCGCAGTAGGCAGGCGTTTTGGATTTAGACGGCATTTATGTGTTGAATAAAGTCACCTTATGGAGTTGTATGGCTGACAAAAATTTGAAATTAATCCGGCCACAAATAAAAAAGATACAGGGGTGTCTTCACGAGAAGTGAAACAAAAATTTTTTTTTTGAAAATATTCCGATTTTCACAAAATTTTACAGGGGGGCATATCAAGTGATTCCGAACAACTTTTGTTAACAAAATTTTTGTCTATCTCTAAGCCTACTATGATTTCTCGAAAATTGACATTTTCTTTTTATCGCAGTAGGCCGGCGTGTTAGATTTAAACGGCATTTATGTATTGAATAAAGTCACTTTATGGACTTGTATGGCTGATAAAAATTTGAAATTAATTCGGCCACAAATAAAAAAGATACAGGGGTGTCTTCACGAGAAGTGAAACAAAAATTTTTTTTTTGAAAATATTCCAATTTTCACAAAATTTTATAGGGGGGCATATCAAGTGATTCCGAACAACTTTTGTTAACAAAATTTTTGTCTATCTCTAAGCCTACTATGATTTCTCGAAAATTGACATTTTCTTTTTATCGCAGTAGGCCGGCGTTTTAGATTTAAACGGCATTTATGTATTGAATAAAGTCACTTTATGGACTTGTATGGCTGATAAAAATTTGAAATTAATTCGGCCACAAATAAAAAAGATACAGGGGTGTCTTTACGAGAAGTGAAACAAAAAATTATTTTTTGAAAATATTCCGATTTTCACAAAATTTTACAGGGGGGCATATCAAGTGATTCTGAACAACTTTTGTTAACAAAATTTTTGTCTATCTCTAAGCCTACTATGATTTCTCGAAAATTGACATTTTCTTTTTATCGCAGTAGGCCGGCGTTTTAGATTTAGACGGCATTTATGTGTTGAATAAAGTCACCTTATGGACTTGTATGATAAGAATTTGAAATTAATTCGGCAACAAATAAAAAAGATACAGGGGTGTCTTCACGAGAAGTGAAACACACTGTATAAGAGAAGCTAAGGTCTCAAAAAAAATTTTGACATTAGCCACCCCCATTACCACCCCCACCCCATTATTAAAGAGGTTGAAAAAAAATTGTGATTTAGTGTGTGTACAAGAACCAGAAACCTCAAAATATTTTTTTACTTCATCCACCCCCCGCTCATTTAACAATTTTTTATTATTACATATTCTGAAAGAGCTTGGTGAATATAGTAAGTATGCCAAAAATTAGAATTTACTGACGCCGCCTTCATGTATAAAAAAATTATTGAAGTCGGCGCGCTTAAAAACGCTCAGGATAACCATGTAGTCGAGTTGTGACGTCAGATGGCTGAACCGCCCAGTGAACACGGCTGTGAATGCAAGTTAGTAGAGTAAAATCTGGTAGTAAAGTCGAAGTAGTTTTCGAGAAAAACCGGCGTAGAACCAAACCAGACTTAGTGGGATTCTTTAGTAAGATAATCGTGTACACGAAATAATTTTTTACGACATTTTTTGGTGGTCGAGAACTTTTTTATTTCGGAAAAACTTAAAAAAATAGATTTTTAATGAAATATGTTTTTTAACGTCTCCACCGCTATATCTCTGAAAATATTTGTGCTGTCAGGCTATTTTTTTTTTTTAGATTAAAGTAGACACAATAGCGCTTCGAACAACGTCCCACGTGAACCCGATTTATTTTTTTTTAAGTTGAAAAAATAATAGGAAACTCAAACTTGTTATTTTCAGTAGCGTAATTTTAGACAATCAAGAAAAAAATTTATTTATGAAAATTTGTATATACATGCTGCGTACAAATTGAAGCCAATATATTTCATATATTGTACAGTAGTAGTATTGATCATATCTTGTTAATATTAAGAAATTGTACAATAAATATAAAATAGTCTCCTTTTAATAATAAAAAGACAGGTAGGTAGATATAAATACCTAATCTATAAATATCAATCAGTGTTACTAACTAGGCACCTAATTAGTAAGTTTATTAGACATTTTTAAATGAATGAAAGTAAAAACGTACGCATAAAATGAGTTTTATTGTTGAAATAAATTTTCTATTTGGATAGATAAATATGTAGTATATGTAGTTTATGTAGGCCCCACATTAATAGCATTCTAATTCGTTCATATCTGCCTCGAAATCTTTAGTAATGTTGTTACAGGAACGACATTTGCACTCGTTGCAACATTTTAGGCCTTCCTTAAAACAAGCACATTTTCGATTGTCACAATTTTTATCCGAACAATGAATACTATATGATTTTCGACAACCGCCACTCCTACGCGACTAATCTGACCAACCCTGCATGCGAGGTGTATTAATTGCGTCCCAATGTCGCATTTAGCGCTGATAAAAAAAATCGCTGTTGGTACATTTTAGGAAAAAATATATTCTTTCAAAAACTTTTGTGATTATTAGGCTTTATTTTCTTCGCTGCATGTATGTAAATATTTTCAAAAATAAAAAAGTTTATCGATTGGTGAAGATTTCAATAGGGTGAAGTGGGGTAAGTGTAACGGTGAAAATTGTTAGTTAGGTTTTGTAGGCACACATTAATTAAACGGGTTCTAGTATAGTAAAACGTTTCGTCCCACAGTAACCTTAGACCTTCACTAAAAGAGTGAATAGATGATTTTTTGAAAATTTTCACAGATTTTTTATTTAGATCCAAAAAAATGTGTGGCTGTCGTGTGGTTACACTTGCCCCGCCAGTTGGGGCAAGTGTAACCAGAGCTTGTTATAGACGTATGAAACGTGTGTATTTGTGTCTGTGGCAAGTGTGGTATTCTTAAAAAGAAATTCTATCTAACAAAAGAAAATCATTAAGCTACTATTTTTTATAACTAAGTTAATAGGTTTTTTGTAAAGGTAACACACATGTAATATTAAAACACTTTATTTTTTTTTTAACTGAACCAACACATTAACTCCAAATAAATTAAAATAACTTAAATAGACAATAAAGCATGTCGGATATCTGAAAGGATAATATAGTAAAAATATTTATTGTGCATTTATTTCACATTACTTATAGGTATGCTGAAAAAGACACAGGAAAAGTTAAATCTCCTCGGCGACCTATCTGTGGTTCTGGAAGTATTAATACAATATCTCTTAATATTACTTCCAACTCATCCGCTTTTTCAGGCCATGTAAATATTGAGCTTATATCGTAACTATAATTTTTCTTCAGAAAGGTAACCACCGGTTCTGAGGATTCTGCAAATTTCGTTATTCTTCACAGCTACTGGGGAAAGTGTAACCAACAATTACACTTGCCCCAGAGCCATCGGTTCCACTTGCCCCCTCTATGGTTCTAGAAGGGGCAAGTGGAACTAGGAATTTATTTTTTTATCGGTTTCACATGGACAATTTTTTATGCCAAAACTGAAAACTTTGGAAAAACTTACATTTTTAGTTTTATATTTAACCATACTCAATACTTTTTACATAATTTATTTTTATTAGTTGGACACTTGACTTTCACGGACATTTTAAAAAAATTCTAAATATTTTACTGCCTTCGCATTTCTGTGAAAAATTATTGATTTATGAAGAAAAGCCTTTACTACTGATAAATATTAATAAATATTGTCATTATCTGACATACAAAGAAAATTGGTAGTTACGGTTACACTAACCCCGCAGTTACACTTACCCCACTTCACCCTACATAAAATATATATTTTTAGTTTATCTGATTTTTAGAGAAATGAAATTGCGAATTGTGCCTAAACCGTTTATATTGGTAAAAGCGCTACAGTGTGTGTTTTAATTTGACACAAAACAAATTTCGGTACCTTTAATAGTTTTAAAGATAAAAAAAAACAATTTTATTTAAAAATACATTTTTTTCACTTTTTATTGATTTAAAAAGTTCGATACCACAAAAAAATGTCGTAAAATATGATTTCATATGCCCGGTGACATACTCAAAGGAACCCAACATGTTTGACCTGGTTCTACGCCAAAAAAAAAAAAAAAACGACACGATAGACTTACGAAATCGCTGCTCTGATATAGGTATCGGAGCACGCCAAGTGACGTCACTCTACGGACTGTTGGCCGGCCGAGCGTGTTTCTATTCAAATGCGAATATCTCTCCGGCTATTGATTCAATTGAGCTGAAATTTTTTTCTGTGGCTATTGGTTTGTTATACTTTAAAATGAGGAATAAAAAGTAGGAAACTGCCATATCACTAAATGACCCTATTATAGGAAGCCATTAAAAATGTTTTCAGGGAAATTCATTCAAATCCAATCGATTTTCTAATAACTTACTTTTTTCGTCTAAGAGCACCCCACACTATTAGTGGAGTGAAAATAAATTTTGAATGAAACTGTTTTTCTGCAGTAATTTTTGTTTTATGTATAATAACAAGTGCTATGAGCAGTTTTGGATTAAATCGGTCCATTGCTTCTTGTAATATTTTAACAATTTACTTATTTTTAAACACTGAAATTTGCTGTTATTTTCATTAGCATCTCCGGTCCTAGTAATCGTATCGTAAAAATAAAAATAGCGAATTATTCGCAATAAAATCTTGAATAAGACTAGGCCTATGCAAAAACTAGATAGTTTGTTAATTAGTAAAAGAAATAAAAACCACCAAAAATTGCCTTTTTTTGATAATAATTTAATAAAAAATATAACATAATAATGCATCAATTTTAACGAAAGTCCGTGGAACTAAGCCTTTTATTGAACTAAACCTGTGCTAAATTTTAGCGCAAAATAAATATTTTTGAACAAAACTCAAGCGGCTAAAAACCAATAATAATTTCGAAATTTTTATCGCTTGTTGTTTAAGTGCAGTGACTCGTGTGCGGTAAATTTTTGTTGAAAATGTAGGTTTTTACATGTATTTTCCAACAGTGTTAAGAAAAAAGAATACTCACTTGAACCATTTTTGCTTGAAATTTATTTATTATTTTCAAAGTTACAGTTGTAAACAAATTCAAATAACTCTGGGTTTTTATGAAACCAAAAGCGGGAAACGAATTATGAAAATAGATGAAATATCTAACATTTTTCTAAAGAAATTAATGATCTACTTGCATTTGGGGCGGTAAAACGTCAGTTTTTGTGTTTAGGTCACTTATAAATAAACAAGTCGATATTTTTTCTAGAAATTTGGACTGATTGTTTTTCGATGCTTATGTTTTTGTCTCCGCTGTTTGAAAATGAGTCAAAACTACAATTTTTAAAATTACATCGAATAAAGCGGCTTTGAGATTATAACACACATAGCCAATTTTTTTTTACTTTCTTATTCATTTTTGTCGCGGAAGGGAAAACAAACCTAACCTGAACAGTTATTCTTATGTCTATGTACACAGCTTTGTAACTTTTAATTTCACTGATACAATAAAAAAAATCGCAGTTAGGATTTGAACCAGAGACGTTGCATCCTGGAAAAAAAGTGCTGGTCGTCTTACACACTGAATTATCTTACGAGTGAAGTATGATCTGTAAAACCATAATATCACATTTAGAGCTATTTGGCGATTTTTGGATCTCTAACATAATCGCTAAAAGCCCGACTATCGGGCCTCTATCTTTTTTAACAATTGTGCTTCTGGATTGTTCTCAACTAGGTGAGACTAATATTACTGAAGAATAACCAGTCCAAATTTTGAAGAATAAAGCGACTGAGGCGCAAACACTGACGTATCTCGGCCCCAAATGCAAATAGATCATTATTTTTTTAAGAAATATTTCATCTATTTTCATAATTCGTTACCTGTTTTTGGTTTGATAAAAAATCCAGTTATCTGAATATGTTTATACCTATAATTTTGAAAATTATAAACATTTAAAAAATGGTTTAAATGAATATAATTTCATTGTAAAATACATGTAAAAAACCTACATTTTGAAAAAAAAAATGTTCTACGAATCAATTCAATTCAATTCAAAAATATTTATTAGATGTTTAGCATACAAACATGCACCTGAATCGTATCCCGGTACAGAGCCGACCGCACAACCACGTCGCGTAGCGCCGTGGTGAATGTACGGTCGGATGGAGCGGGTTGAATTCAAGTTAGGACAATACATCGAATGTGGAGTTAGGACTCCTGTCTAAAAATAAATAAGACTTAAACCTAACAATTTTTTAATTCACAACTAAAGAATAGTTTTAAAAACACTTATAAACTACTTAAAGCTAGAGAAATGAGTTTTTGTTCAGCACACGCGCACTGACGCACACGCGCACTGTTTTAAAAGGTTGGATTGCTGGTTCTACGAATCGATGCACTTAAACAATAAGCGATTATATAAAATTTCGAAATCTTTTTTTATTTTTAGCCGTTTGAATAAATATTTTATGCTAAAACTTGGCACGAAGGTTTAGTTCAATAAAGTTCAATATAGTTAACACAACAGTCAAAGAAAAATATGAAAAAATATATAGGGTGGTCGCCCCAAAAATAATAATAAAAAATGAGATGAAGGACGATATTATTTCGCATGCAGATATCACAACACAACTGCCAAGTAAGAAAAATATGAAAATATACAGGGTTGTCACCTAAAAAAATAATGAAAGAAGATGTGGCGGAGATTTCGCATGTAGGTAACATAACTGTCAAAGAAGAAAACTATGAAAAATTTACAGGGTGGCCACTTTAAAAAATAAGAAACGACACAGTAAAATGATATTTGAAATGTAGTTGTCAATCGCTATTGCCAGGAAAAAATCTGATATAGTTTTTATAAGAAAAATATGCAGGGTCGTCATCCAACAGAAAAAATAATTCATAAATAAAGGATGTCAATCAAAGGGGGAAGAAAATTTTAGTCCGTTCCAAGATGGTAAAAATTTGACCGAGAAGTGATTTTTTTTAAGGTTTAGTGTTTTTTTCCTGCCCCCCAAAAGTCAAAATTCGACGCTCGTTTTTCGCGATTAACTCAAAAAAACCGTTGCCCAAGGAGTCAATACTTCCACATCCAGATTTTCTAACCAAGTCTCTCACAACGAAAAAATTTTGTATGTGGGAATAATTGTTTATGGAACTTTAATAATATAATATTTGAAATCGTCTACCCCAAAAACCCATAAAACGATATCCCACATCGGTAGTGGGATGGGGGTGGTGATAGGGGAATGATAATAGAGGTGGATGAAGTAAAAAATATTTTGAGATTTTTGGTTCTTGTACACACACTAAATCACAAATTTTTTATCCTCTTTAATAATGGGGTGGGGGTGGTAATGGGGGTGACTAATGCCAAAAAGCTTTTAGAGACCTTAGCTTCTCTTACATATACTAAATACAAATTTTATGGACTCTTACCTGTTCGATTTACCTATTTATCCTCCATTTACCCCAATTTACCACCCAACCCTTCGACGGAAGAGGATAAAAATGTAATTTATTTCCAGATCTCGTTAAAATACATACGTGTACCAAATTCTAAGTCAATATCTTAAACAGTTCCAGAGTAATCGTGCGCACAAAAAAGGTTACAGACGGACCGACAGACAGAATTTTTTTTCGCTCAAACTTAAAATCTCGACGTTTCATGACATTCTAAGCCTATTTGAACAATAAAAATTTTCAAATTTTTTTTTGTCGTTACTATGCTTATGTGGAAGTAATCAACGCTTGAGGAGAAGAACGTTGACCACGATGTTGAAAGATATTTTAATTCTCTACAATTTCTACAAGTTATATCTATTCTTTGTCCAAAAATTTGTTTACATGAAAATCGAATTTTGCGAAAATGTTTTCCTATCGGTTTTCCTTTAATTTGCGTTCTAATAAAAAAGTTCATTTAAAGTTTTTTTTTTTTAGTTTTTTAAATGATTAATTAAATAGTATAGATGCCTACATTATTTTCCTTAAAAATAATTTATAACCTAAAAAATCCAACCTTATTGTAAAAAAACATTTTATCCATTTATAATGAAACAAAATATTAGAAATTTTTGTTGGAAAATAAAGTTTATTCAATTACCTTTCAACTGGGACCAACCGATTTCATTTACCCTAATGGACCACAATAGTCGTGACGTCATTCACGAGGAGGTTAATTTGAATTCCTTTCCATCCACTCTTTGAAGCATGCCTTATGTACATGTGCTTTAAGGGTCAAAATAAATTACTTGAAAATGTATCTGAGGATTGGTACGTTATTTTTCATATTTAACTATTGAAACCTAACTACTAGTATAAAAATAGAGCTGGATTATAAGTTTTTTACATGTGGTAATCAATTTTCTCTACGGAGAATAAATAAAAAAATGTTTTCTAAATTGTTGTGTATGCGCATGCGTCCTACAAGTGCCTGGAAAATTATTGAGAACGTAGTTCTTTGATTATTTCTTTGTGCTCTAACCTCAAAGCCTGTTTTATTTATTTTTATTTGAATTGCTTTCCATTATTTTATACTGTTATCATAAATTTTCGTCCCCTAACCAGGCCCCTGTACGAAATTCACTGGCAGGCCCCCGCGCCTAGGAGAAATTTGTCCAGGTCTCTTAAACGAGCAAGAATTGTATTTACTAGCCTAACCGGGCCCAGGGTACCACAGTACCTACTGACCCTCCCTTGTGGGGGCCTTGCCTCTAACCTCGTGTTTAAATGTTTATTTGTAAGTATTTTCACTTAGAAACGCAAATAAATAAAGAAATTACGTATTGCATCGTTTATTCAGAACTTACTTCTATTTGATTAAAATAGTTTAAAATTGAACTGTCTAGTAAATACGACATATTCCATGAGCACGCTTCATTTGTTATAGTACGAACATGCCAAAGTTGCTACGCAGCTAGAAGTTCAGACCGCAAATTCAGTAGATGCATCGAAGCCATCAATGTGTAAAACAAATCTATACATTTAAATATAACCGCACATACCGTCGATGTTAGAAGGGTGAACTGCTCCTAGTACAAATTCATGGCTTCAATGCATCGACTAAAACTGCGGCCTGAACTTCTATAGCTGCGTAGCACCTTTGGCATGTTCGTACTCTTACAGAAATATTATAGTGTGCAAAGAGAGCCAGAGCAGCCATATGATGGCATAACCATAATCCCCTTGGACAAGCACATTCTACATCGGTTATATTTTTACCGTTATTCAAAAATATCTGAAAACAATTAATTACATTTAAAGTAAAATATATTATTTTAAAAAAGCACACACTTCTACTTTATAGATTCTATCTCTCGTGCTAGCATGAACTTCTCCCTTAACAGTCAGCACTTCAGGATCATAATAATTCCTTTCATGCGGCCCGCTTCGCGCTTCAACAGAACTTTCTACCTTGACCATGAGTGTTTCTTTATCCTTAAAAAATTGAGCAATCGCAGAAAAATGTAATTTTTTGACCATTTTTGATATACAAACACTTTAAATACTGTAAAATCCCTGAAAATTATAAAAGAAATAATCCACTATACATAAACTTAAACTTCAACCAGGAAAACAAATAAAAATAAGAAGATGGAGTTATGCCCGACATACGTATTACGCGTGCACAATAAACAATTAATTTCTGAAAAAATTTCAAGAGGACTTAAAAATTACAGTATTATTACAAGAAGGCGCAGCTTTTAAAGTTAAAACATGAGGATGATAATTCAATAGTTAAATATTCACAGATTTTCTGAAATTTCAAATTCAATTTTAACCATGGTCTTATGTACAGTGGCGATAAGGTCGATGTGAGAAATAGGTTGGAATAGTTAGAGTGGGAGTGAAACGTCACCCTATTGTGGTCCATTACAGCGTCTTCTGTCAACACCACCTAGAGACAAGGCCGACGCACAAAATCGATGAGTCATCAACACATGACTGCAGTTTTGGTTGCTTCATAAAAATTTAAACAATTTATGTAGCAATATTAAATTTCTGCTATATTTCTTATTATGGTCTGAGTCTTCATATCGCAAATAATAAAAAAACTAATTTTGAATAAAAATAGACATTAAAAATTGCCCTCTTTGTATAATTGGGGTAAAATTATGCCATTTATTGATTTATTTTTCAAGTTATGTTTACTTACTTTTTTTGATAAAATAATAAAGTTAAAAACATGGTGCGTCTATTCAAATAATAAAGAAAATAAAAATTGAAGATAATTGTATCATCTACAAACAATTTTTTTTGTAAAGTATGTATTTTTACGTAATTGAGAATTACTTTTTCTGCTCTAAAACATTCTTATAAACAATGACTTTCATGTTATTTTAAGTTGCCAACTGATCAGGTAATTTGTTGTAATACGCAGAATTATGTATTTCTCTAATGTTTTGGTTATTAATTTTAACGAATTATAAAATAATTTTTCTGCTCTATTTATACATTTTTTTCGTCATAATAATAGGACAATTAATTTTTTAGATAGATTTATGACTAAGTACTGCCTTGCTTCAAATAAGTGTAGCTTTACCATTGCCAACAGTTCTTTTGACATTTACTGGATTATTTTTGAAAACACCATGTGCATTGTAAGCACGATAACTGAAGGATCAAGAGTCCGATCCTTTTTAAATTTGGACAATAAGTTAAAATTAGCTAGAGGAAGAGCCACGTTGTTATTAAAAAAATTCCAATCTGCAAATACAACAGTTAAGACATCTTAAGCAAAAAATGCAAATATAAACTGTTGTAACTCTTGATAAGATTTGACAATAACAAAAATTCTGCAGAATTTAGCTAGAAGCTCTTTGCCAACCAAGCTGGCATCATCAGGAGACGATTAGAATTACAAATATAGCAATTATATCTAGAAAAATCAACTTATTTTCAACAAACTGCAGAAGGTCATATATAATGTTTAACAGTTATATAAAAACTTCAGTAAACTGGCGAACAATATTTACATTCAGTTATTTATTTTTGCTTTCTATTGACTTTGACTTTCATCATGTGGGTAGTTCCAATAGAAAAAAGAACAGTTACATTAATTCTTCAACGTTTTATATAACATTGTTCTATTTTCAAACTTCTCAAACAGTCTAGTTCACAAGTTCAAATCCGTGTTAATTCTTGATAAAGCTCGTAAAAATATGAGTGAGGGTTCATTGAATTCGGAATGACGTCTAGAAAAATGTGCAAAAGTTTCAAACCCGCACATAAACAATCGCAAAAGTTTTAAACAAATTAAGATTGAAAAAATAACGAGATTCGTTTTTTGCAAATAATTCGAAAACTATTAATATTTAAGAAATTAAAAAAAAATGATTCTTAAAGAGGAAGAAATTTCCAATAAAAAACTCCTGACACCCGGAACTCTATCTCTATTATTAATAATTTTAATTTAATGTTGAAAATAGGGCTCCAATGCTCTGAAACCGACCGTAGCAAGTAGAAACATTTTTTTATATTATTAAGTATTAATTTAGAAATTAAAAAAAATTATGGTATTATTTAGACACTTAAAGGAACAATATCTCGTTGGAAAAAAATGTTTCGCCGATTTTTCATAAAATGAGCTTATTGTTAATTAATAAAATTTTTTTAGAGTTTGCGTTTATATTTCAAGTCGGATAATTGTTAAACAAAAGCCACTAAAACTGTTTCGCTTCGTGGAGACCTTATGTCAACTATACTTTATGAGATTATGACATTGCGATGATTTTAATTGTTATAGTCTATTAGTTATTAATTATTTAAGGTAACGAAAAACTAAAAAATGAAAAAGAGAGGAGTTTTTATTAATTTTAATTATTATTACTGTTCAAAAATACTATAAGATTACATAAACTTTAAATTTTTAGTGCTATTTGCTTAAACAAATTTTATAGACAAATAGATAAATTACGTATTTTTGAAAAACATTTTTTGCCATTTTATTTGTTATAAAATATTAGGTGATTTAAAATTTTTTTTAACTGTTTATATACAATTTTTTCCTTTTTTCATTATTTAAACATATAAAAAAAATGATTCTTAAAATTTATTATTTGCAATTCTCTACAAGGGAAAAAATTTTTTCGTTGTTAATTTATGTGTTTATTTATTAATAAACAATTTGTTATTAACAATCGCTGAACGTGTTTATATTTTACTTCCACATCCAGTGGAAGTATAGTAACGACAAAAAAATTTTCAAAAATTTTTATTGTTCAAATAGGCTTAAAATGTCATGAAACGTCGAGATTTCAAGTTTGAGCGAAAAAAAAATTTCTGTCTGTCTGTCTGTCGGTCTGTAACTTTTTTTGTGGGCACGTTTACTCTGGAACCGTCTGAGATATTGACTTGAAATTTGGTACACATATGTACTTTAACGAGATCTAGAACTAGATTATATTTTCATTTTGTTCAGTCGAAGGGTTGGGGGGTAAATTGGGGTAAAGATGACATTTCTTCGACAATTTGACGTTTCTTCGAAAATTTGACATTTTTCTGAAAAGTGAAATTTTTCCGAAAATTTGACATTTTCCTGAATTTTTTACATTTTTTTGAAAAGTGACATTTCTCCGAAAATTTTACATTTTTTCGAAAATTTGACAATTTTCTGAAGTGACATCACTCCGAAAATTTGACAATTTTCAAACATTTCACATTTTTTTCTTCGAAAATTTGACATTTTTTTGAAAATTTAACATTTTTCTGAAAACTGTCATTTTCCCGAAAATTTAACATTTTCCGAAAATTTGACATTTTCCTGAATTTTTGACATTTTTCTGAAAAATTACATTTCTCCGAAAATTTGACATTTTTTCGAAAATATGACATTTTTCTTCAGCGACTACTCCGAAAATTTGACAATTTTCAAACATTTGACATTTTTCTGAAAGGTGACATTTCTTCGAAAATTTGACGTTTTTTCGAAAATTTGACATTTTTTTGAAGCGACATTTCTTCGAAAATTTGACATTTTTTTGAAGTGACATTACTCCGAAAATTTGACAATTTTCAAACGTTTGACATTTTTCTGAATGGTGACATTTCTTCGAAAATTTGACGTTTTTTCGAAAATTTGACATTTTTCTGAAAACTGACATTTTCCCGAAAATTTGACATATTTCTGAAAAGTGACATTTCCCTGAAAATTTAACATTTTTTCGAAAATTTGACATTTTTTTGAAAAGTGACATTTCTCCGAAAATTTGACATTTTTCTGAAAAGTAACATTTCTCCGAAAATTTGATATTTCTTGGAAATAAAAAAAAAAAATTCGTGACGTCTTGTAGAAATATTTTTTTGGTATCATCAGCAGTTCACCTGTTATAAGAATTTTATGTTTTTATGACGTCATCAGTGTATTTTTAATTCACTCGTATTCCATCCATCTACAATATTTCCACCTACGTTTCAAACTTTAATTGGATGTTTCCAATAGTTAAGTCGATATTTGCACCAGTTTCTAAAAATTTTTCTTATTTGTGACGTCATGTGGACGTAGGTGTATTATTAATTCACTTGTATTCCGTCCGTCCACAACATCCACATTTCAAATTTTAATTGGATGTTTCCAATCGTTAAGTCAATATCTGTACCAGTTCGCCTGTTGTAAGAATTTGTCTTATTTGTGACGTCATGTAGATGTAGGTGTATTATTAATTCACTTTTATTCCGCCCATTTACAATACTTCCACCTATGTTTCAAATTTCAATTCAATAACTCCAACCGTTAAGTCGATAGCTGTACCAGTTCGTCTGTTGTAAAAATTTTTCATTTTTGTGACGTCATGTGACGTAGGTGTATTATTAATTCACTCGTAATCTACCCCTCTACAATATTTATACCTACGTTTCAAATTTCAGTTCGATATCTTCAACCGTTCCCGAGTTATCAGCCGAAATCACTGAACAGTTGAACACCTCTGTCATTATTAGAATATCACCCTGTACATTGCACTGCTTTGAGGACAAAAAACTATAAATTTCACTTGGCGGAGATAGTATCAAATATAATTTGGGCATATGGGAAAATCGAAATTTTCTGTTGAAACGTATATACCAGCGAAACCATTAATCCTACAGACATTTTTTGACAAAGCAAATTCATCTTCATTTTGTTGTCTTTCTAATAGATCCCTACTATTTTTTTGCCAAAATCAATATTTATCTAGATATTCGCAAGAGAAGAGAAAAAAACACGTTTTCTTGGAAAATGTAAATTTCCACTTGCTTCGTTCCTAAAGTCCTTATTTTCTGTCTTATGTCAAAAAATAAAAAATAATTTCTTGTAGCATTAAATTCTCTACATATTCGTTAGGGCGTAGTATTTTGGCCTAGGGACCGCCGTTTAAGAGTTATGGAGGTTTAAAGAGAAAAACTTCGAGATTTTAGAAGAATTTCAAAAAACTCTCCACTTTGGCCGACCGTATCTCGGTAATTTTTGGAGCGGCATAAAATCCAAAAAAAGACTTTTAGGTAATTCAATTCTCTACAATTTCGTTAGGTCGAAGTTTTTTGCCGTAGGAGTCGCTGTTTAGAAGTTACGAACGATTTAATGAAAAAAGTGCATGACACCGTCATCTTGAAAGGCCCGCCGGACCCAAACGAAAAGTCCCAATAATATTTCGAATGCGGCAAAACGTTCCTGACATTATGTAGTTTTCCTAGGAGTTTTTATTTTTGAGCTATCTCTCACAGTTTCCGAGTTACAGATGAAAAACCGTTTTCAGAGTTGCGGCATCCGAGGGTAAATTTTGATCGAAAACACGACATCTAAATTTACTCGTATTTTAAAAAATACGATACCGCGACGGCCGTATTATGTAGCGATGGAAAGAGAAAGACTTGTAGTTGATCCGCAGCGTAAATTGCATGTCGAAATTCGAAAATTCAGCTCGGCACGAACGAATCAAAAGTGACATTTTTGCAATTTTTCGTTTGACGTTTCTTGATCGCGAATTTGTGTTAGAAGAGTGTCCATCTTCCATCTAGATCAGCCGCAAAAAAGAGATAGACAGTCTTTGCGCGTTAATAACTAATTAACCGTAGATAATTAGTCGTTCGGAATGTCGCGTTGAGATGTAGAATTTCACTCTCGTCAGATCAGTACAGTTCCAATTCCGTCAATAGTCTCTAAAAAAAGCCCCCCATACAACATTTTCACGTTTTTAAAATATTAAATAAATATTTGAGTACTAATATTCTAATATTTTAAAAATATTTGTATATTACCTTTTAATATTTAATAAATATTTTATAAATCAGCAAAAATCACCTACTTGCATGTGAAATATATATGGTAAAAATATTTTTCAAAATATTTTAAAAATATTTTCCTAATGAAAATTGAATATTTCAGTCACATTTTACAAACATTTATTTAATGTTAGTAAAATATTATAAAATGTTATTAAAACGTTTTTTAAAACTTATTTAACACGATTTAAAAATATTTTTGAAATATTTATTTTATACAGGGTGGACATTAATAATAGGCCACAGTTCAAGGGTAGATTCTTTGGATCGAAATATGAGAATATAACCAAACATGCTTTAGTAAATTGTTTCTGTGGGAAAAGATGCAGGTTGTCAAAATTGTATTTTTTTTTCTGCAATATCTCAACTACCTCTTGACCGATCTTCTCCCAATTTGGTAAGGAAATGTATGACCCATGAGTTATACCTGATGATGAATATTTTTTCTCTTTTTTTTACGAAACGTTGACACTTTTCTTTTTCAATTAGTTGGCTTTGAGCTGCGCCCATCCAGCCACGAAAAGTGACACTTTTGACTAGGAAATCTCATGCAGGAGTAATTCCTACGTAAAAAAAGGTACACTTAATAGAACTTGATAATTCACCACATTTTTCAATAAACACAATTTGTCCTTTTCAAACTGAGTTTGTTTTCAAAAAATTCTTGAGACCTATGCAGCAGTTTTCTCGAAAATGGTTGGATTTATCAAAGTTCTATCAAGTGTACTTATCTTTTTTACGTAGAAATGACTCCTACATGAGATTTTTTAGTCAAAAGTGCCACTACGTTTCGTAAAAAAAAAGAGAAAAAATATTTCATCATTAGGTATAGCTCATGAGGCGCCCTCCACAGGATAGCGTGATGTAATACATACATTATTGTTTCTTAGCTTAAAAAATGTTTCCTTACCAAATCGGGAGAAGATTGGTCAAGACGTGGATGAGATATTGCAAAAAAAAAAGAAAAAAAATTACAATTTTGACACCCTGTATCTTTCTCCACAGCAACAATTTACTAAAGCATGTTTAGTTGTATCCTCATATTTTGGTCCAGAGAATCTACCCTTGAACTATGGCCTATTCAAGCGAAACATTCATACTGAAAAGAAATTCGTTAGTTTTTTCATAGTTTTTTTTATTGTTAAACAACACTAAATGTACAAAAAATTATCTAAAACCTTCATTTAACAAACTTTCTACATTTTAATAAAATGGCAATATACATGTAGCGTCAATTTGAGACGCACTCGATATATAGTTATTTGTTAAACAAACGTACAATTTTAAAACTATAAAAACAGCTGAATCTATAGGAAAAAAATAAGTAAAATTATAAAAATTGGTAATATGTAATTATGTTTCAGTTTTTTTATATGTGATATGATATCCCTGAATTTTGCTCTAACCAGCCACTCCTTAACACAGCCAACAGTGTCTGCCTCTGTGGCTTCTTTAAAACAATTACGAACTGCTCCTGGAAAGAAATAAAAATTGATCTCAGCTCCCAATAATTGGCGAACACAAAACATTTTTTTTTCCACATTATTTCTTCTTTTATATACTTTTAATACATGCTAACAATTTTTATTTGTGGGCAAAATATTGAAGAGTAAAATGCATTTGTTTATAAAAAAAATAAACAAATTTAAAAAATTTGGTTTAAAAATTTCTTAATTTTTTTTTGTTAATATCACTAAAAAGAACAAAAAAACTACAATCTGAAAAAAATTTATTGTAAGACTTGATCCACTTAAACAATCGACGATTCAATTTTCGACTTTGCTTTTATTTTCTAGGCGTTGTTCTCAACATACCAATTTGAAATTTGGTATGACGATTTACCTCTCCTAAAGTTTACTTAAATAATGCATTATTGTTTAAGTTATCATTAATTATTTAATTATCAACTGTTTTGATTTGTTACAACTTAAAAAAATGTTCAAGCAGGTTCAGACAAATCCAGTTTTTTTCGCAATTTCATTACGAACAATTCATTATTTGTTCATTGAGATACGAGCTATTAAACTAGAAATATTTAAGAAAAACAGTAAAAAAAACACAATTTTGAACATTCTTTTGTTTAAACAAATGCCTTGCGGGAATAGGATTTATTAAAAAACTTTTTGCAACACTCCTTATTATAATGTTTCTGACAAGTTCCAATAAAAAAAATTGCTATTGTAAGACGATTCCTTTTTAGATGATTTGGACTCTTAGTTTTACTCCACTACTATATTAGTATCTACACAAAATGGAAATATGAGCAAAACGTTGTTTATTTTACGGTGAAATTAAATTGAGGTTAAATAGAGCACATTTTACATTGCCTATTAAACAAGGTAAATATCATTTTATCATCAAAACTAACAAAAAACTACGATGTAGGTACTCGTTATTAAAAAATTAGGTTAAGAAGCTCATATAGTATCATACTTATATGAATTAATTTTAGTGCAATGTTTTAGTTTAATATAGGTAGGTATCAAATCCTCAGTATTGTAAAAAACCGCTGCCCAAGAAATCACTACTTCCACATCCAGATTCTCTATCCAAGTCACTCACAACGAAAAAACTTTATATGTGAAAATAATTGTTTATGGAACTTTAATAATATAATATTTGAAATCCTCTACTCCAAAAACTCATAAAACGATACCCCACATCGGTAGGGGGGTGGGGGTGGTGATAGGGGGGTGGTAGTGGGTGGGGGGGGTGGATGAAGTAAAAAAAATATTTTGAGGTTTCTGGTTCCTGTACATGCACTAAATAACATTTTTTTTTCATCCCCTTTAATAAGGAGGTGGGGGTGGTTAATGCCAAAAATTTTTCTTCTCTTGTATATACTAAATGCCAATTTCATGGACTCTTACCTGCTTGATTTACCCATTTACCCCAAATTTACCCCAATTTACCCCCCAACCCTTCGACGGAACAAGATGAAAATATAATCTAGTTCTAGATCTCGTTAAAGTGCATATGTGTACCAAATTTCAAGTCAATATCTTAAACAGTTCCAGAGTAAACGTGCGCACAAAAAAAAGTTACAGACAGACCGACAGACAGACGGAAATTTTTTTTTCGTTCAAACTTAAAATCTCGACGTTTCATGACATTTTAAGCCTATTTGGACAATAAAAATTTTTAAAAATTTTTTGTCGTTACTATACTTCCACTGGACGTGGAAGTAAAATACACCATAGTCATGCTGTGTTTCAATACAGAAGTACAATAATAATTCTAAGATTTAGGACATTATTAATTATTAAAATTCTACTTACCCAGATAATAAATTATGGAAAGATTGAACTGAAACTTTATAAAAATCACCAAATCGACCGACATTCAACATGCGTCATGGTAAAAGTGACGCCACTAGCGGCCCACTGCTAGCTAGGTTTGACGCGGAAAATTTAAAATAGTACCACACATTTTCTTAAATTATGATAAAAAAGTTAATAAGAACATTCAAAAACGATGTTAATAATATGAAAACAGTGTTTATAAAATGTTCTAAAAAATCATTTTCAAAACATTTAAAAACTGTTTAATAACTGATTACTAAATATTACTAAAATAATATTTTTTCCGTAAAGTGTATAAAATGTTAATAAAATATTGAAAATATTTTTTACATATAAGCACTGTTTTTTGAATATTTATAAAATATTTCATGCTGTATGGGCTTTGCGGCTGCAAATTTGCAAAGAGTATTATTTTGTGGTATACGTTCTCTGACACGTCTATCGAACGTTAGGTTAGACTATAAAATTTATCTTACACAAGAAGCATGTTATTTTGTTTTTTAATTTTTTTCACGGAAACCAAATTGAAAAAGTGCAAGTGTGATATATCGTTGAAATCGGAATTTTTACTGCTTTTCAATGGTTTAATTACAAATTGTAAGTAGTCATAAAATAAACAACTTGTTGTGCCAAAGCGGCACTAAACGTAATCCGATCTCAACCAAAACCTTTTCAGATCTTCTGGAGCACTAAAGAAACCCTCATGCAAAGTTTCATCCAAATCCATTTCGTAGCTTCGCCGCTATCGTGCTAACATACATACACACACACACACACACATACATACACACAGACATTTTTCAAAAACAACTTTTTTGGATTCCTGGGACCTCAAAACGTAAAGATTTGATGTTATCTCAATTTTCGATTTTGGACTAAATGTAGTAACCTCCCACAATTTTATTGTGGGGAGGTTAATAGGTAAATCAAGCAGGTAAGAGTCCATAAAATTGATATTTAGTATAGACAAGAGAAGCTAAAGTCTCAAAAAAAATTTTGGCATTAGCCACCCCCATTACCACCCCCACATTATTAAAGGGGATGAAAAAAAATGTGATTTAGTGTGTGTACAAGAACCAGAAACCTCAAAATATTTTTTTACTTTATCCAGGTTGTATATGTTATTTTTTCCAAAACACATTCGGCGATTGTTAATAACAAATTGTTTATTAAATAAACAAATGAATTAACAATAAATAAAATTTCACCACCTTGGAGAAAATTGCAAATAATAAATTTTAAGAAAAAATTTGTTTCTTAATAATTTGTTTAAATAATGAAAAAAAGAAATAATTGATTATAAACAGTTAAAAAATTGTTTAGGAATTTGTTTTAAATCATAATATTTTATAACAAAATGGCAAAAAAATGTTTCAAGTCTACCGCAAATTATCTATTTGTTCATAAAATGTGTTTAAACAAGTAGCACTAAAAATTTAAAATTTATGTAATTTTATAGTATTTTTGAGTATAAAAACAGTATTAATAATTAAAATTAATAAAAAAAACTTTCAACCTCTCTTTTCCATTTTTTAGTTTTTTGTTGACTGGAATAATTAATAACTAATAGACTATAACAATTAAAAATATCGCAATGTCATAATCTCATAAAGTATAGTTGACATAAGGTGTCCACTAAGCGAAATAATAATAAATTTAGTGGCTTTTGTTTAACAATTATCCGACTTGAAATATAAACGCAAACTCTACAAAAATTTGTTAATTCACAATAGGCTTATTTTATGAAAAACGGGGATCCAACGAGATATTGTTCCTTTAAGTATCTAAATAATACCATAATTTTAAAAATAAATTTTTAAATTAATATTTAATAACATAAAAAAATGTTTTTACTTGCCAAGGTCGGTTTCAGAGCATCACAACGGCTTTGCGTTCTCCGCGCATAGCCCTATTTTCAACATCAAATTAAAATTATTAATAATAGAGATAGAGTTCCGGGAGTTAGGAGTTCTCTGTTGGAAATTTCTTCCTCTTTAAGAATCCTTTTTTTATTTCTTATATATTTATATAATCTTATATATAAAACTATTTTTTCAATTTGATTTTGTTTATAAATTTTGCAATGGTTTATGTGCGGGTTTGAAACTTTTGCACATTTTTCTAGACGTCATTCTAAATCCAATGAGACGTCACTCATATTTTTAAGAGCTTTATCAAGAATTAACATGTGTTTGAACGTGTGAACTTGTCTAAAAGAACAAGTACATAAAATAATTAATTTAATAATCCTCATAAAATGAAAAATGTTTATAAACAAGCTAAAAACTACATTTTGATATGCTTTTTATCCCTGTTGGGATGATTCAGTACCTTTTTAGCAGAGGGTCGTAGGATGACTCGTACTGAGTCATCCATTTGACATGTTTCATTTTTCTTTTTTTTTTTTTTTTTTTTTTTTTGTATTGACTAAAGTAAAGGCTAACTACATTTTGAAATACAGAAAGAGCATCGTTTATATTGTTATTTAGTAAATGAAAATCGGTCAAATATTTATAAAGATAGAATTTTCCCCGTTATGATCTTCATTTTTTTTTTTGGTTTGGATACCTATAGATAATTTCGTGTATTATCAAAATAGAGACTTTTTCGAGAAGGGAGTGATTTCAGACTTACAATTTTATTTTCGGGCCGGCTGCCACTCTGATATACCGGGCTTTGTAAATAACTCGTTTATTTTTCGAAAAACCTCCATTTCAGATTTTTTGTCCAAAAAGATCCATGTATTATACTGGTTATAGAGATTGATCGACGGAATATTTAATTTTCGATTTTTATTAGGAAACTGTCCGATATTTGTAGAATTTATCAAAAAAATAAAGTTTTTCAGGATTTGTAGATTTGCTTTTGTTTTGTCAAATTTTTCACAAACGTCGCCTAATAGACTTAATCGAGCCCTACAATCGCCATTTTTGAAAATCAAAATCGGACCTTCGGTTCGGGAGTTATTAATTTCTTTGGAAAATCATACTCGGCCTTGGAAAAAATACTTACGGTCAACGGATTCGAGCCTCAAGCAATAGGCTTCATTTGTGGCTGTGTACCTTCGATCCCACCAAGTCTCATTGAAATCAATCAATATCCTGGACAGTTATCGTGCTTCCTAGCCCGATTTCGAGAAAACCAGTTTTTGCAAAAAAAATTAATTTCCATTTATTTTTCGATATAGTCTCCGGTATACTTATCTGTAGACCGTTGCCAGCGGCACCATTTTGAAATATCTGGATCTGACTGCCCGTTACAGAGTTATTCAATTTTTCCCGAAAAACTTGAAACGTCTATATCGGGTACTTCCGGTTTCCGAATTGAGCCGAGCTTCCAGCGTTAAGGTCTTCTGAAGGCCTCCTATCAACTAAGTTTCATCGAAATCCGAAAACGAATTAGGGGGGCTGAGCGTGACAGACCGACGACTGACCGACGGACGGAATTTTCTAAATTCGCTCTCGAGTCGATAGATATGACTTTCATTTCGATCCGACGTTTTTTTCGGGTTTCGATGGTCCACCGGAAAAATGCAAAACCTATACTACATTTTTTTTCAAAATGTAACAAGCATAGGCAGGGTGTGGGCTTCAATTAAGCGAGGAATATGCTATTTTGGGCTTTATTTTGAGGCTTCATGTTTGTACAAAGAAACCTATTTTAGTCAAACGTCAATAATGGAATGAATACCTTATATCTGTTACCTATTTTGCATTAGAATAAATATAAATTATATCAATGGAAATACTTTTAACATGCATACCCTAAACATAATTATTTATATTATAAATTATATCAATGAAAATACTTTTAACATGCATACCCTAAACATAATTATTTATATTAGAGCGGCCCCTTTGGTGCCATGCGGCCGTGACCTACAACAATGCAATTATATTATTAACACATCGACTACGCAATTATATTGTCGCACACAGTTATATCATTTAGTTAAAGAATTAGAAGAGAAGTGGCAACTATGTATGGCTTCGTGTAATCTGAAACATGTATACATTTTATACAACGGGCTTCGTAATGTACCATAATTATAAAAGGCTTCGTATGACATGTCGTGTTGTTTTTAATCTGTATGTCCAAAAAAGTTCCCCCCTCTCATGTTGCTCGCGTTATTATTCCCACTTAAAACATTATTAACAGTTGTACACACTATTTAAATTACAAATAAGGCTGGGCTTCTGGTACCCTATAGTGTGTGGTGGGCTTCGTTTCATGCGTACCGTACGTATATATATATATATATATATATATATATATATATATATATATATATATATATATATATATATATTACGGTGGCCCATCTTTTTCGAAATCGAAATTTTTTATTTCTCACCCCTGCAAATGGTTCCATTTGAAGAAAAAACAGTCCCCTCAAAATATTATTGAGGCAAATTGAAGACAAGGGGTGCCGCAGAATGCATTATTATGCAATAATAAAAGTAAATGGAATTATTTACATTCTTTGGTTGATGCATTGTTTTTTTTTTTTTAATCAGCAACATTTATCTTTAGAATGACTAATCAAGTCATACAAATATCAAAGACATTATCTGTTGTGACTATGACATGTATCATACTACTGTAAATTCGTAGTCTAAGAAAACTAGACTAGAAGTTTTTGAAATAAAACTCTGGTTTTATCTTTGTGTATTTTATTATGAAACGTTTTTTTCATACATAGTACCAAATATTATCCTAAATCTAAAAGACATATAGTAATAAAAACAATATTTTTTGCACTAGGCCAAAGCATGCGACAGGGTTTCTTTTTTTACATTTGGAAACTGTGATTTATAATCATTTACAACTTGGAGTAAAAACTGTTTTTGGTCTTCATTTTTTGTTAAAATGTCATTATAGTCAGTAATAAGTTTGATTCCTCTCTCAGCGGCATCATTTACAACTTTAATTTTGTTTACAATATTGAAACATCGGGTATAACTTTCATTTTCCCTCCATGTTGTTGGATCATTTTCCAAAAATTCCATAGACAAACCTAATTTTTGAAAAAACTGTTTAGTGTTCTCGCATATGAAGTCCTGAATTTCCTTGTTTTCAACGTCAGTAATGTTACTAATCATAAGTCGTTTAATACCCTCTTGATTTGGTGCTTTCCTATTCAAAGCTTTAACCATTTCTCTTTTAGTGGTAACTGAAATATCGTCATCAAAGAAAGATAAGCCAACATTTACTGAATTAAGGTACCACAAATGGTTCACTATTTTCCTACTTGCGGCTTGAGATATTTCTTTGTCAATATTTTGATAATTAATGAGTTCTTTACAAAAGTCTAAGTCATGAAGCGGTGCTTTACTAGCAAATGACGCTGTAAACCAGGCCTTTACATAAACCTTTACAATAAAGAGACATATATCTTCAATACCTATTTTTTCTTTTTTAGTTAGTTGGAACTGATCTTGGAAAAAAAATATTTTTAGACAGTAAATGGCTTTGGCCATCCAACGTGCATGATGAAATGCCCCTGGTTGATAGAATGTCGTGTGAGTGGGCTCTTCTTCAACAAAAAGTTTAGAAAGCATTAAAAATTCTTTATAATCATCACGAGGCTGTTGCAAAGTTAAAGCTGCATTTAGAAACTTTACAATTTCGGCTTTAACTGGTTGTAAAATGTGTTTAATTTTTGATACCTGAAATCCAGTTTTTAGTTTATTTTGATCTATTTTAGGCCAAAATTCCCTAAAACGTTTAAATAGTGGCACATTTGGACCAGATGAGGAAGGCGTTTTTGTGTCAATAGTGTGGCTGCCCCATTTATATAACCCATATTTGATGCTGTTGTATCACAACACAAAGCTATTACCTTTTCGTCCAAATTCCATTCACAAAGCACATCATAAACTGCTTCAGTCTGTGCTCTTCTAGTTGAATTTGGCAAAGCTGGTACTCCAAGTAGTTGTTCAATATCTCCACTAGTAACTAAGATAGCAAGTCTATCGATATTTCCCATTCCAGTGAGAGAAGTTAAAAGTTTTCCATCCCAATGGATGACTGGGGCCGGCAATTCAGAAGGCAGTTTTTAATATTTCTGCTCTTTCTTCGCGGATGCGTTGTCTAGAGCGCTGAAGTGTGGATGGACAAAGATGTGGTGTCATGTCCTAGTGCTTTTACTACTGCCGTCAAAATATGGACTCCATACCTGTCGCTTATTTTGCAAGCATCAAATGCAGCGGCTATTTTTGGTGTGATGATGTTACATGTTCCATACAATCTCCTCTTTTTTGGCTGTTACGGGCCAGGCTGGTCTTGTAACAACTCTTCTTGGGCTTCGATTATTTCATCTTCATTTTCGTTGGAGTCGGCTGAATTACTACTTGATGATGGACAGGTGACTGTTTCCTCTAATCTAGCTTTTTCTTGTTGACTTCGTTGCATTCGTTCGGATAATTTCTGTAATTTCTCCTCAGCTGATTTTTCTTGAGAAGCAAGTTGGTAATCAATACCATGCATAAATCCAGGACGTCCCTTTTTTCTTTGGTTAATTAAAAACTGCTTATCTTCATCTATTTTCATCAACTCCAATGCATTTGCATGAGAAATGTCAAAAAGATCGTCCAATTTTTCAACGAAATTTTTTTCTTTACTCCCGCACTGGCCCTTTTAGCCGATTTTTGTAAGTTCCTCCACTCTGCATAAAGTTTATCTAGTTGTATAACACAATGAAAATCCTGACGTGTCGGAATGCGAGCTTTATCCCAAAAAACTGACACCTCTTTTATTGTTAATTTAGCACTTTCATGTACACTTAGCTTCACTTCACGAATGTTATAAAAGAGCACTTGTAATACTTGTCTATTAGACGGCAATTTATTGCCAATGATTTGTGACGAATAGTGTCCAACTAAGTAAATGAAAGTATCCTTTCGTAAGGATCTAACATCAGCCATCGTTAAATGTTTTTTCAAAAAGGAACGTATGCTAGAACTTATAATGTCACCACTGTAAAACACAATTGCAAACTGACATAAAAACCTACCGTAGGTGCATTATATTTCCAAACTTCTGAAACAAATAATTTCTAGGAAATAATTACACCAATAAAACATTATGAGAAAAGAGGTAGATATTTGTATTTTAAGTAAAATTTAAGTGTATTACCGTAATAAAATCTTATCTACAAATTTCTACCTGAATGCGGCACGGGTTACCGTTCACCGAATTATCTGAAACTTTGACGTAAATTATTCCTAGTATAATAGTATATTTTCCTGGGGTGAGACTTAAAAAATACGCAAAAAAATTCACCCCCTATAGAGATGGGCCACCCTTATATATATATATATATATATATATATATATATATATATATATATATATATATATATATATATATATATATATATATATATATATATTGATATGTTTTCTGGGTACTAAAGAAAGAGAAAGAAATTTGTTAATTTAATTTTTAATTAAATATTAATCTAGAAAGCAGAAATTTCTATATTCGGCGCCACTGCTTCCTAGTTTCCCAGCAAACACACATTTATTAGCATGAGTTACCAATAGGTGTCACTCTATCTCAGTGCAGTTTCTTTAGCTCAAATTAATAAAAGGCAAATTAAAATCATAGATCAAATAATAACAATTTTATTTAAGAAAAGTAGATCAGATTAATTTACAAAATTTTAATTTAGTTGAACCTTGGCCTTGGGTTTCTTATATTTAGGAAACAAAATTCTGCCCTTTTATTTTAATTACAAATACTTATTCTAAGAAAATGAAAGAAATCTTTGCTTTATTTAATATCGATAAAACAGGTACCTGTATGCGACGTGACGTCCCGATACGAATCACTGATTTGTTGCACTACACTATTGTGATCCTGGTTACCTGCAAACTCCTTCGATTTCTCGTTTCGTGCCTTTGTGGTGATTTTGTTCCTTGTGAAATTTGTTCAATTTGATGTGCCTTGGACGACTTGATGCTAAAATATTGGATTAATACCGTATGGCTTACTTGAAAATCCGGTAAGTCAAATTTGACAAACAGCTGACATTAAGGTTATATTTTGATGATAATTATTTTGTTTTTTAAACCTTGCAACATTGGTTCCTCTTACTTCTCAACTTATTAATGTTTGATTTACATACTTTTCTTCATCTGAATTTGAATTTTCTTTACTATTTGTAATAATTTCTGGACTCAATTTTGAAAATAACTCTCTTCTTTTTATTACAAAATCAACAACTTATAACAAACTTTTCATGGAAACGTTCCTTGTTTCTTGAAAACTTTGTTAATTAATGACTTTTTTCTGAAATTAGATAACTAGACCTGTCAAAATTTCATAAATTTTATTTGGTTATGAATTTAAATTTTTCTTTTAGACCTTCTCTGTCTGTTTTACTGTTTGAAACAGATTCCTTATTTAATTCTGATTCTTTCAGTATCCCTTTTATTTCTCTAGGCTTTATATTTAAGTAGTTCCAAAACGTTGCATGATTTTCACATAATTTCTATTTTAAACAATTTACACTAGATTTGATGCATGATTTACCTTTCTTAATCTTCTTACTAACTAGCTCTCTTAATTCTAATTAACAAATTTACTTTTCAGTATGAATAAATGCTAACTCTATAACTTTTTATTTTCAGAACTCGTAATCAATGTTTCTTCAGTCCTTGAAGTAGTGTCCTTTTACCTACCGAACTGAAAATCATTTTGAAATGTTCTTTGCAGTGTTTTCTTTCAACTGCCTGCATAATAAATAGGAAAACAATGTTTTTAACAATCTAATATTTAAATAACCAGTGACAGCACACAAATTATGATTACTGATGGTCAACACTGAAACTTTAAACTACAATTAACATATGGAATTCAGGGATGTATTTCTCAGGTTTAATCTAAGGTAATAGTCTTTGATTTTAAATGTTTATGATTTAAACCCGAGCACTAATTTTCGAGAAATCTTAGATTTAAGTTTTATTTGTGCTCCTTTTCTTTTTAAAGAGTCTTTATGTACACTATAGAATGTTTATTCAGTTTGTTTGTGAATTTTCACTTCCTTTTATGTTTTTTGTCACCTATATTGTTTAATATTTTAGTTTTAAATTATTTTCTTGCTTTAATTTCAAGTTTTAAATTTTCAGATGTGGAAATTTACATTCCCTATTTTGTGGAAGTTTTTCCAGTTTGATGAGCTCCGGATCAACCTATGATTGTCTATTAGTCAGAAACACTCTAACGATGGATTCCTGATATGATTTTTCCACCTTTGGTTTTGTATTTAAGAAGTCTAGCTTCTGAAGATAAAGTGAGATTTTACAAATTTTTAAACCTACTTATTTTAAAATTTAAGCATTTTACAATATTTATTGTTACTATTTAATCTCTGTCTTTCAATTTAAATTTGTTTACTGATAGTATGTTTACTATCGATAATTCATGTTAGTTTTAAAGTTTTTACTTTGTAATCTTTGAATTCTTTGATGCAGAACTGCAAACAGTGGCGTAGATTATTTATTTTGATAATGAAACTTATTGTCTCTCTCATGAGTCAAGATATCATATCAATATATATATATATATATATATATATATATATATATATATATATATATATATATATATATATATATATATATATATATATATATATATATATATATATATTCTATTTTAAAAATATAACTTTACATTCTAGTAAAAATACATCATTTTTTATCGATATTAAAATTGTTATTCCATTTTGTTTTTTCCAAATCCTTGGTTACTTGAGTCTCATTCATCAGTAAGTGAATTGTAAGTGAACTGCTTGCCACACTATGATTCATTTTTCGTTAATATCTTACGTTTAAAACTCGTATAAAGAAAACGTTTTTTTATGTTATTTATAACCAAATATTCAGTAAAATTTTACGCAATTAAAGCGTTTCAAACAAACGTTGTTAAGCACTTAACTTTGAACGTTACAGTAACGTTTATTTTTAACACATAATGTATTTATCATTCATGTCTAACATTAAAAACACGTAAAAAATTAAATGATTAAAATTAAATTAAAAGATTCATTCTACCTTCTCAGAATCCTATATTCGTTATTTGCGCCAATTCAATTTGTGATACTTGTGATATATTCAACTGCACGGTCAATACAATTCATACTTCTCTTAAGAATTGCAGCGTCCCATAATGTTAATGTTAAAATGATATAAACATGTAGGGCACTTGTAATTAATTTTATGTTGTTTGGCACTTATATGTATGTATGTAGCTATGTATTTTTCTTTTTTTTTTTGTCGCTTTCTTGTCCTGTAATTGGTTCTTTTGTACTGTTGGACAAATGTATTGAATAAATAAATAAATTGTTAAATAGTAATATGTTAACGTGGAAATCACGATGGAATTTCACAGACAATTTATTTATGGTGAATTTTTGTCGTTTTTAAGACGTTAGAAATATACGTTATTTAATAATTCACTGAATACGTTAAAATAACGTTATGTCTTAAGGCATGATTCATTTTTCGTTAATATTGTAACGTGTTTCCACCCTTAGGAAACCACCCTCGCAAATTCCGTGGGTTCCAAAAATTATAACAAGAGATGTCCACTAACACACTTTATTAAATATTTACTGGATACTTCACAATACTATTATTAATTTAAATACACTTTACTGACTAAAATCACAATGTTTATTACTTTGTTTATCTTCGAACTCTTAACCTCACTTTCTATACTTTCTGAACTTTCTGAACTACTCGCCGAGAATGCGGTCGGTCTTTATACCTAAAAATGACAGATCTCGATTGTTCTGTGATGACGCCACCATTCTCTCGATAATTCCAGATGTCACTTTGGAATCTTCTGGTAGGTTCTTTTTCGAGTAGGTGCAAATACATCATTCTAGGGGTTGTAACACATTACACTGCCCCCTCCTTAAGCCTGAACGTCCCGGTCAGGCAGTTCAGCCTCTTTCACGTACTTCGCCAGTCTATCCAAGTGTACGATCTTCATCTTGGACTTTTTGTTTCGTTGAATCCGATAGACGACATCATTAATTCGGGTAATAACAGTATAAGGTCCTTCCCAAGGAGGTTGAAGTTTCGGTGACTTCCCTTTCTTTCGCTGTGGGTTATACAGCCAAACCAGATCTCCTGCCTTGAACCCTTCTGAACTACCCTTACGGTCGTATCGAGCCTTCATTCGGTCACTGGCTATGGTGATTTGGTCTCTAACCAGCTCATGAACATTTCTTAGCCGTTCACTCATTTCATCCACATAGCTGTTCACAGGAAGCTGTTCTCCGCCTGGTGTTCCGAAAATCAAATCACATGGCAGTCTGATCTCATGTCCAAATACTACACGGGCTGGTGTTTGTTTCGTAGACTCGTGGATAGCAGCTCTGTATGCCATGAGGAAGAACGGTATGTGGAGATCCCAATCACGTTGATTCTTATGAACCACTTTAGAGAGATGTTCTTTCATGGTCTTGTTATGTCGTTCCACCATTCCATCTGATTGCGGGTGAAGGGCTGTTGTCCGTGTTTTGTGTATCCCCAATAACTTGCAGATTTGCTGAAACACCCCTGACTCAAAGTTCCTCCCTTGATCTGAGTGCAGCTCCAGGAGTACACCAAACCGACATATCAAATTATTTACCAAGACTTTGGCAACAGTGACTGCTTCTTGGTTTGGAATTGCATAGGCCTCTGGCCACTTACTAAAATAGTCCATGGCAACCAGTATATACTTGTTACCGTCCTTGGTTACTGGGAATGGGCCGGCTATATCGATCGCAATCCTCTCGAAAGGAGCTCCGACGTTATATTGTTTCATTGCACCCCTACTTCTAGTCTGCGGTCCCTTACTTGCTGCACAAATTTTGCAATTGCGACACCAAGCTTCCACATCCTGACGACTATTTATCCAATAAAATCGTTCTCGTACTTTATTCAGGGTCTTATTAACGCCGAAGTGTCCACCGGATGCTCCATTATGCACTTCCTGAAGTACTTTCGGTACTCGACACCTGGGAATCACTAGACGCATAACAACTTCCTTGCCATCCGGGCTTTCCCAAGCTCTCTTTAGCAGCCCGTTCATAACTTTGAGTGAATCCCATTGGGCCCACAAAGCCTTCAATCCAACTGCCTTGTACGAAACATCCTTCCACGCTGGTCGAATTCCTTTCTCTTTTGCTCTCAATATAACCCCAATCTCTGTGTCATTCAGTTGTTCTTGTCTAAGGGCTTCAGTTGTCCAATCATCCGGAACCTCTATTTTAATAGTGTTGACGGCCACCGTACCCTGAAATTTCTCAACGTGGTGGCAGTGCTTGCAATCTTCCTTGCATGGTCTTCTAGATAAAGCGTCTGCGTTCTTATGAGATCTTCCAGGTCGATGTTCGATTTTGAAATCATACTGTTGCAGCCGTTCTATCCAACGAGCCAGTTGACCTTCAGGGGTTTTCAACTGCAACAGCCATTTTAATGCAGCATGGTCGGTGCGAATCTTAAAATGTCTTCCATAAAGATATTTATGAAAATGGTCCACTGATTTAACGATGGCCAGTAACTCTTTCCGGGTTACACAATAATTTCTTTCCGGTTTGGACAGCACCTTGCTGAAATATTCGATCACTCTTTCCTGTCCATTCTGGATTTGGGACAGTACACAACCGACCGAAGAATTGCTGGCATCCGTGTCTAAAATAAAAAGTCCTTCCCATTGTGGGTACGCTAGCACAGGACCAGTGCATAGAGCTGCCTTCAATTTTCTCCATGCCGTTTCACATTCCGGTGTCCATTGGTACTGCACTTTCTCTTCTGTCAGCCGGTGTAATGGCTTCGCAATTTCTGCAAACCCTTCCACAAAGCGCCTATAATAAGTGCAGAGGCCAAGGAAGCTCCGTACTTCATGAACGTTAGATGGTCTTGGCCAATCTCGTACAGCAGAAATTTTGTCGGGGTCTGTTTGTATTCCATCCGAAGACACCACGTGACCAAGAAATTTGACTTCTTTTTGGAATAGCAGGCACTTCTTCGGGTTCAACTTCAGATGGGCATTCTTGACTCGCCCAAATACTTCTTGAAGATTTTTCAAATGTTCTGTAAAGTCCTGTCCCATAACAAGCACGTCGTCAAGGTAAACCAGGCACGTCCTCCAGGTTAGCCCTCGCAGCACGAACTCCATCAGTCTTTCAAAGGTAGCTGGCGCATTGCAAAGTCCAAAAGGCATCACGGTAAATTGATAAAGACCACTGCCTGCTGAAAACGCTGTCTTTTCTTTATCATCAGGATGAAGCCCCACTTGCCAGTATCCACTCCTAAGGTCTAACGTAGAAAACCATCGTGAGCCTGCCAACGTGGTTAACGTGTCGTCAATTCGTGGTAATGGGTAACTGTCTTTCTTCGTGACATCGTTTAATTTCCGATAATCGACACAAAATCTTAATGTTCCATCCTTCTTGGCAACCAAAACTACTGGCGATGACCAGGGACTCGTCGACTCCTCAATGACTCCATCTTGTAGCATCTTGTCTATCATTGCCGAGGCATCTTCTTGTTTTGCTAATGGAAGCCTCCTAGGTGGTTGTGGAATAGCGGGTGAGTCGCCAGTATTTATCCGATGCTGGACTATGTCTGTTTTTGTAAGGGCCTCTGTATTCTTGGCAAATACTGAACTTTCCTTTTCCAGGAACTTGATTGCCTCCCTTCGTTCATCCTCAGATAAATGCTCCAACTGGGTACTCAACAAGGTCAAAACTTCCTGGTCTATTTTCATAGATGAACTTCCCTCTGTTTCTTCCTCGCACCTCGCTACCCATGTGACTGGTTCATAGGAGCCAATCGGTTTGCCTTCCTTAATTGTCACCGAGTGGGAATTTAAATTAACGACTCTAATTGGGATTTTGTCTTTAGTCCGGGTTAAAGTTCTCGCCACAATAATATTGGGTAGGGACTTAATCGATTCGTCATCTTCAACTAGGCCAACACGGTACCCTCCAGGATTTCCTTCTAAGGCAGCATCGATCATTTGTTCTGAATGAGCAGGAATCTTGATCGTCTGTGTTGTTAACAATCTCGCTTTATGGAATTGGTCGTCTGCGGTTGCCAGAATAAATTCCTCATTTCCAATTTTTAAGACTCGCTTCCCTACGTCAACAATGAATCCCTGCTCTCCCATGATGTCTAGACCCAAAATGAAATCATCCATAATGTCAGCCACAATGACCTTGTAATTGAACCTCAACCGTCCAACCTGCAGTTCCAAGTTGACCTCTCCGTGGACCGCAGCCCTGTCCCCCGTGGCTGTCCGAATGATTACTCCATTTTGCTTCTTGTCAATCTGCAAGCCTGATATAAACCCTGGCCGCACTATTGATGACGTAGCACCGGTGTCAATAGTAAACACGCATTTTCTTCCATTCACATATCCTTGCAACAACAGACTACTTGGAATTCTTTGGAGCTGGGAAATCTTTACTTCTCTGGGGGCACCGCATTCCTTAGCCAGCACAGCCCCCTTGGTGCTGGCTATCTTTAGTTTTCCTGCTTCTCTTCTACATTCACAGCATTTACTCGACTCTCCGAGTTCTGCTGTCGACAGTCCCGTTTCATATGTCCTACCTTGCCGCAGTTGAAACATTTAATACCTCCGCTCGGCTTTCCTCTATTTTGTTGTTTTTCTTGCTTCCCGAGACCATCCAATTTATCACATAATTTGGTGAACATTTTCTGTATTTCTGTCAACATGGGGTTCTGGTTCATTTCTGGTTGTGATTCTTCGAGAGTCACAGCTCGCACTCTTGACCTTGGCGTATCCCTGTAAGCGGCTTCTACTTCGAGTGCACGCACCAAAGCTTCGCTACTACTTTGGTGTCTCGTCAGCCTCAGAACTCGCCTGACCTCTTCGTCCCTTATACCATCTAAAAAGGCCCCCACGGCTAATTGTTCCTGGAATTCTTTAGGTGCATTTGGATACGCCAGGTGTGCCAGTCTCTCTATCGCAGCTTCAAATTCTTGTAAACTTTCCCCAGCTTTTTGCATCCGGGATTTCAGCTGAGCCTGGTATAATTGGGCGAGATGTTGGTCGCCATATCTTAAGTCCAATGCAGCTTCCAAGACTTTGAAGTCCCTTTGTTTATCCACTGGGATAGTTTGAAGCAACTCTGACGCCTGGCCCCTTAACGCCAGAACTAATGCCATGGCCTTTTCCTCATTATCCCAGTTGTTCGCACACGCTGCTGCCTCAAACTGCCTCTTGTACGTTGTCCATGAGCTTTGGCCGTCAAAGGAGGGAGGTTTTAACCGGTGACCTGATGATATGAGATATGAGATATGAGATATGAGATGAAATGAGAGACTTAGGTGTAACATATGATAGTCAAATTACTTTTAATAGACACATTATGATTATGACAAATAAGGCTAGTAAAATGTATGGATTTCTTGTACGTAACTCGCGACAGTTCAGCAATCTTAAATGCATTAAGCAATTATACATAAGCTTTGTACGAAGTATTTTAGAGTATTGTTGCATAATATGGAGTCCATATTATAGATATCAAATAAATAACATAGAAAAAATTCAAAACAAATTTTTAAGATATCTTAACTACAAAGAAAATGGAGAATATGATAATACCGTACCAAAAGAAGACCTTTTACTACAATACGATCTCAGTACACTAGAGAAACGCAGGAGAATAAGTTCTGTATTGTATTTACATAAAATTTTAAATAACGGCATAAATGATCCTTCCTATCTCTCACTAGTTCATCTGAATGTGCCGACTCATTCCACTAGAAATTCTAGAACATTTTACCTAGAAACACCTCACACGAACAGTCAAATTAATTCACCTTTATATCGGATGTGTTCACTATATAATAGCATACAAGATACTGTTGATATTTTTCATTGCACTCGAAGTAGGTTAAAAAATATATTAGAAGATGTGATGTAACGCCTGTGATATGTAGGCAACTATGTGTATTTTTATGTTAATAATATATGTATGTATAATTTGTGTAACTTGTGATATTAACGTTCTACATTTTTACTTAAATTTGTTATATTTATATTTTTTATTGTACGTTTCACAATACTCTGTAATGGGGCTGTGCCTGTTGAGTATTTATTACCAAATAAATAAATAAATAAATAAATACCACCTGCTGGCTTCCTCTATCTCTCAACTGTCGTTTAAGCCGGTCTATTTCTCCCTTGACTTCTTTTTCGAACTCACTCATCTTTTCTTCAAACTGATTTACTTTTCCTTTTACTTGACCGACTTCGGTCTTGACTTCACCTACTTTATCTTCGACCTTATCTACTTTTTCTTCTACCTTGTTTATCTCTTCTTTGACTTCACTTTTGACAGAAATGATTGCGTCCTGTTGTATTTTTATTTGATCGCTCAGGATTTTCCTTAATTCCTCCTGGCGTCTTTCTTCCAAGTCTTCCATTATTTCTTTCAATTCGGCTTTTTCTTCTTGGCGTCTTGTTTCTTCATCCTCTTTTTCTTTCTGACGTCTTCTTTCTTCATCCTCTTTTTCTTTCTGACGTCTTGTTTCTTCACCCTCTTTTTCTTTCTGACGTCTTATTTCCTGATCTTCCATAATTTTCTTTAATTCGTCCCTTTCTTCTTGACGCCGTTTTTCTTCCTCCTGGCGTTTTCTTTCTTGCTCTTCTTTATCTTCCTGTCGTTGCTGAGCCATCATTTTTTGGAATTGTTCGAATAAGTCCTGTATTTGTTTATCGGATGCCATACTTCTTGTTGTTACGGGCATACGATGAAATTAAAATAAAATAAATTTAACTGTCACGTCAATATCGGTAATGGAACTTTTCAGACAAATCTCGAAATAGCACGAAAAAGTCTTATCCAGAGTCTTTTGTCACTATCCAGTTCAGAGAATTTAATAATCTCCACTAATGTTCAAATAGAAGTCCTAGTAATTTTTCACGCACTAAATAAGTCTTTTTCAGTGTCTCTATCACTTCTCAGTTCAAAGGATCACACTAATGTCCTAATAAAATGTTCTACAATGTCTCAAAAAATGCACTTAACACTATTTTCCTGTCCGAAAATAACCCTCGAACAATGTCCAGTAAATTAGTCCACTGTGTTAGCACTAAACCTCGAGAATACTTCTCGAACACTCCAGCACAACTTCAGAGCTCCTCTTGTCATAAAATTCCGCTTTCTGACACCAATTTGTCGCGTGTTTCCACCCTTAGGAAACTACCCCTTGCAAAATCCGTGGGTTCCAAAAATTATAACAAGAGATTGTCCACTAACACACTTTATTAAATATTTACTGGATACTTCACAATACTATTATTAATTTAAATACACTTTACTGACTAAAATCACAATGTTTATTACTTTGTTTATCTTTGAACTCTTAACCTCACTTTCTATACTTTCTGAACTTTCTGAACTACTCGCCGAGAATGCGGTCGGTCTTTATACCTAAAAATGACAGATCTCGATTGTTCTGTGATGACGCCACCATTCTCTCGATAATTCCAGATGTCACTTTGGAATCTTCTGGTAGGTTCTTTTTCGAGTAGGTGCAAATACATCATTCTAGGGGTTGTAACACATTACAATATCTTACGTTTAAAACTCGTATAAAGAAAACGTTTTTTTATATGTTGTTTATAACCATATATTCAGTAAAATTTTACACAATTAAAACGAACGTTGATAAACACTTAACTTTGAACATTACAGTAACGTTTATTTTTAACACATGGTGTATTCATCCTTCATGTCTAACATTAAAAACACGTAAAAAATTTAATTGTTAAATAGTAATATGTTAACGTGAAAATCACGCTTGAATTTCACAGACAATTTATTTTTGATGAATTTTTGTCGTTTTTAGGACGTTTAAAATATACGTTATTTAATAGAATAGAATAGAATAGTATATGTCTCATGTTGGATATACATAGTATATATATATATATGAACGTCACAAAAAAATATATATATTTAGAGTGATTAAAAACAGTAAAATTACAATTAATAATAATTCACTGAATACGTTAAAATAACGTTATGTCTTAAGGCATGATTCATTTTTCGTTAATATCTTACATTTAAAACTCGTATAGAGAAAACGTTTTTTTTTATGTTGTTTATAACCATATATTCAGTAAAATTTTACAGAATTAAAACGTTTAAAACAAACGTTGATAAACACTTAACTTTTAACTTTACAGTAACGTTTATTTTTAACACATGGTATATTTATCATTCATGTCTAACATTAAAAACACGTAAAAAATTAAATTGTTAAATAGTAATATGGTAACGTGAAAATCACGCTGTAATTACACAGACAATTTATTTTTAGAGAATTTTTGTCGTTTATAGGACGTTAAAGATAAAAGTTAACCCAACATATTGGTTTAACGTTTATTAATAGTAATTTTAATACTTTAGGTTATTTTGTGCTGTTACATTAACGTTTAAAAAACGTTCAGTTGAAAAGGCGTTTAAAAAAAAATGTTGTTTTTTTAACTATGGTGTTCTTGCACTTGTTCTCCTGCACTCTCCTTTCTATGGGATTGGCCTGTTGATGGTAAGCTGCTGTGAAGAATCTTTCTATGTTGTTACGAATACAAAATGTATCGTAAAAACCGGAATTAAAATGACTTCCTTGGTCTGATATGATAATCCTTGGAACGCCATATCTCGCCACTAATTCTTTTTCTATAAATTGTGCTATGGTTTTACCACTTACTTGCGTGAATGCCTTAGCTTCGACCCACTTACTGAATACGTCTTCCACCATTAATATATAACGGTTATCTGCATCTTTTGTCCGCTGAAGCGGTCCTATTACATCCACGCTTAGGACTTCAAACGGATGTGCAGGTGCATGGCTTCTGAAAGGAGCATTCGGTTGTGGCAGTCTGCTTTTTACGAAATTGCAAATAATGTACTCATTTAGATATTTGTTTATTAAACGAGACATGTTATTAAAATAGTATCGGTCCGAGATGATTCTGACTGTTTCATCTCGGCCGGGATGACCTACTTCTGGTCTGTCATGAAAATGAGATATTACTCTCATGACCATACGTTTCGGTACGTATAATCTCTCTTTAACATTTTCACTTCTTGTCCAAAGTGTACCTCCTATCACTTGTCGTGTATTCACGAATTTCACCTCTGCCTCTGTTTTACCCGCTTGTCGCATTAGAGTATTCCATCGTTCAATTTGGTCTTGGATATCTCTGGAATGCGTTTGCACTTCTCTGACCTGATCATTTAATTCTAAAGTGGTAATCACTGATATGCGTTCCTTATATGAAAATTTTGGTGGATACATCCTTTCCTCTTCGCCGTCTGCTTCGATGTCAGGGTCTTGAGGATTCCTACTAAGATAGTCTGCCAATATATTTTCCTTGCCGGGACAATGTTCTATCGTGAAGCTGTATTATAATAATAATAATTATAATAATAACTACTTTATTGTCGTAAGATCTTATAAAAGATATTGACAACGTCAATTGATTAATTGTAGTTATACACATAGGAAAATATAAATAAAAAAACAATAAAAAACAGTAGTTAGTCACACAAAGAATTTGAAGACAAAGTACACGTCAAATATTAAAATTAATTACTGCAGTAATATTCCTGGAAAGAGTAGAAGCAATTTTCTAGAAGGTAGCGCTTAATGTGGCTTTTGAACTTGTTTATTGGATTAATATCTTTGAGAGAGTTGGGCAAATGATTAAAAATATGACTGCAAAAACAGTAAGGACTCTTTCTATACATTGACAAGTTTAAGTAAATGTGAATATTGGTATTAGACCTGGTATCATGTGCATGCACTGAATTATTTTGTGGGAATTTTCCTTGATTTGTTTTAACGAAAATCAGTGCCACATGAATAACTATACAGGGAAGCGGTAGAATATGATGCCTTTTAAGATGGGCCTACAGGACTCCATTGGGTTAACAGAAATTTTTTTTCGTATTATTCTTTTTTGTATAACGAAAATGCGGCTGTGTTCAATTGTTTGACCCCAGTAAATCGACATATAGCTTAAATGAGAGTAGGCCAAAGCATAATAGACATTCATTAGGTTCTTGGTATCAAGAATATTTTTCAGATTAACGATTGCAAAATATGTTGAATTTAGCCTACTGATCACAAAGCCAACATGTGCATCCCACGTTAGCTGGTGGTCAATATGGAGACCTAGAAACTTGCATTTATCTAACCTTTCCAGTATGGTGTCATTAAGTTTTACTTGAAATTCTGGAGTTTTACGTCTTTTAGAGAAAATTATGTAGTGAGTTTTAGAGGGATTAAGAACAAGTTTATTTCTACTACAACACCTATAAAATTCAGAGAGCAATGTTTGTGCCTTGCAGTGTAGCTCGTATTCTGAGGAAGCAGATAGGCCGATTGTGGTATCATCTGCATACAAAACTAATTGTATATCAATGCTGTTCCCGATGTATTTTCCCACGTCGCTAATGAAAAGCATAAATAAAAGTGGTGATAGAACACTACCTTGGGGTACGCCGTGTTTCAGATATCCGAAGTCTGATAACTCTTGGCCAATTTTAACTCTAATTTTTCGGTCAGTCAGAAATGACTTTATCAAATCATTCATGCAACCCCTTATGCCCATCGTGAACAATTTGTTTATCAGAAAATCACTATCCACGCAATCAAATGCACGTGTGAGATCAAAAAATAAAGCTAATGAATAGTTGTTTCCGTCTAGTGATTTATAGATGAACTCTAGAAGTTGGACCCATGTTGGTTTACTGACAATAGTTTGTTTAGCAATAAATGATTCAAGTCGGTTGACAACAATTTTTTCAAGAATTTTAGAAAAATTCATTAGTCCAGTTATATAGATCTATAGTTTTCAATTAGTTCGGGGTCTCCTTTTTATAGACTGGCGTGACCACACCATCTTTCAGAGTAGTTGGAAAAAATCCTGTTTTCAACATATTAAAGAGAAAGCATAAGGGAAATTGGATTATGTCCCAGATAAATTCCAGAGCGAAAACTGGTATATCATCTAGACCGCTACAGGCATATTTATTTTTAAGTTGTGACATAGCCCGATAAAGCTAGTCTACTGTTAATTCATCAACGATTGAATCAGGAAGAGTGCAGTCTATGTGATTTGGGTCTAGATTTTGTGCAAGTAATTGATCAACACTGGTGGTATAATATTCACAGAAGGCACTGCAAATTTCTAATGTCTCCTTAATGTTTATTGTTTCTGAGGTGATTTTAGAGGGAGCAGTCTTTTGCTTTACCCTACCAAGGTTAGAATTTACCACTTGCCAGATGGTTTTAGTGCAATTAGCTGAATTTATAATTTTGTCCTTAAAGAAATTATTTTTAGCTGTGTTAATTTTTTCAGAAAACAGTTTTTTGGCAACCTGATACTTCTTTTTATATTCTTCGATGTTACTATTCTTACTGAGCCAAAATAGGTTTTTTAGTTTCTCACTTTCTTTTACAATATGAGATTTACCCAGTTGTCACAAGATACATGGGGAACCGTAACGTTTTTAATGGGACAAGTTAAATCCAAGACGTATTTAAAGTTTGACCAAAAATATAGCCAAGCTTCATTGGTATCAGTTAAGCTATATAACCCATTAAAATCTGAGATTTTTGAAATTGGGTAAATTATCTTCAGAAAAGTATCAGTATTCCTGAAGTAATAATGACCAACGTGTAAATTTCGTTTTCTCATCCTTATGCTTGTTTAACCATAGTAAAGCTCGATTGTCGGTTCTGACTATAAATGGACGGTCGGCCAAATATATTTTGTACTTCCTTATATAATTAACGACGCTCAAACATTCTAATTCATTAATATGATATTTTCTCTCCGTCGGAGACAACGTATTGCTAGCATAAGAGATGATGTGTTTCTGGTCATTATCCCCCAGTTGATAAAGGACGGCCGATAATCCTATCAAGGATGCATCGGTCTGTAAAATGAACATTTTATTAAAGTCGAACCGGTGTAGTCCTAGAGGTTGATTTAGTACTTCTTTTAGTAGGATAAAGGATTCTTGGGCTTCCGTATTCCACTTATAACGCCAGTCCTTCGAGAGTAGTCGGGTCAAGGGCTTAGTAATTATTGCAACATTAGAGATATATTCACGTACCCAATTACATAGGCCAAGGAAACTCTGAAGCTGACGCCTTGTCGTAGGCACAGGATAGCTCTGTATCTGTAGAATGTGCTTTTCTAAAGGTTGAGTGGTATTAGCATTTATCTTATGCCTGAGATAGGTTATACTGGATGTGGCTACTACACATTTTTCTGGTGACACCTTTAAATTATGTAAACGCGGGCGTTCAAAGACGGCTCTCAGATGGTTTACATGCTGATCTATATTTTCGCTATAGATGATTATATCATCGAGGTATACTTTGCAGAAGTGATGCAAGTAACCGGTCAATACGTCTCTAGCCATAAATTTTTGAAACGTACACGGCGCTGTCTTCAGTCCAAAAGGCATCACGTTGAATCGGTAAGATGCTCCATCCAATGTAGTGAACGTGGAATAGTTTTAGGACGACTCCTCGAGGGATTTGCCAGTATCCACTCTTGAGCTTTAACACTGTAAATATGTTGGCGTTTCCTAGATCCTTTATACTCTCGTATATCTTGGGTAATACAGAGGCTTCGTCTTCCGTTACTTCATTTAAGTGACGATAATCAATACAGAAGCGAGGCTTCTTGCCGGGCCTTTCTATTATAATGGGAGGCGAACTGTACTGGGCCGTACTCGGTTCTATAACTCCGGCCTTCAGCATATCTTCTATTTAGTCATACATAACTTTTTTTCTTAGTTGGAGACATAGGATAAGGTTTTATATTAAACGGGCGGTCGTCTTTAATCATAATTTTATGTTTCGTAGACACAATGATAGCTTGGGTGGGTACCGCTGTGAACAATTCCGCGAACTCTTCGAATAGAGGTCTTAAGGTATCGTTTTCCAAAATCAGATCCTTGGGAAGTTGGCATTGTCCCCTTTCTTGATGGGAAGTCTGATTCCAGAAGACGGTTATTCGATCTTGAATGCCGACGTAAACGCACTTACGTTGATAATCGAATACGAAATTATGGGCATATAAAAATGGTGCTCCCTTCATTTAGATCTTGTATGACTTGAAGCGTGGTCTTGAAGGGTAGTATCTAGTACATTAATGTTTATTGTCGTCCCGAGGGATTCTACTAGACCATCGCCACAAGCCATGACAAACGTCTGTGGAGCTGTGAGCTGATCAATGTCGTTTAAAAATCTAGGTTGGATAATGTTCCTTGTTGAACCTGTATCCAGTAAAGCGTTCACCGCTCCATTATTAATTATAATCTTGATACGAGGCAGAGCGTCGCTAGTTTGATTAATAGATTCTAATGGTGTGGATTGGTGGGGAGATATGTTGGCTTCGTGATCATTAAATAGGTAATTAAGATCAGGAAGGTCATCGAAGTTATTTAATCTGAACTTCTTGCTTCGGAGCTTCCTCGTGGGTCGCTTCGAGCTTGGTTGGGCCTGATAGGCGGGGTTGGTACAGATCGACTTTGGCCATTGCCCCTGACCCCCGCTTGGTTTCCCGTATTCATATTACGGTAGGGGTTGTTCGGAAATTCCGAATGGAAATGCCACTGTTCCGTCGGGCAATATCTGCAAGGGCGATACGGGACTCGGGAGTTCCCTGCGTCTCCAGTACCCCTTCTCGGTATACCCTCTCTGGGCAGTGAATTTATGTTATTAGAAAAACGCACCCTAGGTGCTGTTGGGTTATCTCTTCGTGGAGGCCCATTGAATTGTGCTCTAGGTGCACTGAAAGAATTGAAGGATGGACGTCCTGGAGCCGACTGTTCGGTTCTCCAGTTACTACTAGAATTTTGCTGATTTATTCGAGCTGGAGAAGTAGATGTGGATGCTTGGTCTTTACCACGACTGGCACCATGCAGAGCCTTAAAATCCTTCTTTTCTTTAATATCTTTGACCATCTGCTCGGTCATCGACACTAACGTCTCCGTATCCAAAATTTCGGCGCTTCTTAAAGCCATTTTGATATCGGGCCTTAATTGGTTGAAAATGGTAGTCGCCTTCATCGACTCCGGTTTGAATGGATCGATTCTATGGAAGAGACAAACCTTTCTGGTAATAAATACCGTCGTGTCTTCGTCGTGTCTTCATAAATTAGCTATGGCTCGTGTGAGTATTTCACCATTATCATAACGGTTTCTGAACCGTTCGAGGAATAACGGGTAACTAGTGATCATGATTCGGTACTGCTCGAACCATTGTTTAGCATTATCCTTCAACTGCTGGGTTATCTTATACAGACGATCCTTGTCCAGAATTATTCGTGCTCGAACGAAAAATTCCTCCATTTCGAGGATGAAAGTTTCAGGGTCTTCGTATTGGAAGCCATGAAATTCGACATTCAGGTGTTTAGCCCTATATTTATGCTCATGCATGGCCTCGCTTAGAGCTTT